>JAVJIF010001207.1:0-93259 GCA_038442645.1 Agave tequilana
ATACCGACACTAAGATTTTAAACCATGCTCCAAAACTATTTTAAGTTATAATCCTTTTTCATGTTTTTCGAGACCTTATTTTAGTTTATTTTGGAAGGAGGGCTTTCTTGCAAAAGTGCACGTGGACTATGATAAAAAAAGGTTTGTTTTTGTAAAATTGGTACAAATTAGGAAATAAGAGAATATTGTAAGAGTTAAAATCTGACCCAAATGAAAAAGAAGTTAAAAGATAAGCTTGGTTAATTAAATTTGTCCAGTCAGTTTACAAGTCAGCTTCTTTATCAGATCTATTAATTACTTTGTTCTTTATATTAAGGTCAGGTCCTATATATTCTTATCTATTTGCAGAGAAAGGTTTATAATGTGAGAGCTGTATTCAGTTTTTGATGAATATTGCATGAAACCGAGGCCTAAGTTTATCTTCCCCATACCCTCTCTATTGCATTTCTTTCTCTATCTGCCTGCACTAACTGGTATTAGAGCACCTACTAGGCTTCTTTCTCATTGATCTCACTTTTTTCATGTCAACATGTCTTTTGTACACATTGTCATTCTTTCTCTTGAAGAATAACTCATCCTTTGCACAAGTTTGAAGATCTGGTTAGACTCATCGAAGAAAGGCTTCCCATCCCAGTTTCATTTACTATAGTCTTGTCCTTGATGCTTCATTACACCAAGCAGGCCTGCTGGTAATGTTATAGTCATGAGTCATCACAAATTTCTGCTTTCAATGAAGTTGCGCAGATTCAACTGGCGGAGCTAGAATTTTGTTCAAGGGGAGGCAAATGATAGTACAGAAAAAATATTAATTACCTCATAAAATAAACAATACCATTTACATGCAAGATTACACTCAATAGGTTTACAAAGAAAAGAGGGAATTTAAAGTTTTTAGTCTAATGTAACTATTCTCCTCTACCCCTATTGTTCTGTTCTTTACTTTGTAAAAGGTTTTATATTACCAGTGCAACCTTCTAGTATTCTTATACAATTTATTGGTGATTTTCATTTCTGTTAATTAATAAATTTGGAGAGAAAAAAATGCAGAAACTCAAGTAAAGTTATCTCTCATTGAATAAGGTACTCGATATTAGGGCTCTCTTATTAAACGGTTCTCCAAAACTGTTCATGTTGACATTTATTTAATTAATTATTTCTTAATGAGTTTTGGATGTAGACTTCCTTGGTCAAAATATGCTAGACAAAAATAATGCTTTAACAATTAAATGGCCTTTATCTTTCCTTTTTTTGGCTAAACCCAGAGGATTCACACAAAGGGTCTATGCTACAAGACTTTTTGAATGTTCAGGTTTATTTGAAAAATATTTTATGACATGAGGAGTAAGACCTTATGCACATTAAATTTGGACTGAGAAAGTTAACACTGTCTTTTTTATCTGTGGGGAGTCATAAAAGGGTAGACTTAAATTTCAGAAAATTAACGTTGTATATTCAAAAGATTTATGTCATGCTTCATGTAATAGAAACACATGGGTAATTTGTGTCATGAGGAGAATTATGAGTTGATCCATTTCCAACTTGGAACGTGCCCCAGATTGTGGAGCAAAAAATGATTATAAACTATTCACAGCCAATTAACTCTTTGCGGATAACCTATCAACTTTTAGTTGAGCCCCCCCCCCCCCCCCCCCCCCCCCCCCCCCCCCCCGGAAAAATAATATGGTGCATAAATAGTTTTAGATTTTCAGTTAGAACAACATCAACACGAGTGCTAATATGAGGGGCATTATTCCAACTACAAGCAGTTTTAATAAGTGAGGTAGCAAAACTAACAACATAGAGAAAGATCCTATTATGCTATTGGGTTACTAAAAGTCGGGGTCAAACTTATTACACACAGATATGGAGCCAAACTTAGCCTAAGCTACATCACATGAAGCCAAGGGTGAGCCACTTCAACTTATTTCACATAAGATTCAATCATCGAACTATATTGAGTTTGCATTCTAAATTCTTTTCCATTAGTTTGCTATCAGATCCATGTCTTCTTGTTTGACTTGCTCTATCTTTCACATTGTCACCAAACCCAATTTCCAATCTCTCAGTTGTTCAAGGAATGCAAGTTAGTCTCAACCATCAGCTTCATAAGGATGGTTGGACCAATGATGCAGCCTTAAATGGTATGGCACAATGCATGCTAATTAATTATTTTTTAATTAATTATTCATTATTTAAATATACTAAATTCCAACGTACCATGAATTAATTATTTTTAATAAAATAATATTAATATTTCATAAGGAACACTAGAGTAATTATTGTTAGTTATTAGTAATTATTATTTAATTTAATATTAAGAATAATTGAATCATAATTAGTTAGTCAGTTACTAAACTTTATAATTTAAATAATATTCTATAAACAAGATATATTATATTATTTTTATAATTAAATAATATTATTTACTAAAATAAAAAATTATAAAAAGTTAACAATAAAATAAATATTCAACAATAAAACAAAGTTTAATTACAAATAATTAATGTTCACAATTATAAAATTTGATATGACACAATTTATTATTTATCTTAGAAATATTCTAAGTAGATGGAAATTACGTTAATATGGTTGCTAACTTTTCTTAATAATTAATCAGATTTATCACAAAATTACTATAATATTAATAATTAATAAGAAAATATCAGTCAATATTACTTAATTATGAGCAATTACTAACTGAAAATTAATTACTATTTCATTAATATTAATTTATTATTAATAACATATTATTATTTTAAAATTTAGTACTTAAAATATCATTATCAATAGTTATTATTTACTATAATAATAATTTGGGTAGGATTAATTGGAGGGTAGAGAGATAATAAAGATGAGAGAGTATGAAAAATTCAAGTCCACAAGTTTCTACATGGACTTTTTTGAGAGTTGGATTAGTTAAAATGTACATACATGGATTAAAAATTAGAATTTTAAAACCCAGTCCAAGTCTCAATGTTAGTAACCATTAACACTAGATTTCAAAATTCAAATCTCAATCCCAAATCAATAACACTAGATTTCAAAATTCAAATTCCAGTCCCAAACAAATAACACTAGATTTCAAAATTCAAATATCAGTTCCAAACCATTAACACCAAACTTTGAAATCCTAGAAATTATCGAGTCAAACTTGAGAATCCCAAACCAATAATACCCACTGAGAGTTTTGATTTGTAGCCTTAAGGGGATGTTATTCAATTGGGATTCTTGAGGGGGCTGGGATATTTGTCTCACTAGGCTGGGACTAGGATTTGGGACAAATTTGGGATTCAAATTGGGAGAAATTATGGCATATTGATTATTAGTAACTATTTTAGTAAACGTTCATAAATAATATTATTAAAATAATTAATGACCATCGTTAATTATTAAAACTTTCTAAATAACTAATGTTCATAATTAAATATGACCATAGTATTAATTAACGCTTTATATATATATATATATATATATATATATATATATATATATATATATATATATATATATATATACAAGCAAAATTATAGATTGCGTGCATATATATTATTATTAATTAATTTAGTATTCTAAGATAACTAAGCCTATGATTAAGTATTATAAAAGATCTATTGTCTACAATTACATATTAATTAAAGAATGCATTTAAAACACTTTAATTAAACATTATTAAAATAAGTAATGTCTATAATTAAAAAAATTAAATATTTCTAAGATAACTGAGTCCATAATTAAACATTATAAAATATCTACTTTATACAATTAAATATTAATAAAATAACTAGTTTTCAATAATCTAGTAACTAAATATCAAATAAACCAATCAACATAATACGTTCTAAAAATCTATCTATTAATATTTAATAATACTTCTCTTAAGTTTATTTATTAAATAACATAATAAAATCAGCATTTTATGAATTATTTAAAGAACATAATAGAATAAATATTTTTAGTAAACAATAAATAAAGATTATTTAGTTTAAAGATGTATAATATAACTATTAAATAAAACTATCTATATAAATGATTAACTTTTAAGAATGGAGACAAGAACGAGAGATCAGTTCATAGTGGATTGGAGAGGAGAGGAGAGGAGAAACACAAAATGTCTGTCCTAAAAATTTGTCTCAAAAAATGTGGGACAAATTTTGGGAGTGAGACCAGCCAAAATGTACAAAGTGAGACTAAAATGAGTCACAATCCCAATCCAGTCCCAACCCCAGTCCAAGCAACTAATAACACCCCCCAAATGAGAATGCCACTATCAATCCCAAACCAATAACACCAAAACTGAAATCTCACAAAATGGCCAATCCAACCCAAGAATCCCAGTTGAATAACGCCCCTTTAGGGAATTTGTGGGGGTTGAGAAATTCTGACTTTCATTCATGCCACGACGACCTATATGGAATTGAAATTGTCTTGATGCTTTCCTATTGAGAATGACGAACAGAGTCCTTTTAACACAAAATTTTGGTCATGTAGATCTACTTTGCCAGAATTCATTGATTGCTCTCTACTTATTTATAATGGAATTATGGAAAACAAAAGGCTAAAACTGATGTAAAATAATAATAAATGAAAATTGAGTTAAGGTTGACCTTGTTATCTCCCACCTACATTATCTTTGTTAAACTCTTTGATTAATTAATTATTTAATTAGAAGTCATATTGTAGTTGCCTAATTAGGAGTTATATGGTAGTTACCTAATTAGGAGTCATGTTGCTATATGCTATTATGAGTAATGTTTTTATATGCTATTAAGAGTACAACTTGTATTATGAGTTGTATTTATTTTGTCTATAAATAAAAGTATAAAGAGACAGAGATGATCAATTCTCTTAGATCTTTTCCTCTCAAATTCTGATATGGTATCAGAGAAAAAAACCTTAACCCTAGCTTTTTTTTACCTTCGCCACAAAAAAAGCTTATTGTTCATTGTCTACGCTAACCGCGACAGTACTGTTTATGATGAACAATAATCGCTAGGTACTGTTCACGCGGTTACTATTCATCTAAAAGAAGCGGTATTAAACTATTTCCTCCATAAAAATGGGAAAATTTTTTCTTTTAAATTTCAAAGCCCTAGACGTCTTCATGATCCAAAACCCTAGTCGTCGCTAACTGTCACCTCCTCTATTGCTTTCCGCCACCAACTGTTAATGCCTTATTCTGCAACCTACATCACCTCCTTTCTCTCCCAATAGCGTTGCTTCCCTCCTTATTTGCCCCCGATAGAATTTGTTGAGGCTCTACCATGCTCTCTAAGGCCCTGTTGTGATTGCTATATTATTTTGTGCATCTGATATACTGATATGATTCTCTACTACTGTTCTATCTAAACGTCTACAACGTGAATTGTTGACATTTTCTGTAACTACTATTAGCTGGATATCTTTTCTATCTGACTACCTCTCTGTTGTAAGATTATCCTATCCTCCATTTACTATTGTTACTTCAAATTTCTTCATTGTTGTTACTGCTGCAAGAAGTTTTTTATTTTCTACTTAGTTAAGGATCTTCAACCTCCAATTCTATTGAGTTTGAGAATCTGTCAATATCTCTCCTACTGAGTTTGATAATTTCTTAAAATATTCACTTCTACTAAGTTTGAAAATCTCTAGAATCCTAATATCATTCAACTTTTTCGTGCAATCTTTGTGTTTGGATCGACTCAAATTCAATTCGCTTCAGTTTGTAGCTTCAGTATCGACATCACTAATTCAACAGTTTGGCATCAACTTTAGGAATATTACTTGTTTTCTTGTTTAAGAAAATTTCGTTTAGGAGATATTTTACTAGTCTTTATAACAAGTTGAGCATTATTGATATTTATGCTCCAATTTGAGGGGGAGTGTTAAACTCTTTGATTAGTTAGTTATCTAATTAGTAGGAGTGTTCACGGGTTGGGTCCGTGATATTTGAAGAAAACGAAAATTCGCCCCATCAGGTTTGGGCGGGTTTTTAATTTTTTTTAAAACCCGCCCATCGGGTTTTGGGTTGGTTCGGGTTTTAAGCGAGTCGGGTGGGTTTTGATGTGATTATGTCAAAATATACTTAAACATATATAAACATAGATATATATGTGTGTGTGTGTGTATATAAGAAAAAATTATGTATTATTTTATATATCCATATGCACATATATACATAACATGCGAAAACATATATATCAATATTAAGTAATGTATAAATATTTCTTTTAACATGTACAAAATCAAGCCTATGTGCACTATAAAAAGGCCGGTTCGAACGGGTTCGGTCTCGGGTTTGTCAGGTTAGAGCTGGGCGGTTTTGAAGAAAATGAAAACCCGTCCAAACAGCTTCGGACGGGTTTTAGATTACTACAAAACCCTAATTTTCGAGCAGATTTCGGGTGGGCTTGGGTTTAAGCCCGGCCCGTGAAGAGCTCTACTAATTATGACTCATATGGTAGTTACTAATTAGGAGTTATATTATAGTTACATATTAAGAGTCATGCTGCTATATGCTATTAGGAGTCATATTTTTATATACTATTAGAAGTCCTACTTATATTATGAGTGGTACCTATTTTGCCGATAAATAACAGTATAAACAGAAGACTCATTAACTCTCATATCTTTTCCTCTCAAATTGTGATAATCTTCTACATTTTCCTTCCTTTTCCTCTCTTCCTTTTCCCTTTAGGATGCAATGCGTCTTAGACGTCCTGGTTGTCCTCTTTCTAAATCTAATATTTTCCTCCTATTTTCTTGTTTTTCTTCTCCATTCAGTTATATGGACAGCTTGCAGCACTTCTCTAGTCCAACTCTAGCCCCCAAATCAGCAACCTTTTCTATTATTTATTCTTCTACCAAACAGGCCAACAATCAAACCATCCTCAACTCAAGTTTCTAGTAATCTAGAGATCTTTAGATTAAATCAGATTTGGTATCAGTTCTTCAGCGCATCAAGTGTTCCATCACTTCCATTGCCTGGTTTGCCATTGGTCTTTGGATCTTTATCTTTGACATGTCTACACATTTCACAAGCTACCTTCATTTGGCATAAATTATTGTGATACCCTTGACCAAGATTTTATGGTGAATGAACCAAGTAGAATTTTCTTGGTTAAATTCACCACATGACGGTTGTATCCAAAATGGTGTCAATAAGGAATACCGGGCATTTCTAGATATATTACTCGAAAGAAGCGAGACTTGAGAAAATTTTGTGGCTATTGTCACAAGCATACAATTCATTGGGGAAATAAAGAGAAAGATCAAACAGAATATGTGTATGATCTTTCAAATCAAAGAAGCAGGAAAAATGAAGGAGGGTCAGATTTTTTTCGCCTAATGGAGTAGAAGAAAAGTTTTTTAAAGAGTCCATAGATTTCAAGCTTTCATTAGGCACGACTCGCTTTTGGCTGCTACTTCTGCCAGAAATAATCTTCATCAACATTGTAGTTGCGACCATTGTTGCCAAATGGATAATCAATTCTAACAACTTGGAGACAATAGCCAGACTGCAATGATGAAGAAACATTATGTGGCCCTAGCACCAAGCCACCAATAAAAGATGTTTATCCGCCA
The DNA here is from genome assembly GCA_038442645.1 of Agave tequilana. NCBI lineage: Eukaryota > Viridiplantae > Streptophyta > Magnoliopsida > Asparagales > Asparagaceae > Agave > Agave tequilana. The sequence continues at coordinate 7,561 of JAVJIF010001207.1, forward strand.
GTGATGCAGCCAAAAAACAGTAAAAATGATACTCTCTAATCTACAACCAAATTCAAATCCATATCCGTCTGTCGAGCCAGCTGCAGATCTAGCACCAAATGCAAATCCAAAGTCAGAGCCACCATATTTCTGTCTAGAGACTACAAAGAAATTGATTCCATTGAAGCCAATCATGTATGTGGATCAGCTCAATTCACCTGGGCCTAAAGTTCAGGTTCCACAAGGGCTCCAAAAGCTTCATAGATCAGTTCATATACTATCCTCTCATTGGTGTTCTGCAGTGGCAACGTAGATCACCATTCGACTAAGAAGCAATGGAGAAAGATATATGAATTGCAAGAAAAGCCACTTGAGAGGAGTCGAGCTCTTTTCAAAATAATTGTTTTTTTTTTTTTTTTTTTTTTTGGGGTGGGGGGGGGGGGGGGGGGGGGGGGATGGGTAATCCAGCCACATGCTAACCTTTATTAATTCCTCCCAAACATAATAGCAGAACGGTAAATATTACAAAGTTCTACACATTCTGCTGGAAAGATTGCAAACCACGTCTGTCTTCCCTTCGTTGCCATTGCCTGCTTCACCAGCCAGTCTGCCGGCTCATTCTCTTCTCTAAAAAATGTGCGATGCACGCCATCCGCTCAGTTTATTCAGCAAGAACTTAGTATCCTTGCAAATTGTCTGACAACAGAAGGATTTTGGGCAAGAGTCTTGCAAAATAGATTTGAAGACAATCGTGGAGTCCCCTTCAACCCATAGTGGAGTATCTGGAAAAGTCTTTTCAAAATAATTGATTTGAATGTTATCAATACATGCTTAAGTGAAACAGTAGTTACTTTTCAATTTTAGTCTTTAATAGAGTATTAATGGCATCAATGTATTTGATAAGGTTGTTTTATCTAGTTACGGTATCTAATTGTCATGCTTTTATCATGTTTCTACTTTCTAGTAGAAGTTATTTATGAATAAGTCTCAATCTGTAGGCTAAACCTGATGTAAAAAGGGTGAAGAATGAATGAAATTTGAGTCGAAAGCTTTATTATCTCCTATCTACATCATCTGTGCATCTTCTGTCCTTTTCTTCTATTCATTTTCCCCTTGGGATGCATCTTAGGATTTCTGGTTATCTCCCCCTTCTGAATCTAATATTCTTCTTCCCATTTTTTTTGTTTACTGCCCCATCAATTCTGGACAGCATGCAGGCCAGGCGTCCTATCCTAGTTTAGCACGAAAATCAGCTACCCTTCTATTATTTCTTCTTCTACCAATCAGGTCGACAATCAAACCATACTAAAATCATTTTTCCAGTACTCTAGAGATCCTTGGGTTACATCAAGCAAAGAGGAGACGCAGCAAGTTATAGTCATTGGTGAGTTAACAGCACAGGGGAAGCGAGACCTGTGCTATTTTCAGTTCATTTTTTGAGTTTTTCTTTTAATTTCTTTTAAGGAGGACTTTCTTGCAAAAGTGCATATGGTTAATATTAGAAAAGTCCAGGTTTGATAGGAGTTTTTAAATGGGCCGAAATTAGGATTGAAGAAAATATTTTAGGATCTAAAACCTGACCCAAATAAATTTGGGTTACAAAAATTAAGGTTTGGTTAGTTATATTTGTCAAATCAGTTTACAAGGCAGCTTATTTGTTGGTTGGATTTGTTCAGCCAGTTAGATTTATTAGTTAGTCAGTTTTTTTAGATCAGGATCAAGTCTTATATATTCTTATACATTTGAAGCTTGAAAAGGGCTATGGCGTGAGATTTTGTAACCAGTTTTTGCTTAATATAGAAAGAAAGTTTGTTTCTTTGGGGACTGAGTCTCTAGTTTATCTTTAGCCGCCTCCACTGTATTTTTTCACTATCAGCCTACATTCGCATCCATATAACTGACAATAATAAGGAATGCAGTAAAATGAAATAACATATGAAGCTTCTGAAGTTGGAATTCCATTTCTTTTTCACTAGAGATATGATAATTTGTGGAAGGCATCACTGACAATAATAAGAAAGCAGTAAATGAAATGAATATAATGCTTCTAAATTTGGTGTTTCCCACTCTGCCCTTCAAAAATAGAAACCATACGCACACCCTTTTTTACTAAAATGGATAGCTCCAGAAATTTGATCTTGGACTTACCTACTGATGTGTTGAACCTTTGCCCATGTGTAAGACTCCTAGTTGCTGCATGGTCAGGTCAAACAACCATTCTTCATTAGTAAATTAAGAGAAGCTTGCAGCAATAGTGAACATAAAGTAGATGTTAACATCAAATGCTAGCATCAGGAACATTGTTAAAAAAAAAAAATTAGAACACTAAACAGAAATGGCATAAATGAGCCGCATCATCAAACTATAATCAGTATGATGATCCATTTTACCTAAACTCAAAGAGGCAAATGTTGGAGAATACAAAGTTTTACCTAGTTAACCTTCTAGAACTAAGTAATTAGGAACTCATAGGTGTAATAAAAAGCACACGAGATACTGGGTCCATAAAGCATAAGAAAAAGAAAAGATGCATAAGGACTTTTTTTTTTTTTTGGGGGGGGGGGGGGGGGGGGGGTGGTCTATATATATATATATATATATATATATATATATATATATATATATATATATATATATATATATATATATATATATATATATATATATATATATATATAATAATAATAATAATAATAATAATAATAATAATAAAGGCATATATTACCTCCTAAACCTAAAACTTAGAAAGCACAGTCAGACAGTTCCATCAGCCAGCTTGGAGTTTATCCGCTACTAAAATATGTAAAAACGGAACCTGTATATGACCCCGCTTACTAGCAATATACAACAATAGTTAAGTGGATTAATATTTTATGGTTGAAACTTTTCTAGCCCAATCCAGCCTAAGGGGAAAAAATTGGACGAATATTAACAAGGTTGGAGTGGTGACACTTGTGGAAGAAGAAAATATGTTCTCTCCTTGCTGGAGAAACATACCTTTTTTGAACACCAATAGCTACTCGTATGAGGTAAAAGAAAATGTCCATATCAGGGAGCAACTCTCTACAGCTATGGATACTAGAGAAGTGCCTTCAAAATTCATACATGGAAATTTTCTAATATTGTTTCTCACTAGTGACCAAGCACTCTTCTCATAAATCTAACCACAGTAATCAATAATAGAGTGGCCACCACTCTTGGAAATATATACACAAACTACAAACCAGCATTACTAAGATGCTCTCCCAACCTTTCACACGAAGCCACATAAGAGCAATATCCAGATCATGTCTAGTTTATTTCCCTCCTGTTAGACACTGAAACCACATAAGAGAAGTATTCAGATCACATCTTGCTTATTTCTCCCTACTCTTATTGATGATGTCGATGCGCAGCAGTATTCCCCAGCAAATCCCTGTGTCTTACAAACACAATAAATATCCCAAAAAAACACAACTACTAACTTTAAGATGGGTGATTTTTTAGGTTCGATTGGGAAGCAAGCAGATAATTGAATTGTGCATGAAACGAATCAAATAGGAAGAATAAAGCCACTACAAAGCGGTAAGATAAAAGATAGAGAAGATCTTTTTTGTTTTTCTCCTAGTACTTATCATACTTCAACCTTTTAACTCGAGAATTACTCACCTCATCACAGTCAAATCTATTGCATTGATTTTCGAGGAACAGCTTGTTTCAGTGATGCCATGCCAAGAGAAAATAAACTTTTGTCACCAAGAAAAAATTAGAACTTAATGACAAGAGGTAACCAACTTAATTATGTTGAACCATATTGAACCTGAGAAAATAACTTATTCATAGGTGTTCATTAATTCACTATACACTCTCGAACCCCAACCCTACAAAAAGAAAAAGAAAGAACATAATTTTTCATAGCCATCTGAGTTACAAAATGACATTTGTTCATTTATTTACCCACAAGTCCTGTAGACTTCTACTTGCTCAGTGATGAACAAGACCTTTAAGCAGTTGTTGCTTGTTGATTTGTTTCTTGTTAAATAATCACTCTAAATGCATGGCATGACCATCAAATCAAGAAAACAAAAAAGGGGGGAAAACACACACACATAAATTACATAGTGGTGCAACAGTTAGGGGTGCAAATTGGTCGGATTAACCCAAACCCAACCCGTGACAAACCCGAACTTTGATTCAGTCGGGCCCGACTTATTTCAGGTTGGGATGGTCATGGGTTGGGAATTGCCAACCTGAAAAAAGTTCGGGTTGACCTTTCGGGCAACCCGACCCAACCCGAAGCCGAGTTACTTGCATATAGTATACATATGTTGTAATTTGTATATAACGCTATAAATATGTATATAGAAACAAATATATATATATATATATATATATATATATATATATATATATATATAAAATTAAATTATATATCAACTCCAAACCCTAAATTCTCCTTAGATCTAGATCTAGAAAGAGGTAAACTCTCCCTCTTCTTCTTCCTCCCCTCTCACTTCTCTCCCCGCCGAGTCGCCGACGATATAACCCCACCAACCCAGAGCTCATCCCTCTCGCATTCGTCGGAGCCGTCGAGTCTTCTCCATTGTCCTCTCCACCCTCAACCTCTCGGCCCCATTCCCATCCAAATCTCCTCCCTCCGCCACCTCAACCTCTTCAACACCTTCTCCGCCCTCTGTTGCCGATGTTGCCTCCCCGCATCTCGATCCGACTCAACACGACCCGAACACGAATCGCGTCAGGTTGAGAGGTTCGGGTTGGAAGCAGGTTGGGTTAGGATTCGGGCCAACTTTGTTGGGGTTCGGACACGGGTTGGCATTCAACCCGATCCAATCGCACCCCTAGCTATAGTAATGGGGTAAATAGAAAAGAAACCTTCATGTGGTGGATCATCCACTCTTTTGATTACTTGATCACTCAGCTAGTTCCAACCCTGCTTGAGCAAGGTATGTACTATTTTAATGCCAAGTCTTACAGGTCATGAATTGAGATCACAATTGTGTCTAACATCCTCAAGGCTCACATGTGCTCCCCTTGCTTATCCTAGCCATACATGTCTATCTAAGGGCAGATATTAATTACTTTCTCAAAAGTACATTGTACTGACTATGTGCAGAGGATTGCAGTTCCTCTGCCTTTTTACTCCCGATAATTTTCTCCTTTGCCCACATTTCTTCTCCATCCCTTATGCCATTTCCACTCTCTAGCTCTCCCCTCTTCCTTTCTAATTGGATGGCAGTGCCTTCAAAACATAGAAACGATAAGCATGAATTGTTGGCCCAGAGGCCCTTCATCTTAGTTTTGATGATGACTAACTTATGAAATTAAGTTTGCTAATGATCTTATGTTTAATAAGTCTCAGACATTGATCAAAATCTTAGTAGGTGATTAGCTTCAACAAAAAATTTAAAGCTAGTTTTAGAGCTAACACAGGTTGATTCAAGAGCTCGTGTGTCAAGATCGCATCTAGCATTCGGATGTAGTCAAACTCTATGGATCGGGCTTGGAACAAGTCGTCTTGAAGATGAAGATCGACAAGAAGACTTACATCTCGGTTTATTTAGTTTTTGTTTAGATCTTGTGTAAGAATAGTTAAGAATAATTAGTCTTGATGCTCAAGTTCTCACACACACAAGTTTAAAAATTTTAATTTCAGTTTAACCATTTTGATTTTTAAGAATATTCATATATGATTTTCATGAATAGATAGAATCAAAAAAAGTTTACATGGTTTATATGTATGATAGATTCCATCCATATACATTATTTTGTTTATAATGCTTAAAAACTTATTTTGATGATTCTATTTAATGTGTTTCAATTTTTGTATTTATCAAAACTTAGTTTTGAATTTAATATCAAAAACATAGATATATCTTTTATATGTGTATTGGATTCTATCCATACACACTATGATTAAATTGAGTTTAAATATCTTGTTTTTGTATATATACAAGTTTTGAAGAAAATGTATTTTCATTTCAAAATTGAGTTTTCAGAAAATATGGTTTTCAGTTTAAGACTATATTTCTAAGCCTCAAAATAGTTCAAATAGTTTGTAATATGTTTTGTTTTTTGGTCACACATATTTATACTTCAAATATTTATAAAGACTTATTTTTGTGAAATTTAGGCGGTTTTATGGGATTTTATAGAGATTTAACAAGTTATATTTCAAACCTATAACCCTAGTTTTTGGGCTACTAATGGTCGATCGACCGATCAACCGACGTGCACAGAAGTGCACAGGTTTTAGCGATTGACCAAGCGGTCGACCGTTCCAGAGAGTCTGCTCTCTGGAATTGGCCCCGGTCGACCGACCCAGAAAGGGAACTCTCTGGTTCTGGCCTCAGTCGACCGGGCGGTCGACCGTTAGGCAAGTTTGCCTGGGGCGATCGACCGAACGGTCCACCAGTAACCTCAAAAATCTGACCGTTGGTCGGTCAACCGACATGTCATTTCTGACCTCATCTGGACCCCAACGGCTATATTTTCAGAACCTATAAATATGGGTCCTTTGAGGCCAGTTTCAACCAAGAATTTCAAGAGCAAAATTTCTCATCTTTTCAAGTATTTTCAGCAAGTTTTAAAAAGAAGTTTTTGAGCCAAAAATTCCTATCTTTAGTTTGTATTCAAAGTTTTGGAAAATCAAAGAAAAGACGTCTTTGGGAAATTTGTTTTGATCTTTATTTTTCTTATCTATTTAGATTTTTCCCAAGTATTTTCTTTGAGATTTATTTTCAAACACTCTGATTTCTCACACTTAAGCCAATCAATTCTATTCCTATCTTTAAAATCTTTGTATTGTGAGAAAAATTGTTTGTGATCTTTCAAGATCACCAAGAGAGAGTTTGTGATCCTTGGATCACTAAGTTTTATTCTTCTTTGCTTTGTGCTTGGCTAAGTGCCCACCTCTTGTGTAGAGGTTTGTGTTGTAGAGAAGAGTTGTGTACTCCGGTTTGAGTTGTAATCCCTCAGTGAAGGTCCCTGTGTGGAAGATCCTATAGTGGATAGTTGAAATCCTTCTATGTGAATGCGAGGACGTAGAGCAGTGGCTCAAATCTCGAAATATATGCCGGTGTTTGCGTTTGATCTTCTATCTCTCAACTCTATCTCTCTTATATCTTGCATTACTTTACATTGTTCATACTCATATGCTAGATATAGTTTGTGTGCCCACACTTGTGTTCAACCAAGAGAATTTTTAAAGCACCTCAACTTTTAGTCTAGAGGAATCTAGAGGAGTAGTTTCAGAGCCCTTCACGGAGAATTCAGGCTCACTCTTGGTTACACGTGTGTTTGCAATTGTTTTTAAATTCCGCACCATTTGTCATGTATTAGCTTGTACACCTATTCACCCTCCTCTAGGTGTACTTACACGAATTAGGCAGCAGAAGGATAAAGCGAAAACACTGTTGGAAATGCAACAAAGTGGAGAGGTGGATGATATAAAAAATATATTAATTATTATTTTCAGAACTAGGTTTTAATAATTTGAAATGTTATTTACGGGGAAAATTGTATTCAAAAAAGTTTATCAGCGAAAGTCATTTGGATGTATAAAAAACATATTTTGAAATGAATAAAAGGGAAATAGTTCAGAAAACAGACATTAAACATCATGTCCTTTATAAGGACATCAAGTGATGGTAAATGGGATAAAAATGGAGAGGAAATATTATTAAGGAGTTTAAGGGGGGAAACATATTTAAAAGATGGAAGAATAATAGTAACATCAAAATATATGTGGTGGATAAAAACCCGTGGATCAGAATCTGCCATAACCAGCTGGACGTTCCCGATAGGACATGTCAGAGCACACAAAGAAGAAAAATATCTTTTAGGTCAGGAGCACCGGTGTGGTGCCGACTTAAGACCCTCGGGCGTAAGAATCAATAGGTGAAAAGGAAAGGGGGACGGCCGGTGTGGTGGAAGAGTGGACCATGCAGAGAAAAACTGCTAATTTAATAGGTGTGTGCTCTGAGGATTAGGGATGTGACCTCCTTCTCCTTGGAGAAGAATGATAGTATATATTTGACATGGATGCTGGCGTGGAGGTGGAATGGTGGATTGTTGTAACTACACGATCTGCACATGTTGGATTCTTCGTAACGGTCGTGATCACTCCCTGATTAGTTGGGACCGCATGCAAAAAAATTCGCCACTGTCCATAACTGTCCATGATAATAGGGGTGTTACACGTTATTAACGTGGAGGGATGGAGTTGCATAACTGTTAGCAGAGATCAATGATGATCTATTATTGGAGCTTCAAGTTCGGAGATGAAGTCTTCGGAATGAAGAGGGTCTAGGAGTGGAGAAGACCCTGAAGAGGTGAGAACTTCGGAATGGTAAAGGCCTCATAGTGGCGTAAAGCGGTTTCGGATTAGAAATGTCTTCGAGATGAAGGACAGCTCTGGGAAGGCCGGATGTGGCGGAGGCTTGGGAGTTACGACCTTCGGAAATAGAAGATGAGGCCATTTTGGTCCTTTTAGGGGGAAAATGGTTCAATGATAACTTAAAAGTTTAAAATTACCATTTTGAGAGTTGGAAGGGTGGTTGCCTAACTAGTTGAAAGATTTCCTTTTTATTTTGTCTTTTTTTTCTGTTGGGTGTGGGGGAAGGCTTATAATAATTTACCCTGATTAAAACTTTTGACAATAAGAAGATACTTTTCAACAAATTAAGAAGTTCCATCTAAATTCCTTGATAAGTAAGCTGGTTTTGATCTCCAAGAGCGAAACCCAAAAATCAACCTTTAATAGTAATATATTCATAAAACTAATAAAGCTTTCGTGCAAGTGCCGCTACAGCACAGTGGTAAACCCTCTTTGAAGTGTGCGAGGTTTGGGTTCAGTCCCACTTGCAACAGGTCAGGCCTATTCTTAAATAGAAACGAAAAAAAGACCAATTTGATCAAAAAATTAGTCTCTTTATAAGGGTGCCATTCTCCCTTTGATCAACAAACTATTTCTTCACATACAAACTATAAGTTATTGCAGAATACAACTAAACTTCTCCAGAATAGAAAAAGGAAAAAGGTTAGTCTCTCTCTAAAATCATTTTGAACCACCAGTTTTCTTCTATCCTAAGATCCTTCCTTTTTGGCAAACAAACCTTAAATTATAACAAACTAATAAAACCCAATACATCAAAAATCCACTGAAATATCATTAAAAGTAGTTATGACAAATAAAAGGCTGTCCTTCAATCAGTGAGCTGGGTTCTTCAAAAATCAGGCACCTCTCATAACCACCCAAGATAACTTTTTGGATAATTCTCAGTGCCCAATACAAGAAAAGCTATAAGAAAAATCCCATGGAAATTTACCAATCCACACAACGGCAGATGAAGCTAGAGCCCGGCCGTGAATCCTCCAGTCGCCCTCGCCTTGCAGGTCTGCAGCACAAACTCCTCCTTAGGCGTTATCTTGTCCTGCAGGCACATGTCTAACGTTCAATTCCTTTACGAGGGTAATGTCAAACAAAACCCTAATTTCAGATGATAGAAAATCAATAAACAAAAAAAAGTAGAACCCTAATTTGAAATTTGGGGACTGGAGAGGAAAGGATTGACCTTGGCGGGCTTGGAGCGTAGGACTTCCTCCAACTCTGCCAACACGTCTCCCATTCTCCTCTCTCTCTCTCTCTCTCTCTCTCAACGATTGATGTCCATATGCTGTTTGAAAAAATGCCACGCTCACAGAGCGCACAGACTCACTCAAACCAGTGAACTCTGAACCGAAAATAAATAGTACTCTTCTTGAGTTGTATACGGATTCGTATTTTTGTACGTTCAAGTACACGTATATTTAAGGGCATATTTAGATTCAATCGGAAAATCAGATATGAAAAATGAAAAACTTATTTTCTCATTCCTCGTATTTGTTTTGAATCAGAAAATCAAAAAGAAAATCTCTTTTCTTTTTTATTTTTTCTTTTACATTTTTTTTTCTTATACACTATCATTTTTTCACTTACAGGGTACTAAAATAATTTTGTGATCACCTGAATCTCACTTGTATATTAAATATATAATTTTAAATATTAAAAATATAAAATTTATTATTATTTAATATTTAATTGACAATTTATTATACATCCTAATTTCTAACGGCGGATTTATTATAATAATATTGGTATTATTTAAATTACAAAATAATTAATTTTGTGGTTAACTTTCCACTTACAGTTGCACGCTACTAACCAAATACGAAAAACACATTATACTTTTTTACTTGCACTTCTATATTACAATCAAACATCGAAGAACTTACTTGTACAAATCTCAATTACTCTTTTACAATTTCACTTTTTCATCTCCATTTTTCACTTGCACCTTTTCTTCACACTTGTAGCAAACCAGTCGGCCTTAAAATGAAAATGTAGTGTAAGTGAATTAACAAATAATATCTATATCATTATACAAATGAGAGATTTTGGTACGATCATCTATGATCACTAGTACAGATTTGTGATTTCACGTCGCTCTTTTCACATCGGTTGACCTACGAACCGACGTGAAATCAAAAAGTGATGACAATTTTAAAATAAAATTAGTATAAATATTAAGTCTGTGATTTAAAAAAAAATAAAATTATTTCACATCGGTTCTTTCAAGAACCGACGTAAAATTCTTTATTTAACGACATCTTCTAAGAAAAATCGGTGTTGATTTTTTCATCAAAGTTTAAAAAAAAAAAAAAAACTAAACACATCGGTTCTAAAAATGAACCGACGTGGTTTCGTCAAGACACTCAAAAACATATAGTCTTTCACTACCTCTCTCAAACTCCCAAAAAAAAAAATATTAAATCACACTGCGTTTCTCTCGGAGTAGGGAGCAGTGAGCAGTGAGGAGTGGCCCTTGAATCAAAAGTGACAGCACGAATAAAAATAAATAATGAGTTGGAAAAACCATATTCTCCACCTTCGCCGGCGACGGCGTCAGCTTCATCACCACAACGGAGCTCGACCGGTCTAAAGAGCTGGAGCTCTAGGGTTTCTTGTTGGAGAGGAATCGAGGAGGGGAGAGATGTCGATGTCGGCGACGGTTCGGTTCAAGAAGGCGACAAGCGATCCCTCGATCGGGCCAGACTGGACTATGAACATGGATATCTGCAGCTCGGTCAACACTGATCACTGGTGAATACTTTTTCAAATGATTGAACTTCGATTTTTTTTTTATTATTTGAGTTGTTATTTGTGGGAAACTTTTAATTTTGGGAGGTTTTGGTTTGCAGTTCTGTCTCTGTTGGTTGATGGAGTAAGGAATTCTTGTTTTTAGGTGAAAAACTGATGGTTGGTACAATTCTTGCTTCTGTAATTTTGAGGGTGGATGATGAGCTGTCAATTAAGCTTCTTAAAGGGAGTGTATGGTTGCAAGGAAGTGAGCGGAGGTAAGGAAATAGGAAAGTATAATTGCTCAGTTTCCTATCTATTCAAACACCGGAAAAGGAAAATAAGAAAACCCCTTTTCCTTTTCTCTTTTCTCTTTTACACAACCATTTCCTCACTTTCAGAGTGCTACAGTAATTTTGTGGTCATGTAAATCTCATTTGTAATAAATTGTAGCACAAAACAGTTAATTTTTTGATCATGTAAATCTCACTTGCATTCTAATTACAGTTCATATTTTATTTTTCTTAATTAATTTTTATTTTAATATTATTTTATGGTCAACTTTATGGTCAACTTTTCCACTTTCACTTTCACATTATCATCCAAACACCAGAAAAGACATAACATTTTTCAAACCACATTCTAACAACATCCAAATACCGGAAAACTTACTAACCAATTCTCAAGTTGCAAAGGGAACTATTTCTACTTCCTCACTTCTTCACTTCCTCACTTCCACCCTTAACTAAACAGGCCAAAGTGAATTTTTAAGTGTGTGATTTTGCTGATTTTTGTGTTTTTGTTTCTCGTCTTCATTGACGTCGCCTGGGATCGAGAACTCGCCATCTTCGTATGGGCCTTAGCCGTCGTCGTCCTCCGGCGAAGGGCGGAGGATGGAGGCGATGGGGGTGGGGCACACGCAATAGTGACGACAAATCTGCTCCGAGCAGAGCAAGCTTCAGAGATCGATCTTGACCGTCGATTTGCCCGCCTTGAGGATAGGATCACCACGAGGATCCACTTGGAGGAGGATCGTGTCGCTAAGTATCGCGGTGAGGTCGGTGATGTCTGCGAGAAGCTTCATGGGTCCTCCACCCGCTGCTTCCATCTTGATCGCGTCGTTGGGTATCCTCGACACCAGCTGGGCCTTCCACCTGCTGGTGCCATCGCGGTGACGAGCTCGGTCGTGTTGGAGCCCTCGAGGTCGAGGCGGCTGGAGAGGGAGAACGGGAACGACTCTAATAGCGGCGACGAGAACAACCCTGGCGACGGGGTCGAGAATGATTCTTTTTTTAAAAAAATAAATTCAGATTTATAAGAACCATCGTTAAATCCCTTGTATGCAACATCGATTTTTAAAACCGACATGCAGTTTTTACGTTGCTCAAGTATAAGTCGGTTCCTTAACCCTCTTTAACGTCGGCCTCTTTTCTGTTGTAGTGGTTAAACTGTGATTAGAAAAAAATTCATGCGAATATTTATTTCCTTGGACCACTTTCTTTAAAACCAACCACGTGCGTACATATATCAAGCACTGAAGTGCTCCTCAGGGGTGAAAGACGCAAATTGCTCACAATAATCGATTAGAAAAGATGGACCGCTTCGAAAATGCGGACTGCTGGTATTAGAGGACTGCGACTATGATCGCAGTCCTTACAAAAATGGATTATTTCTGAGTGTTTATTAGAACTATGATCATGATCGTAGTTCTTATAAAAATGTCATGTTTCTGAGTCTTTATAGGGCTGCGATCATGGTCGCAATCAGGACTATGACCATGATCGCAATCGAAGTTGTAACGCCCTGATCCCGCGGGTACGGAGACATTACGGTGACGTATATACGTAGGTCAAAAATAACCTCACATATATACGCTAACCATTAGTACAAATAAGAATCATAGTGCGTAAGCACGAAAGTAATATACATTCTAATACAACAGTACAAGTACATAATTATCACAGAGTGTGATATAATATTACAGAAATATTACATCACCAGGAAATATAAAAGTAAGATTTACAATATGAACATTACAAAAGTTGCTTGAGAGCTACAAAGAGATATCACGAGCCAACCAGGGGAGACAAAAGAAGGGATTGGAGCCACAGCTGATCAACCTGCTCTGCAAAGTGAGCTTGGTCCTCGGCAGAAAGATCCATGTCTGTCCAAGCTTCGAGATCTGGACATGAAGATCCAGGAGAGTTAGAAAGCTACCTAACGAGTGAAAAGATGAGTGCCAAGTGGCGTGCAGGGACAAACACGCATGTATTGATAAATTCGAATCATAAGCATGCATTGAAAATCGTGTCCTGAGCATAGGCATATAGGAACAGGCATGGAGGCGGAAAGTAAAGTAGATAAAGCACACAACTATCTCCTAAACTAACATAAAACCGATAAAAGTGATAAAACCGACTAAGATCGAATATAAGCAAAACTAATCGTACAAGCTTAGGTCACGGCTCCACGACACTAATACGTCAAAGGAATAATCTAAATAAGAAAACCCTCATTTATATACCTTTATCCCATGTCACCGTAAACCGAGCGTATACAACCTGAGTTGCAAAACAACACAATGAATTGAATATTAGTGTCTTATTATAATTGGGGCCGTCTAAGTTGTAGGCTTTAGCATGCGTCCCATCCACATACTTCCGCTTACAACTTATTGAGCTAGTTATTTAAAAACTGATGAAGTTTGATGGATCATATTTATAGTGGGTCCCGTCTCTGCCCAGGATAATGGCCCACTACTACTCTTTCTCCTCAGGAATAATATTACACCCGAACACGAATCTTCACGTAAATTATATATACCCGGATACGAATCCTCTTGGAATTATATTACACCCGAACATGAATCTTTCGGGAATTTTATTACCACCGTACACGAATCGTCAGCCCTGCGACCACTATAAATACAGAACTAATTAGGACTCATCAGTTTCTCTCAAACACGATGCAAGTTGTCTTATTATAATTATTATGTAATTGTTAATTTATGGACATAGTAGGAACAGGACAGGTTTAGGAATTCAGGAGTACAAGAGCACATGTATAACAGGAGTACATGAGTACTAAGGATACATGTCACTGTATATAATATAGGATAACAGGTACAGAATTCCATAAATGTGATAATCACAGATCAGGTGTTAACATGACAGGTGGCAGGTGATAAGTGATATTATAACATAAGACAGGTTTCAAGTAGTAACACATCAGATGTCAAGTGATACAGACAGGTGTCAGGTAATAGCATATCAATGTCAGGTAATAGGCGACAAGGGTTAGCACATCAAGAAAAAACATGTCAAGTGATAGCGTAATAGCCAAGTACAATCAAGCAGAACTTAAGAAAGGCTAGAGCGAAGATAACGTACAGCGCTAGACACTATCACGCTCGTTTAGTTACCGATCGCAGCATAGCTAAACGCACACAGAGAGGCGAGCGTATGAACGCTATATTTTCGCATATGATGAAGCCGCGCTCACGGCGTAACTATGCCGAACGGAGTTAGCGATAGTGCTGAGCACTAAGTCTGTCTACCAGGCGGAGCTAAAAGGCCTGATGGTCTGAACGCACTCCTCTTTTGAGGAAGTGAGTGAAAGCCTGAAGGGCTGAAGTACGCTGGGTCTAAGTGCAATCTCAGTAGCTACCTCGAAACCCACAAGGGTGCAAGGCCTGAACCTATTGGGTAGCTAGCCGAAAGTAGGCAGAAGCCCAGAGATTAACAAGAGTACCTGCAAAAATGTTAGTACCGCACAATCATGCATATAAACAAGTAGTAAGTAGACTCCATAAGGCTGTGTGTAAGCCCATAAGAGCTGAAGTAAGCTCGGGGTTTAAACGCACTCTCGGTAGCTACCACAAAATCATAAAGGTGTAAGGCCTAAACCTATTGGGTAGCCAGCCCAGGAGTGGCCAGAAGCTCAGAAGGCTATACATGAGTACCTGTATGGTTAGTGCCAGTATGTGCACAAATATTATATCATTTACACTATTACAAGCATTCGAACATAGGATACAACACATGATACTGGTACACACATACAACTTAGTACAAATACACATGATCACATACACAAATACATCACAAACTCAAATACAGTACAAGCTCGTCGATGCGAGAAAAACACTCACCTAAATCACAAATCTCAAGGAAAACGTCAGGGACTCCGGGATGCTACGCGTGCGCGAACACTAGGTAGGGAAAACCATGAGACGAGAGGTGGAGGTGGAGCTTGGCCCCGCCACGCCGGCCTTAGGGGGGTGCGCAAGTCCCTTAGGGAGGCTAAGGGGGTGGCCGGCCTTAGGGAGAGAGGAGAGGGAGAGTAGGGGAGGGAGGTGGTGTTGGTGGTTGTTATAATTGGTGGAGATGGTGGAGTTGGATTTTGATGGAGAAAGAAAAGGAAGTAAAGGAGGTGATGACGATGGTGATGTTGGAGGGTGAAGTAGTGGTGATGAAGGTGGTATTGTGCTTGTGAAAGTGAAGTTGGTGGTGATGGGAGGGAGATAGAAGAGGTGGTGGTGAAGATGGAGGATTTGTAGTGGTGGTGGCGATGTTGTTGAAGATGGTGAAGTTGTCGCCGGAATAGTCACCAGAATAGTCGCTGGAATGGTCACCGGAGACATCACCGGAGGGGAGATGATGGACTAGACTTGAGGTGGTGACCGGCCTAGGTGGAGATAGAGTGGAGGTGGTTTGGTGGAAGGATTTGTTGGTCACGATTATTTTAGAGAAGGTAAAGAGATGGTGAAAATTAGTAGAGTTTTGGTGATTATGATGAAGTGGGAGGAGATGGAGGAGAAAGAAGATGATGGTAAGGTGTTGTAAGAGTTGTAGCTGTGGTGGAGTTGAGGGAGGAGTTGGATATTATGGGGTTTTGATGGAGTAATGAGGGTGTAAGGAGAAGGAAATGAAGTTGTTTGGAGTTTGGAGTTAAAGGAGAAAAGAAGGGATTTAGAGTTAGGATTTGTGAAATGGAGAGGGGGTGAGGTGGCTTGGCCGCCCTTGGTGATGGGAGAGGGATGATGAGTGAGTTGAAATATTTTGAAGGAGATATTTTGAATGCAAGGATGTAGAATGACGTAGAATAATGGAGAAGTGCTTAGAAGTAGTTGGAAGGAAAAGGAAGAAAAAAGGAAAAATGAAAAGAAAAGGGAAAGAAAAGTAATTGGAAGAAAAAAATAGAAATAACTATAATGATGGATTTATTGGCCCAAAGCCCATCGCTCTAGTTTTAATGATGATTAACTCATGTAGCTATAGTACTAATGATCTTATGTTTAATTAGTCTCCGATATTTGATCAAGATCTTAGTTGGTGTTTAGCTAACAAACAAAGGATTTAAAGTCAAGTTTTGGAGCTAGCACGTGTCGATTCAAGAGTTCGCGCATCTAGATTGCATCAAGTACTCAAGAGGAGTCTAGCTTATTGGATCAAGGTTTAGACCAAGTCAAGAAGAGGAAGAAGACCTTCAAGAGAAGACTTGTGTCATGGTTGTAAGTGTCAAGATTTTGTTTTTAGATAAAATGTAAAGGATAGATTAGTTGGTGGATTGCTCAAGTTCAATACACTCACACACAAGATTTAGATGTGTTTTCATAAAAGAGTTTTCGCTTTGAAAAAATACCGGTTTGATTTTTAAAATTAAAAATATACATGTGTTTTGTCAAAACTTATTTTAGAGTTTAATGTCAAAAACATAGATATTTCATCATATATGTGTAGTGGATCATATCCACACACTAAGCTTAAAAAGTCAACCCTAAATGATGAATATTTATCTAGAGTTTCTAACTTTGATTCACCTTTTATAGTATGGAACGCTATAGTCTCTGTTGACGAACAAGAGCAATATTATGCGGGGAGTGACTCGGATGATGGAAGTGATGCTTCCAACTTATGCTACATGGTCCAAGGGGATAACCCCCTTGAGGTAAACTCCGAATCTGAGTTAGAAGAAGATATTGACACGTCTTATGATGAGCTTGAATCATTTTGTCAACAATTTTTTGAAAAATATGACTTGCTTATAAAGGATAATAAAAGATTGAAAAAGAAATATGATTCTATTTTAGAAGAAAAAGATTCTTTTCAAAATAAATTGAAAAATATTTCTAAAGTAAATGATATGTTGAAGAAGGATAATATTTTCTTGACTTCTAAATTGAATGATCTTTGTGAAGGAAATACTTCTTTGAAAACTAAAATTATTTTGGTGGAAAAAGAAAAGGAAATTGCTTTGAATGAAACAACTCTTTAAAAAGAAAAATTGTTTCAAAGGAAAAGGAAAATATTTTTAAAAAGAACAAGAGTGTTTATTCTCATTCTCACCATGCTTTTCATGCAACCATATATAAAAATGAGATTAATTTTTGAAAAATAGAATAGATTATTTGAGCTCAACTTTGAGCAATTGTGCATTCAATTATATGGATTGAAAATCTTGCTTCAAAAGAAACAAGCTCCACATGTTCATGCACATCACCTACCGCACACATATGCACACTTTGTGCACCTGATTACACTCATTCACATGTGCATTTTAGAGTGTACAAATGTACACGTTGCAGTCACAAAGGCCATTTAGCAAATTTTGTTATGATAAGATAAATTCTATTAATTTTGCTAATAAAAATGTTTGGGTTCCGAACAATGCTAACCCTTGTGGAACCAAAAGAAAATGGGTCCCAAAATTCTCACCTCTTGTATTTGATGTAGGTGTGGACTCTCACATGACGTGAGAGGTTTGGTGTCTTGGTGGTGGATGCATGGGCTAGATGGACATACCATTGATGCTCCGCTATCAAGGAAGTTTGGTGGGAGGACCACCATGTTTGGAGACTTAGAGAATAGTGCATTATTTTGGTAACTATCTCTAAACTCCTATTTTATTTACATGCTTTTACATTAATAACTTTTAGTATGTTCATATTTTGTGCTTCATGTGGTGTATATTTGTTTAGATGTAGTTTTCATTAAAACTTGTGTATATATTTGTACAAGTAGTGAGCAACATTTGATTCTTATATATTTGTACTTCATTGCTCATTTGTACTCATTACATGTACATGTATAACTTAGTTTTGATGATTCCTTCATTTATACTTGTTTTGCCTATTTTTGTGCATGTTTTGCTTCATGTATATGTAACTCTTGTTTAAAACTAATAGATATACATGTATACTCTTGAGTCTCTTGCCTTTATGCAAATTCTATTATAGACTTTTTGTGTTTAGGATATGTATGTATATTTTTTTTTGTTTTGATAGAACATACATATGCGTTGAAGTTTGTTTTTAATGGAAATAAATTTGGGCGACCATGCCTTATATGCCTTATTGAAAATCTTTTATCATGTGCATAAATAGGGTGGATAGATATGAGTTATACATATGAACTTCATGAATTTCATTTTTGTATACTCATATATGTTTTCTTATATATGTATGCTTCAAATTTCAAATAATATCAATTTCTATTGATATTTTCATTTTCATACATATATATGATTTGATTGTGCTTGATTTACAATCTTTACATGTTTAAAGTACAAATTGTATTTATGCTAAACTTGACTTAAATCTTATAATCAAGTATCTCGGAAAGTTCCCAAAACATTCTCAAAAATTAAAAATATTATCTGATTCAAGAAAGTCAATTCCATATTCAAATTAAAAATGCTGAAATCTATCGCAGATACCGATCGACACCGAATCTGGCCGGATTTTGATAAATTCAGAAAAATCTCAAAAATACATTAAGATAAGAAATATTATTTTAAAAAAATGTGAAAGCGATTTTCAGAAATTTGACTCTGTTTGTAATTAAAAAAAATGAGAATCACTCGGCGGCAGCGATCAATCTCGATTTAGGAGATTTTATTAAGATAATTCTGAAAAATTCTGAAAATCATGAAAATTCTAAAATATTAAAAACAGTTTGAAATTGAAATCAGTCAAATTTGACTATCGAAAATGTCTAATCAATCAGTGTACTGGGATCATATTTCCAATCCAGGATAGGGCTAACTCTAAGCCTAAGAATCCGGATCTGAAACCAAGCAATAATGTAATTAATCATAATGAAAACAAATACTGGAAGATAAATCAAAATACGATTGAAAAATCAGAACACGTACTAAATATATTCTGGGAATGGGTGTTACAGCAGTCCTCACAAAAATGCCTTCTTTTTGAGACCATGATCGCAGTCCTCATAAAAATGTCATGTTTTTGATTTTTTATTAAGATTGTGGCCATGGTCGCAGTCCTCACAAAAAAACTATTCTCAGTTGCAGTACTCTGTCCAAAAATGAGACCACAACCCTCTCTTCAAGTTTTAAACAAAAAATACCAAAACTTTTGTTTTTTTAATAAAAGACAATAATAAACCATAATAATTTCTTTTTGCCTTTTTACATATAAATGGCACCAGTAGTAATGATCCATATACAATCAAAGTGTCCTAATCCATAGATCTAACTCTCTCCCTGCTATGTGATCATTTGATTCTATCCCCTCTATCATCTCGAGATCAAGATCGAATGCTTCATGGTGTTGAAGCTGCTCGCGGCGAGACTCACTGCATGGGAAGCACGCTTCTTTCAGGCCAAGTAGTGAAAAACAACGCCTAGATCTCAGAAAATGATAAAAAGGAAAACAAAATCTTATGGAGAAGAAGGAGGTGAGTTGATTTTGAGAGAAAATAGGTGAAATCATTGTTTTATTATAATATGCTGATGTGGATGAGACGGGCTAAAAGAACCGCGCGCTAGAGTTCTTCCCCAATTAAACTTAAAACTAGGGGCCGGGGCGAAACATTTCTATCCAAATTTAGTTTTACAATTATTAAATACACAAAACATTAAATATATAAACATGATAACATATTAAGAATTTCTTAGTCGTCCTATAATCTTTTGATATAAGATTTCACTGAAGAGTAAATTTAAATCACCTAGGGGTAAATAGGTGAATTGTTAATCAAATATGGAATTTAAAACTTTAACTAACATAAATAGCGACCAAGAAGTGAACCTGAATTCCCAGTGAAGTGCTCTAAAACTTTTTCTTAAAATTCCTCTTGAATAAGAGTTAAGGTACTTTAGAAGCCTTATTGATTTAAACAAGTGTAAGCAAACAAACTATATCAAGCATAAAAGACAGATGATTATGAGCAAGCAAGATGTGTGTGTGTGTGTGTGTGTGTGTGTGTGTGTGTTTGTGTGTAAACACAAGAGAGTAAAGTAGAGTTAAGAGAAAATAGAGCAATCACAAACACATGAGAATTGTTTCGAGGTTCGAGCAACTTGCTTTACGTCCCCGCCTTTACTGCAATGAAGGATTTCCACTAACACGATCCCACAAGATCTCTCGGTGCCAAATACCTACAAGTTTCCTCACTTGTTCCCGCAAGAACACAATACAAGAGCCTGCAAGCTTACTCTGAGACCTCAACCTCTAACAAGTTGTAGAACAAAGGTTAAAACACTTGGTGATCTCTTCTTGATCACAACAATGAATCTTCTCACAAAACAAGACTTTTATAGAATAGATAGAGATGATGACTCAAGCTTGTGTGAGAAAACTTGAGAATTTAGTGTAAGATATTTTCTTATTCGATTCATACCTTATTTCCTATCCCATATCATAACACACGTGTAATTTATGTAGTCAACCTATTAGGTGTATCTAATAGGTGCACTAAGTTTAAAGGTCGGTGGGACCTGGTACTACTCTCTAATTAGGGTTAGGATCATTATGGGAAGGCCACTAATTAAAGGATTATATATAGAGAGGAAGTCCCTCTTTGCAGCCACGCATTATTCTCCACCCATAGGAGGCTAGGTTTAGCAGAGAGAAGGCTCTCCATCTCGTTCCCTACAGCGAAGATTCAGATCCAGGTATAGTTCATCATCCTTCGATAATTCATCATCCTTCGAAAGGTATGTTATTTAAAGCCTCATCTCAAGATCCATTATACATGATAATGATATCTATGCATAGAGGCAATTGTTTTATTCATGTTAAATTCTAACAAGTGGTATCAGAGTCTTGATATGCTATTTATGTTTTGAGATCAAATCATGTATGGAATCTATCTTTTGTTTAAGAACAATTTTGGAGAAATTTCATTTTAGGTTTAGGGTTATACATACTTGGACCTCAAGTCTACCTTTTCATCTTCTGAAACCCTAGGTGTACATACAATTCCTCACATATAAACAAAAGTTCTCTTTTCCAAGATGCGAGAAAGTTTTTTTTTCAGTATTTTTCCCCCCTTTAATTTTGCGGTGGAAACTTTCGGAATTGTTTTTTGGCCATTTGACTTGAATTTTTAGGAATTATTTAATTTCAAATTATTGAGTTGCGACTGCACTTCTGAGTTTAAGAATTTATTTTTGGAAATTTTTATGCTTGTGATGGTACAGAAGTAATGATACAAGTCCTTGACTTCTAATTGGTAAAAGTGATAGCATGATATTAAAAATAAAAAAAATAAAAAAATGGCAGACGTATGCATGTAAGGCAACGGAGATTTAATTAAAAAAAAATTTACTGTTTTTTGGTTTCCTAATTAAAGGGATTATGAGATTAGTCAGGAGTAGAAATTTAGAGACATATTTTAATCTAATAAGAAACTACTCCTAATTAATCTCATATAAAGCTTAAATTTAACTTGTTGAGATTATTTTGGGTTTTAGGATTGAGAGAATTCTAGTCTATTAGAAAATTTTTGGATAGAATTCTAATCAAATAAGAAACTTAAACCCAATTAATCTCACATTAAATTTATTAGGTTTTATCCAGTTTATTAAACCCCCACCAACTAAGAAAATTCATAACTTAACCATTGCGGGTTGGGTCTGATTCAGTCTCGATAGGCACGGCAGACCCGTTATGTCAATAGAAACTTCAATTAGCCGTTGCGGGCTCATCCGACCTCTGTTTTGGGCATGTAAATAGCCGTTTCGAAGCTATTGACGGGCACTACAGTATTATAGGAACAAAACATGACAAAACAGTACTTAGTTGATATAAAGAGGGCATTGAAGTATTTATTTACCATGATTATGTGTACCCTTGCATGCTTCCGCTTCATCAATATTCATATTATTGCTTATATTGTTCTAACATGATAAATATTGATGTTTACTATAGTAGATAACACACAGATAAAGATATATACATGTTCAAATTAAAAAAAATTATAAAAAGAGATTATTTAATTGCGTATGTAGTTCATGCGGACAATAGCTGGCCCAAAGGAAGACTATTGTTTGGCCGAATTATGTACGACTTCGGATACTTGATGTGGGTAATCAAGTGGGAGAAACTTGGTGTGTGGTAATCGGCCCAAAGGAAGGTTGTCACACTGTAAGCCCATATTGCATTACCCTCATCAACTAGTCCGATGGCGGGATAAGAATTCAGATGAGTAAATTTGTGTGGCCCAATGCGTATGGCAATCGGCCCAAAGGAAGGTTGTCATTTGTTTATGAGGAAAAGAGAGTGGGAAGTATATGCACAGATATTCAATGAAAGAGATAAGGTTTAGAGTCAACCTTTGGTGCTTAATCACTCCACAATATGTATTCAATATGGTTAATGTACTCCTTTCCTTAATCACCGTAGTAGCATAAGCTATACGGGTCGAATCCTCAGGGAGAGCTTGCGATGGAAGCGTTACGGTTCGGTGTTGAAGAAAGTAAATGAAAGTTCTTCTTTGTCTTAAAAGAATGAAAAAATCATGGAAAAGAAATGAAAGAATTGGTGGATTTGTGCATGATGGAAATAAAGGAAAAGAAATCAAAAAGGAGATTTGCTTTGGAAATAAAACTAAAAGAAAGAGAACTTTGTAAAAGACTTTAAGATGGAAGAAAACCATGACTAGCTAACCTTACTAATTTGCTAAACTTACTAAACTCCGTGATGGTGATGCGTGCCTCATGTTGATTCATCGGCAAAGATTTGTCTTGCGTGTTGGTCTAGTTGCTTTCCCACTTGGATGACGGGTGATCATTCTTGGACTTGTCTTGTAGCCTCATAGATGTCATAGGCCTTCAAGATAGAATTTCAATAATGGAATCAAAAGAGCGACACTCAAGGGATGCTAAGGAAGAAGATACAACATTCATTAATGGAAGTAAGGAAGTTGTACAACAAATAGCATATGTTTGGTGATCCATCTCCATGTTCCATCAAGGCACTTGTTCTTAAGACAAGGCTCTAAATGAGGCACACATGAATCATATGGAATTACAACAAGAACTTGTCAAGCATGAAAGTAACCCATCGGGGATGAAAAAGACCATACAACTTGCAAGATTAAAGATAGCAATCACCCATGAGTTAGTAGTTAGCAAAGTTAGTGGTTAGCTAGTTATGTTAGAAGAAGTTAGCTACTAGCCATTACAAGAAAAGAAAACAAAGCATGAATAAAAGTGTAAGGAAAGTAAAGTTAGAATTAAAGAAAGCAAGTAAACACTAGAAAATGCAATAGAGAAGAAAAGAGAATGGATTAATCCTTGCTTCACAAGTTGTCACCCCTTGATTTACACAAGCTTTCTCTCTCTTATGCAGAATTTCTAGGGAGGAAGAAGAAGACCTAGAGCACTAAAATCCTAGAGAAAAACTTACAAAAATACAAAGCTCTATCCTCTAATCTCTCCTCTCTCCTTCTTCTGCGAAGGCCCTGGTGGTGTATTTATAGCCTCAGAGAGAAGTATCTGGAACCCAGGTTGTTGGAGAGAATCTCGGGCCTCAACGGCCTTGTAACTGCCGCAGATCTGCGGCAAAAGCCGTGGATCTGCGGCAGAATCTTGGCCGTTGAGGCCAAGATTTCTGTTGCGCGTTTGTTACGAGTTTGTTAGCCACGTGGACCTTCTGGAAGTCTGAGCTGGCGCATAGAATTCTCCAGATCCTGGGCTCAACCTTGGGCTCTCTTTTGGGCTTTGAATTAATCTCCTTTAATTCTTGATAATTAAAGAGATTTTGGGCCTTTCTCAATTAGAATATGGACCTGCAAAAATAGAGAGAAAAGGATTAAAAATCACATTTTATTTGCAATATGCATGGTATGGATGTAGTAAAATATGCAAAAATGAATAACAATCACACCCCATACCTAGCTTTTGCTCGTCCTCGAGCAAAAAAGAAAGAAAAAGAAAATCCTAACTAGATTATTACACCACTTTCGTAGGTGACACGATTGCACTGAGCACGTACAACAAGCCGTTAAACCTCTAGGTTACCCTAGAGGAGGAGTGTTGTCTCCTGAGGGTTTTCAGCGGATTGCACCCACAAAATCCATAAAGAAAAATAAAAGGGTTAGTGAAAATTTTGATCCATGTTTTAAAGATTCTCACTTAAGTTATAGGTTTCAGGTTACCCTAAACTTGTCATTCCTTTTATAAGCGTCTATTTGGAGTTTTGTTTCATCTTAGGTTAAATTTTTAGGGAAAAGATCAAAAACTGGATTTTGCATCAATCCTAGGATATATACATCTATAAATATGAAGGATCTTTCTTAGACTAAGTTCATTTATTTACTAATATATATACATTTTTTTTATACGATATTTATTTATTTACATTTCCTTAGCATCCTTAGGCTTTCTAGTTTACCCTTGTAACGAGTCTCTTACCGATGACTCCCAAACCAGACGGTCTTAGGGCACCAGATGAGAAAACATCCCTCGGGTTCGATGACTCGAGTAAAAAGGCCACGAAGGAATTTAAGGACTTAACCACCTTTAGGCGTGATTAGCAATGCTTCTTGAGGCACGACTAACCAGCTTAATTAGTGGCTAAGTAATTATTATTCATTTATTATTAATATATATTATTTTTCTTTTTCTGTTTTTTTATTATATATATATGTAAATAAAGTCACAAAGTCTTTGATTAATCCTTCAATATGTTTAATGTATATATCCTAAAGAAAGAATTAAAATCTAGTAATTTTTCTAATCCTTTATTACTTAACCTAAAAATCTAACAAAACTCCTCTTTTCGACTTATAATTAGAAATCTTAGTTTAGAGCTTCCTTAATCCCTAAAGTTAAGTTTGATTCTTTAAACATGGATCAAGAATTTCCTTATTTTTTTTAATATTTTTTTTTAATTTTTCTAAAAGAAAAAGTAAAATCTAAAAGAAAATAGAAAATCTACTAAGAAAGATAAAATCTAAAAAGAAAATAAAAACCTAAAAAGAAAATGAAAAATCCTAAAAATAAAAATAAAAAGCCTAGAAAGAAAATGAAAAATCCTAGTTTAGCATCTACCCCCCCATACCTATCGCATGCATTGTCCCCAATGTATGCAAAATGAAATGATGCAAGAAATAGGTAAAGGTATAAAGCTACTCCCTCCGTCGCTTTGGACCAGCAGTGGTGCTAGGTCCAGCGGACTGTGATCGTCTCAGCGCACCCTCGATATTATCCAACCTAGAGGATTGCTCCTCTACCTTCTTCCTAAGACGAACCTGCCCCGAAAGATCTTCTTCATGCCCTGCCAGATGGTGGACATGAAGGCACGTGAATCAGATGGGGGGTCCTACCTCCAAAATTGCGGCTCATCTTCTTCCTCTAAGCTTTCCTCCGAAGAGGACTCCACTGGTATACCTTCAGGTTGGACACTAGGTGTCCAAACCGCGTGCAAACAACTGTTATATGAACTGGTGGGTCTCTCTGTAGTAATAAACACTCGGTCAAAAGAATCAAAGACATCGTCTGGTAGGAAGGTCCTACACAGACGAGTAATCAGGATGGGATGGGAATATTTGGCACCCCGAGTGCGGGAGGAATTGGCAAGGATTGCGTGGAAGATGGCTTTATTTAAACAGACCGTGTGTTGTCGAGTCATCAAATCATGAATTATTTGCAACACTGGTCTGTTAAAGGATGTGACATGTTCAAGCCCTAAAATATTGCGTTGGATCCAGCGTCCAATGCAGTACACATTTCGAAAGGTGGTGTTGGCTTTGAGCCCACGGTCCTGCTCTGTGCAGCGAGCCCCCATGATTGTAATGTAGTCTATCAGTGGTAAGGAGTCGCTATGATGGGGTGACTTGGGACATGAGTAATTTCCTCAAGAAGAGGAATTGTGATAAAGATGTCCCCTAACGGCATATGGACTACAAATTGGTATGTCTCATAACTAACAGATGCATGATCTAGTGCATTATAGAATGTAGTGACTAGGTCAGGGCAGTAATATGCATCATTTTCACTGTTATCATATACCAGAGAATACCAATTCCAAGCATGTAATCGATTAACAAATATGTGTCCATACCCCCCATGATCATTCAGAATTTTTGAAAAATCTTTTTCCACAAACAGTTTTGGGGCCATGTGTAATAGTGTAAATTAAAGCAATAGATCTAGAGATGAAAGATCAAACCGCCCCCAGAGTTCGTGGGGAAAAAATACAAAGTCGGGTGTGCAGAGGGCACAGGAAGACGAATTCGGTTGATCGTGCACTAGATCGGCCACCAGAGAAAATTTTCGATCAGTGGAAATTTCAGTTGAGCTCCAGGTGTTACAGGACAGCCGCAGATCTGCGGCAATGGTTGCAGAATTGCGGCAGATAAAGGGTTTCTGTGGAAGGGAAAAGGAATTAAGGGCGGCGCTTAAGAGAGGGAGTTTAGATCTGAGAGATTTTCTGCGTTTGAGGGAGGAGGGTAGGGTAGAGAATATTTATAGGAGGGAAATAGAATGAGAGTTCCAACTTTAGCCCTAGGTTAAAAGTGAATTTACAAGCCTAGGGATATGGAATCTTGAAAATGAGTTTGACCCTAGGGAAGAGATGTAGAAACCTAGGAATTTTGAATTTGAAAAGTTGTGAAACTCCTTTAAGCACATAAGTCCCTCATTTTTTTTATTTCTTTTTTATTTTATTTTATTTATAAAATTGTACAAAAGAATTATTACAAAAAATATTTACAAGTGTGTCCCTCACCTAGGCTTTTCTTTGGTCGTTTTCCTCTGGCCCGTTTCCCATCGTTCCAGTGTGTTTGTTTGCGCGGGCTCAGTTGGTAAACGTATTGAATTATTTTCTTAGCCCTAGGTGTTTTCAGATTCAATTGTTTGTTGTCATTCATGCTCATTCCACCACATTGTTCACTAAAAAATTCCTTGTCACCACTTTCAGTCTGAATCTCATTACTTCCAATGTTAAGGAATTTCAGCTCCTCTCCATACAATTCTTCAAAATTCAGGTCAACATTTTCCTTAGGAAGTGTACAATCAGTTAACCTACCCCGAGTTGGCTCATCCAGACACATGAGCTCATCAGCGAAAAAGTCTTCAAAGGATATGTCAATTGGAGGTTCTTGAACTATATCCTCGTGTGATACAGTCACAGTTGACTCAGTGAAAGTGAAAATATCCAAATCAACTTTCCCCTTTTGAAAGGGTACTCGGATAACAGGATTTTCCACTTCAAGAGAATCACAAACTTGTGACTCATCTTTCCCTATTTCCTCACAATTGTCTCTAATAAAGCTGACCTCAAATGTTTGATCTTTTGTTTTATGAGGCTGTGTGTGGAAGACATTCATTTCACGAGTCATGTCACCAAAGGTTAACCTCATTGATCCATTCCGGCAATTGATGATGGCATTTGCTGTAGTCAGGAATGGTCGTCCCAAAATGATAGGAGTTTGAGCCCTTTGATTGGAATTAGACACAGATTGTGTCTCAAGGACTACAAAATCTACAGGGTATATGAACTCCCCAACTTTGACAAGGACATCGTGAATTTCCCCCTTGGGTTTCTTGACAGAACGATCAGCCAATTGTATGGTCATTTGGGTAGGGAGAAGATCGCCTAACCCTAATTGTTGGTACACAGAAAAAGGTAAGAGATTGATGTTGGCCCCTAAATCAAGCAGTGCCCTATTGATGGTAGTCTGTCCTATGATGCATGAAATGGTGGGGCTCCCTGGGTCTTTGTATTTAACAGGAGTTGGACCAGTGAGCAACTCGCTAATGGTTGATGCTAGGAAGACTTTCTTAGGGACTTGTGTTTTCCTCTCTTGGTGCACATTTCCTTTAAGAATTTGGCATATGATGGCACTTGTTGTATGGCATCAAGAAGAGGGACATTGATTTGGACCTTATTAAACATTTCTCTTATCTTCTCCATATGAGCATTTGTCTTGTTATTTGTAAGCCTATTTGGAAATGGTACAATAGGCTTATAAGGTTGCTCATCTACCTTTTCTTTACCCTTGGCTTTTGAAGTGGATGGCTCTATACTAGAAGATGGTTTGTCAGAAGCTGGTTGCATTAGGACAGGAGGTGTTGGCTTTGGTACTGGATGAGATGATTGACTAGAAACCTTATTGTCTATCTGTTTTCCAGATCTCAGGGTATGAATAGCATGATAATGACTTGGGCCCGTGTCTTCATGTTTGGGATTTGGTAATGGCTGGCTTGGTAACATTCCTTTTTGTCTCTCATTTACTGAATTAGCCAATTGCCCAATTTGGACCTGAACTCTATTCATATCCTGTTGATAGTTTTTTGTAAAGGTTTCTAACATTTTCCTCAACTCTGATATTTCTGAATCATTCTGGGGTGGATGTTGATAATATGGAGAATGGAATTGTGATTCGTAGTATGGTGGACTTTGATAAGGTTGTGACTGTGGTGGACTTTGAGATGGATGAAAATTCGGTGAATTCCGATTGAAACTGGGTGGATGATACTGAGCATTATAAGGATGTGGAAGTGGTGGCCTATATTGCTCAGGACCAGACTGACTCCACGAAAGATTTGGATGGTTCTGCCATCCCGGATTGTATGTGTTGGAGTATGGAGGTCTGGTGAATGCTGCATTCGTGTTCTCCTGATATGATTGAGGCTGATACATAGGACACTCCTCAAAGACATGGTTAAGGTCATGACAGTAGGTGCAACCTGGTGTGATCACAGGTGATGGGTTGACCTGATTGACAACAGAATTTCCCCTTGACTCAAGCAGTTCTATCCTCTTCATTAATTGTGTGATCTTGGCTTCCGCAGCTATAGAGGATTCTATGGAGTGCATACCAGTTCTGGAAGTGGTGGGAGTGGGTTTATCAGGGCATGACTCCCACTGAATGGTTTTCTCAGTTAAGGCTTCAAAGAGATCCCACCCCTGATGTTCATCTTTCTTCAAAAATTCCCCTTGGCACATAGATTCAAGGAGGGTTTTCGTTTGGTAATCTAAACCGTCATAGATAATCTGGCACTGATGCCATTTCTTTATGCCGTGATGAGGACATAGGGCTAGAAGGTCTTTAAACGTTCAAAATATTTCCAGAACGGTTCGTGTGATTCCTGCTTGAATTGCATGATATTCTGTCGCATGAGGGCTGTTTTATGGATAGGATAGAATTTCTTAAGAAAGACCTTTACAAAATCATCCCAAGAAGATATGGAACTGACGGGAAGATTGTAAAGCCATTTCTTAGCTAAATCCTTCAGTGCAAACGGTATAAACCTTAACCTAACAGCATCCTCGGTCAGTTGGGAAATTCTCATCATTTGGCATACTTCTTCAAACTCTCTAATGAAGATGTACGCGTCCTCTGACTCTAGACCATGAAATCGGGGAAGTGTATTAATGAATTGCGGTTTCAGCTCAAAGTGATTTCCATTGGGTTCGGGGAGAAGAATGCATGATGGAAGGGAGGTGCGAACCGGGTGAATCGATCTTGAAGTGAAACGTTGTTTTCCATTGTGTCAAGTGGTTGTGTAAGTGCAAGTGTAGAAATTCTAACAAGTCTTGTAGAATTTGGATCACGGAACCACTCTTGCATATATATAGTCACAAACAACGTGCACCGATCATACCAGCGAAAAAGAAAAATGAAAATAACAAACAATAAAAGAAAAATCAATCCAAGCTATCTAGGATTCCTGGACCTAGACGACTCCTAACTGATTAGATCGTCCACTGGAGGTTTAGTGTAGACTTTGACTACAAGCTAATCAGCCAGGTAAGGGCAAGGTTGTTGGGAGGTTTTCCGTCAAAGACGTTCCTTAATTAAGTAACCACCAACCTTCGGGCTTTCGGCCCTCAATCCCTTTCCTAAACACTGATTTTGCAAAAGTCAAATTCCAACACTTTTCCCTCTTAGGATAATCTCCTAAGTGAGTCCGGATGTCCCTAGGGCCAACGTCTATCAAATTTTATTACAAGCTTGGGATTGTGAGTGCTTGAAAAATGATTTTCGGGCTAAGGAAAGAGTGATGAAATCCCCACCTTATCTTATTTATGGGTGATGCCCTTAAAATCAGTTTGGTGCAAGTGTACGATATAAACAAACAAGGTTCACTCAAAGCTATAAAAATCAAACAAGGAGTGAGTCCTAGTCAATATGCAATGCGCACGTACCTTGCATCCAGCACTCTTCAACAGTAAAGTAAAAGAATTGAAAAGACACGTGCCTAGAAATGCAAATGTCTAATCAACTTTTAACTTTGCAACCAATTTTTTACTGTTGATTATTAGCAGATACAAGGTGAAGCATACACAAATTTAAGTATTGCAGCAGCTGTATTTTGCAGAGCAAGCAACCCTGCAAAAATTTGGTCAGTAGTTCACTCCTCCTTGCCGCGGATCCGCGGCTTTGGCCGTGGAATCGCGGCAATTCAGAGGGCTTCTGGTTTCTGCTTTCAAGAGCAGAAGCCCAGAGCCACTTATATGTTACTGCAATGCAAATTTTCCTGTTCTCTTCACCTGTAACCTGCAACAGAGAGAAGATTCGTTTAGTTCTTCACTTGAAATCAAAAACCGTTGCTCTCCCCGGCAACGGCGCCAAAAATTTGTTTATGAGGAAAAGAGAGTGGGAAGTATATGCACAGATATTCAATGAAAGAAATAAGGTTTAGAGTCAACCTTTGGTGCTTAATCACTCCACAATATGTATTCAATATGGTTAATGTACTCCTTTCCTTAATCACCGTAGTAGCATAAGCTATACGGGTCGAATCCTCAGGGAGAGCTTGCGATGGAAACGTTACGGTTCGGTGTTGAAGAAAGTAAACGAAAGTTCTTCTTTGTCTTAAAAGAATGAAAAAATCATGGAAAAAGAAATGAAAGAATTGG
The DNA here is from genome assembly GCA_038442645.1 of Agave tequilana. NCBI lineage: Eukaryota > Viridiplantae > Streptophyta > Magnoliopsida > Asparagales > Asparagaceae > Agave > Agave tequilana. The sequence goes on from JAVJIF010001207.1 coordinate 38,775, forward strand.
TGGATTTGTGCATGATGGAAATAAAAGGAAAAGAAATCAAAAAGGAGATTTGCTTTGGAAATAAAACTAAAAGAAAGAGAACTTTATAGAAGACTTTAAGATGGAAGAAAATCATGACTAGCTAACCTTACTAATTTGCTAAACTTACTAAACTCCGTGATGGTGATGCGTGCCTCATGTTGATTCATCGGCAAAGATTTGTCTTGCGTGTTGGTCTAGTTGCTTTCCCACTTGGATGACGGGTGATCATTCTTGGACTTGTCTTGTAGCCTCATAGATGTCATAGGCCTTCAAGATAGAATTTCAATAATGAAATCAAAAGAGCGACACTCAAGGGATGCTAAGGAAGAAGATACAACATTCATTAATGGAAGTAAAGAAGTTGTACAACAAATAGCATATGTTTGGTGATCCATCTCCATGTTCCATCAAGGCACTTGTTCTTAAGACAAGGCTCTAAATGAGGCACACATGAATCATATGGAATTACAACAAGAACTTGCCAAGCATGAAAGTAACCCATCGGGGATGAAAAAGACCATACAACTTGTAAGATTAAAGATAGCAATCACCCATGAGTTAGTAATTAGCAAAGTTAGTGGTTAGCTAGTTATGTTAGAAGAAGTTAGCTACTAGCCATTACAAGAAAAGAAAAGCAAAGCATGAATAAAAGTGTAAGGAAAGTAAAACTAGAATTAAAGAAAGCAAGTAAACACTAGAAAATGCAATAGAGAAGAAAAGAGAATGGATAATCCTTGCTTCACAAGTTGTCACCCTTGGTTTACACAAGCTTTCTCTCTCTTATGCAGAATTTCTAGGGAGGAAGAAGAAGATCTAGAGCACTAAAATCCTAGAGAAAAACCTACAAAAATACAAAGCTCTATCCTCTAATCTCTCCTCTCTCCTTCTTCTGCGAAGGCCCTGGTGGTGTATTTATAGCCTCAGAGAGAAGTATCTGGAACCCAGGTTGTTGGAGAGAATCTCGGGCCTCAACGGCCTTGTAACTGCCGCAGATCTGCGGCAAAAGCCGTGGATCTGCGGCAGAATCTTGGCCGTTGAGGCCAAGATTTCTGTTGCGCGTTTGTTACGAGTTTGTTAGCCACGTGGACCTTCTGGAAGTCTGAGCTGGCGCATAGAATTCTCCAGATCCTGGGCTCAACCTTGGGCTCTCTTTTGGGCTTTGAATTAATCTCCTTTAATTCTTGATAATTAAAGGGATTTTGGGCCTTTTCTCAATTAAAATATGGACCTGCAAAAATAGAGAGAAAGGATTAAAAATCACATTTTTATTTGCAATATGCATGGTATGGATGTGGTAAAATATGCAAAAATGAATAACAATCATCATTATGGCTGGGTCATTACATATATTATATGTCAATATAGATTACTTAACTTTGGGACCAATCCTATAAAGTGACAGTCAGCCCAAAGGAAGACTGTTCTCTTACAAAGGACCTAGACTTTAGGGTATCTATATTGGGCCATGCAGTGTTGGCATATAAAGACACAGCTTGTTCTAAAAGTTTGGCCGGCAGGTCTATCGATTAAACTGGTTACATTTTCTGAGATTCATTTATTATGGCTATTACAGTAGAGTTTTATTAAATGCAATGTTTATGTTAAATTGATGAGAAATTGTATACTTATGTAGTTTAAATTGAATGGTACAAACTTTAAGGAGTGGTAAGACCACGTAAAAGATCATTCTTGAATTCATGTATCTAGAGCACACTTTAAAGATTGATGGATCTCTACTATCACTAATAAAAGTTCAGTAAAGTTTATGATTTTCACTAAAATTTTATTGGTGAAAGCAAATATTATCACATTCTATAAAGTACAACATCTCCAATGGGGTTTATGTGAGATAAGATTAACGTTCATTTGAGTAAAACCTAATATGACCAGGTAGATCTACCCAAAAGTAAACCATTCAGTAATATATTTTGTTTTACTCTTATTTTGGAGCTCTCTAGTTGTGACCCATTAAGATTAACAGTGGTGCTAAATTACTTAAAATTATATATATCACCTAAAGGTGATTATAGAATTTTAAGATAACCTAGTAGGGCAAGATAGACTACACGTGTCGATAAAATTAGGATAACCCTAAACCCAAAGGATAAGAAGTGTCTGTAATTGAACTGAACGTGGTTAGTTTAGGCTTGAGCATGACTCTATCATCAACTGGGTACAATCATAATTAGTCATTACCCAAAGGTAAGATTAAATTGTTAATTGTCGGACCCGCAGAGTGGAAAGGCATGAACCATGAACATAATGCCACTCTGACTCGACCATCCGAACCCCGGATAGGTTCGTGACAGTAAAGAATTAATGCATATATATTCACATAATTTTATTATGTGTCAGTAAATATTAATCCTGTCAAGAATTTATTTTCACTGCAGTTATGGATCACACCTTAATTCAGAATTTTTAAGTAACCTAGTAGGGTAAAATAGACTACATGTGTCGGTAAGATTAGGATAACCCTAAGCCCAAAGGACAGGAAGTTCTATAATTGAACCGAACGTGGTTAGTCTAATTTTGAGCATGATTCTATAATCAATTGGGTACAATCATAATTAGTCATTGCCCAAAAGTAAGATTAAATTGTTGATTGTTGGACCCGCAGAGTGGAAAGGCATGAACCATGAACACAATGCCACTCTTACCCGACCATCCTAACCCCGGATAGGTTCGTGACAGTAAAAAATTAATGCATATATATATTCACATAATTTTATTATGTGTCAGTAAATATTAATCATGTCAAGAATTTATTTCCGCTGCAGTTATGGATCACACATTAATTTAGAAGTATTTGACTGGAATAAAGACCTTGACATACTCAAATTATTCATCATGAAAGATGAAACTCCAGATAGTATTGTGTTTATTGACTATAATTTTATGCTAGCTGAAGACAAGCCCATTATTGAGCGGCTACTGATGCTCAAAAGGCAGCAACTCAGGTGTCCATCAACAAATGGGTTAAAGCCAACAAGATGAGTATTTTCATAATTAAGTCTTCTATAGACCCCATTATGAGTGTTGGAATTCCTGAGAAGGTGAATGCTAAGGATTTGCTAGTTTGAGGGATCTGTCAAGGGTAGGCATTATAATAGAGTTCATAGAAACTTTTAGACAAGTTTTAAATTCTTGTCATGTTTTAAATTTGAAAGAAATCTTTTATGTGTCATTTTGAGCATACTTTGATCTATGTTCCAGAATAATTTCTTTTAGATATGGTGTCATTTTTAAAAATTCTGGTTGTAGTGCTAACTTGAATGAATCTAGTTTTATTATCCATCTCCATGGTGATTCTCTTGATTCTGATTTGCTGGTTGATAATTCATTCAAACTGACATTGGATGCATCATATGAACCATTTTTATCAGGTGCTAGTCTTTATCATAATATTTTGCCTACTGCAAAATGCTCTAGATTTTTCCTACAGTCCTCTAGGATATGGCATAAACATTTTGGGCATATTTTCTCACCCTTCTCGGGGAAATCATAGATATTTCATTATATTCATTAATGATTTCTTTCGTTATGCCTGTGTCTTTCTCCTCCAGAAGAAATCAGATTCCTTAAAAGTTTTCAAGACTTTTCAACTAGGAGTTGAGCGACCATTGAATCAAAAGATGAAAATTGTAAGGTCTGGTTGAGGGAGAGAATATTATGATTAGATCGATCAGGATGATCAAAACTCTAAACCTTTCTATAGTTTTCTGAAAGATTAAGAAATTGTTGCTCAATAACACCATACCTGAATTTTCATTATCTTATGTTGTAGTATAAAATGATATTGTTCTTAAATCTATCATTGTATTTTGATCCTATAAGAGCTCCTTAGTTTAGGAGAGGAACTATCTTCTACAATGTTAGACTATGTATTGATTGATTAGGTCATTTTTGACTTATACAATTGATTTAATTATTGATACAACATGGTAATATTTTGGTCTTGTAACTGGATAGCTGAGTGAGATTGTGCATTGTTCATTAAATGATTTCATTTATGCACTCAAACTTTAGGTTGACAGCATAAAGGAGTTTCATTTTGCATTAGTTTTTTTTGTCAATCTGATGCGCTAATTTTGACATAGTGCATAAGTTCACACTGGAGAATATTACAGACCCACTTACCAAAAGACTCTTAGTGACCACCTTTCAGGGACATTGTTCATGCATGGGGGTACTAGAGTCATCGTGATTATTGTTTTTCTGAGTGGGAGTTTTGTGTCAAATTTTCAGTAATGCCATTTGTTTCCTTAGTATATTCTATATTTCAGTTATATGAGATTTCTCTCAGACAGTTATCATGATGGCATGTAGTTATTATATGGTATTTTTTTCAGCTGATATTATTAAATGCACATTTATAATGTTAAGTTGTGCAGTTGCACATGTTAAGGTATAAAGTGCCTTTGGAGAAACTACTGAGGATTTTCAAGATCGCTTAGGCTGGACGTGGGTAGACTCCATGACCTTAAGCCTTCATCTCAATATGAGCGATGGTATTCGCATGACGATCGTTTAAGTATTGAGATGACGTGTGTCTGGTAAGCACACGTTGCAGGACACTTATGGAAATGTATTATACACATTATATGTACATTTGCCATATACGTACTAAACTCCACCAATAAAGTATCTCTCGAAAGCTATTAGGATAATTAGCCCGAAAGTCCATGATAGAAATTCGGCAAAAGTATAAAGCTTGACCGAAATTTGTCCGTGAACCGTGCTAGTCATCCTCTTAGTCGTAAAGTGCCAGTAGTTTGAGTGCACCATGACTAACGATAAATTTCACGTGTGAATTTTTCAAAAATCAAAGGATGGCCATCCGTTTTTAAAAATAAAATTGTGATATGGGATATAAAAGTTTTTCAAAATAAATATTTTCTCAAAATTTTAGTCGGGTATGTCTCGAGTGGGAGATTGTAAGATATTTTCTTATTCGATTCATACCCTATTTCCTATCTCATATCATAACACACGTGCAATTTATGTTAGTCAACATATTTGGTGTGTCTAATAGGTGCACTAAGTTATAAAGGTCGGTGGGACCTGCTACTACCTTTAATTAGGGTTAGGGGCATTATGGGAAGGCCACTAATCAATGGATTATATATAGAGAGGAAGTCCCTCTCTGCAGCCACGCATTATTCTCCACCCATAGGAGGCTAGGTTTAGCAGAGAGAAGGCTCTCCATCTCGTTCCCTACAGCGAAGATTCAGATCCAGGTATAGTTCATCATCCTTCGATAGTTCATCATCCTTCGAAAGGTATGTTATTTAAAACCTTATCTCAAGATCCATTATACATGATATTGATATCTATGCATAGAGGCAATTATTTTATTCATGTTAAATTCTAACATTTAGAATTCAAGCTCTTGAGAAAGCAATTGAGGAAACTTCTTTGAAGATGAGAAAATTTGTAGCTCAAACGAAACTTCTCCCAAAACTTGTTTTTAACCTCTAAATCTTAAATGTTGAATATAAACTTGAAAATATTTCAAAATCTTTTTCTGAATAGATGTAAATGATTATAACTCAAAAACAATGTTATTAGGGTCATGAACAGTACCTCTATTTATAAGGTTTCCAAAAAAAGCCATTGGAAAAGTCCAAACAAGAAGATTAACACAAAATACACGTTTTAGTTTTGAAAAATAGACTAAACAGATTAATATCACTGTCGAGAGTCTAAGAGAGCTGTCGACAGTCCAAGAGAGCTGTCGATAGCTCCATGTGCAACGATTACAATTTAGCTATTGTGGAGCGTACCTGTCGATAACCTAATAGTATTGTCGACAACTAACTGATACACGACTGTATCAGTTTTTGATAACTGAAACAAACTGTCGACAACTAGCTCCAAAATACTGAAAACTCTACTCTCTGTAAAATCCTGTCGACAGCGCTATAATGAGGTATGTTGATAGCTCAATGGGTTATCTATATAAAAGATAAAACCTTAAAACATAAACTTAAATATTGTTTTTCTTTTAAATCCAAATAAATTTTTATAAATTCCACAAAAATAAGTTCATATAAATACGTTTGAGCACAAATATGTAGGATTTAAAAAATCGACACATATTACAAACATGTGAACTTCTTTTTGAGATAAAAAATTATTTTGAAATAAAACTTGTTTTTCTAAAATGATAGACATAAAAACATAAACCGGTTAAATCGAACCCCAATAAACTTGATCTTGAATACTAATATCAAACATTTTTTTATGTGTGTATAAGTTTGAAGAAGCAAGTCTAATCTAAACTTTACAAAAAAAATCTAAACATCCTTACAAATTAGAGTCTTATTCTTGAAATGATCTTCTCCTTCATCTTAACTCGATCAAACTTGATTCTTTTGAGATAGACTCCTTGAGTACTTGATTAGATCTTTATTCTTGAGCTATTGAATCAACACTATTAGCTTCAAAACTTAGATTTTGAGTCTGTTGAAGTTAAACACTAAACTATGATCTTAAATAAATTTGAAACTAAAACATTACAAGATCATTAGTGTTGTTATAACTACATGAGTTGCTCATCATCAAAGCTAAAGTGATGTGCCTTTGGGCCAATAATCTCCCCATTTTTGATGATGACAAAACTCATGGAGTTATATATGCATGGAGTAGAGAATAGCTCTATCAAAACTCCCCTATAATTCATGCATACAAAAAAATAATAAGATATTCAATAGAAGCTCTGATACTAAACTAGACATCAAACATGTATGCAATCACTCAAAATAAATATGCATACAAACTACCCACTTTTTAAAACAAAACTATTTATGCATAAACAAAACATCAAAACATGCATATGTAAACTCAAAATTTTCTCTCCTTTTTTGTCATTTCATCAATAAAAGGGTGAAGAAAAAAATGTATATGCGATATAAATTCATAACGAGGAGAGACATGAGGTTAATTCTGTTGGACCAAAGGCCCATCACTCTAGTTTTGATGATGATTAACTCATGTAGTTATAGTACTAATAATCTTGTGCTTATTTAGTTTCAGATATTTGATGGAGATCTTAGTAGGTGTTTAGCTTCAACAAAAGATTTGAAGTCAAGTTTTGAAGGCAACACGTGTTGATTCAAGAGCTCGCGCATCAAGATCGCATCAAGTACTCAAGAGGAGTCTAGCTCTTTGGATTAAGGTTTGGTCCAAGTCAAGAAGAAGAAGAAGATTTCCAAGAGAAGATTTTCATGAAGACTTGAGTCTTGTTTGTAAGTGATAAGATTTGTTTTTAGATAAAATATAAAGGATAGATTAGTTATGGATTACTCAAGCTCATATACACACACAAACAAAATTTATGTGTTGTAATAAAATAGTTTTGACTTTAGAAAATACCGTTTTGATTTTTGAGCTTCATAGTATATATCTTTATGTTTCATGAATAGTGTTCATCAAAATGAGTTTATATGGTTTATATATGTTTTGGATTTCATCCATATACATTATTGATTCAAATGTTTAGAAAAACTTATTTGATGTTTCCTATATCATGTGTTTGAGTTTTGGATTTATCAAAACTTATTTAAAGCTTATTGTCAAAACATAGATATTTCATCTCATATGTGTATTGGATCATATCCATACACTCTAAGATTCAAAGGTGTTTAAAATATCTTATTTTTGTATTTGGAGAAGTTTTGAAAAAAATCATTTTTCAATTTGGAGATTGATTTTGAAAAATACAGATTTTTATTTAAGGCAAAATTTCTATATTACAAAAATGGTTCAAAAAGTTTGTAACATGTGTTGATTTTTGATCACACATATTTGTACTTCAAAGTATTTCAAAGAACTTATTTTTTAAAATTTATGAGAATTTATAGGATTTTATTGGAGTTAAAAAGACCAAGTTTTTAATCTAAAAAATGTCTGACCAGGCCTTCTGTCGGTTCACCGTGGCAGAAGTCGGTCGACCAGGCGGTCGACCGATGTGCACAAAACGTGCACAACCAGTTTGACTTGAGGGCCGGTCGACCGGGCGGTCAACTTCTAAGGTCCCGGTCGACCAACCGGTCGACAGTCCAGAGAGCTGTGCTCTCTGGATCTGGTTTCGGTCGACCGGGCGGTCGACCGATAGGTCAAAGCCTAGGCACAGTCGACTGGGCGGTCGACCGGCAGTCTGTAACGGTAAAAAATATGACCGTTGGCCGGTTGACCGACAGCAGAGTTTTCTGCTGACTTTGACTCTAACGCTTAGTTTTTGGGAGTATAAATTGGGGCTATTTTGGGTTGTTTTAGACAAGATTTTTGGAGAGTTTCAAAATTAATTTTCCCCATCTCTTGTAGAGGTTTTCTCCACTTATTTTAGAGCAAAAACTTTCATATCAAAAGGAGAGTTCAAAAGAGATTTCTTGAGTTTTTACCACAAATCTATCCTAGTTTTTCTCACACATACTTGAGCTTTCCATTGCTATATTAATCCTATAGGAGCTTTGTTGTCAGAGAGTTTTTAGGTGATCCATGTGTAGAGATCACCAAAGTGTTTCATCTTGTATTTTAGGAGGCGAACTTGCGGGTTCGTGTTGTTTCGAGTTCTTGTGGGAGCTTGGTGTAGAGGTGCGGTCTCGGCAAGCTAGTGTGCTTGCGTGTGTTGTTCTTGCGGGAACAAGGAGAGGGACTAGTGAGTCCAAGGGTTCTAGTATGAACTTGTTGTAGGTGTTGCGGCACCGAGTGATCTAGTGGGATTGATTCTAGTAGAAATTTTTCATAATGTTGAAGGCAGGGACGTAGAGCAAGGGTGCTCGAACCTCGAAATAATTCTCTCGTGTTTGTGATTGCTCTCTCTATCTCTCGCTTGTATTTATATATCTTTCATGCTTACATTGCTTATCTCTTTATATGCTTGATATATCTTGTGCTTAATTGTTATATACTTGAGATTGTTTGCTCACACTTGTATTCAATCAAGAGAGCCATAGTGGCACCTCAACACTTAATCTAGAGGAATCTTGAGGAGATAGTTCAGAGCCCTTCACTGAAAATTCAGTTACACTCTTGTGTTATACTTAGTGTGTTTAACTTAATAGTTTTAGTTTGCATTAATAGTTTTAATTCCGCATTTATTTTGTATTAGATTAGCTAGTCACCTATTCACCCCCCTCTAAGCGACCTACAAACTCTCCATGCATACATGCATTACATGGAGAAAGGTTGAGTAAGCCCTAAACTGCATAAGTATAATATACAATATATAAACAGAGATGTTAAGCTCCCACATCATACGTGTACCATATAGAGAAGAGATGTCAAGCTCTTCTTTATACAATACACACAACACAAATTTATACTTAGAAGAGATGTTAAATTAGCTCCCTTGCATATAGACAATCATATCAACACTTTTGAGCATAGATATCAATTGAAAACTAAGTAGAAGGAGACATCAATTGAAATTTAAAACATGAATATCATTTGAAATAAAGATACTAATTTGCAAAACAAAATATATACCAATTGCAATAATTGATACTAATTGAAAGTGATACCAATTGAAATTTAAGCTATGAAAAACTAATTTTTCATCATGCAAATATTTTAGATACTATTTGGAATCAAATATCAGATAAACTTTTTAGATACTAATACCAATTGAGATTTAAAGTATTGATACCGATTGAAATTAAAACAATTGATTCCAGTTGAAATTGGAAATATTGATATCACTTTAAAAAATAATTTATTCCAATTGAAACTAAAACATTTATACCAATTGAAATTAAAACACCAATTGAAAGATGATTTTCTCTCTTTATGAAACACTAATAAAACAAGTGCATAAGCTTGTTAAGAATAAAACGAGTGTATTTGAAAAAAATACCAATTAAACTGAAATTAAGCTTAGCATGTGACAATTGTGCTATAAGAAACATGTATGGGCATTGTTGAACATGAACAATCAATCAACTCATATATATGTATGAATATCAATACCACTTGAATACCAATTAAAATTTAAATCAATTAAAATTTAAGGCATACATATGTAGATAAACGTGAATGAGTATACAAAAATTAAATATCATATGAATCATGTGTATAACTCATTGTTATCACCAACCTGCATGTGCATGCCAAAGAAATAACTATACAAGGCATGATCACCCAACCAACCGCCCACTAAGCGTAAATATTTTCAAAAATATTTAGTTAAAAATAGTTGAAAATAATTTGAAAATACTATCATGTAAAGAAAATAGTTTGAATTTGATTCAAAAACTATATCAATTTTAAAATAAATTATTTTCAAAGAATTGCATATATAAATGCAAGAATCATCAAAATAAGAATATACACATATAACTAAGCTAGAATTAAGTACACAAAGACTATGAATCATGTTAGGCGAGAAATCAAGAGTTTATCTCAAAAGCTATACAAGTATATCATAAGTTCTAACAAAATTTGCATTCAAATATATAGTTAAAATAAAAACAACATATGCTTATAAGCAACGAATTAAAACATATATAAATTAAATAGAGGATAGAGATAGTTAATGTAACACCCCGATTATTTAAAATCCTAATTTAATATCCTAATATTTGATTAACGTGATCCGACAGAATTATTTAAGATGATGATTGAACGTGTTTTGTGTAAAATAGAATTTTTATTTATTTTAATTTTTATTATGGGGGAAATTTGAAGTGAAATAAATATTTAATAATTTTAAATATAGGTGTAAGAATATTTTGGCATGTATATATATGGATATGGAACATATGTGTGTATATAAATATATACATTGCATGGATGTATTGGAATATTGTGTAAATACAAGATAATACAAGTAAATACCAAGAAAAATACTATAATTATATATTCATAATAGTTAGTGGAAGAGGGTAGGTATGCATGAAGTGGGTAGATGGATGGCTAAGATTTTATTTGGGAATGGTGGAGACATGTGGCATGAGTAGGGACATGTGGCTTCATGAGAGGAAGGGAGAGAAATTCATAGTGCAAATTTTGTTGGGAAGGGGGTTATGTGTAAATGGAGGGATGAAAAAGTTTCCCATCTCTCTTTCCTTTCTCAGGCTGAAAGTTACGTTCCCTTTCATCTCTCTAAATTAGGGAACCCTAGAGAGAAATTTCTCTCAAAACCATCTCTCATTCTCATCCAAAAATTTCAAACCCTAAGAGATCCTCTCTCTCTCTCTCTCTCTCTCTCTCTCTCGCGGATCGGGGCGGCCGAAGGGTCGGTCGGCCAAGGGCGGCCGGCCATGGGCGGCGGCCGGCCAAGGGCGGCCGGCCATGGGGCGCGGCGACCGGCCATGGGGCGCGGCCGGCGGCGGAGCAAGGTGAGGGAGTTTCAAAGTTTTCCTTTTTCCCCTTTATTTTCTTGCAAAATTTGATGATATATCTTTAGATTTCTCGGTATATTGATTGATCTCAAATGAAATTTATAAATTTGTTGTGGTTATGATATTAGATTATGAGAAAGAGAATGAGAAACCCTTCGATCTATTTTGATATAAATTTTATATTTCCTTGACAAAAATAAAGTAACTTCATGACCTAACTCATTTTATTCTGAATAGAGTAATCAAATAAGAGAACTATTAGTTGTGATTTAATTTGGTGAAGGGATTTAAAAACATTTGAAACTAACCCAAAATTTGGGGACATTAGAAATGTGTGCAATCTGTCCTGTTTTTATGATCTGTAAATTCAGAGGGAGTTCGCCTAGGTATTATGAGTAATAAGTATCATATTATATGTCGTTAGAAAGATAATCAAGTCAGCTTTCTAACGGTTTTTACCGTATTCCTATTGAAGGTCTGTGTTGAAAGTTATCATCAAAATACGGCAAGTTGGTCAACACTACTGTGTTGCAGAATTTTTAACCGACCAAGAAGTTTATGATTATTTAGTATATTTTTCTTAAATTAAACTTGTCATATAATATATCATTGGAAAGGTAATTAAGTCTAGTTTCTAGCAAATTTCTCATATTTTATTTAAATATCTGAAATAAAAGTTATAATAAAAATATCAGTGATTGTTCGAAAGATAGAATCTTTTGATGTATAGAAGTTCTCTTGTTATAGTTACCTTCTAATTAACTTATATGATATCCAGATGACTGAGAACCTACTGATACTTGTAGGAAGGAAAGAAAATAGGTAAAGAAAATAAGTTATATATAGTAGTAGACTTTCATTCTTTTCGCCAATTGACAAATAAGAGCGTAAAAGTCTTACTTGCCCTGTTGATCCATAAATTAACCACATGGTTTCGTTGTGACCCACTAGTAATGTTCTTTATACTCAATTAGGATATATGATGTACCAATGAAAAACTCTTTCCCTTTCTATAGGAATTAGGAAAAAACTTTGTAACTTACTTAGACTTGAAATCAGTTTTTCCCACATCACAATCATCAAAGACCATCTATTATTTTTATCGTCTTGAAACTTCATGAGTCCTTCTATGTAGTCTTGAGATTTATATATATATATATCATGTGTGATAGTTGCACAAGTTGCTCTTAATTGAAAGCAGTTTCTTATTCGAGTATCAGAATGCTTGAAAGAATCTAGATATTGAAATAAAGATCGGTAGTAAATTAGAATTGAATTTGTGAAATTGGATATTCAAAATATGATCCGTTCAAGGCGGATATTTGAGATATATAATTGGGGCACTGCTTCTGATCTTTCGATCTAAATCACCAGTTACAGTGAAATAAAATTTTGGTTGTATAACAACTGTGTAATTAAATTAGAATTTGAATATAATATAGCTAGCGAAGTATGATGATGATTCTATAAGAATAATACTCATAAATTAATGTGTTAGTTAATAATCATAAAATTTTTAGTAAGATCGATAGTGGAATAGATTATCAATGAGTAGTGTGACACTAAGCCGAAGTGTATATATATGAGACACACAAGATTTGGATTAAGTAGTCGGTTACATCATTAAGGAGTATGGACGTGGGGTGTGTGTATAGTACTTGTACATATACTCTTGTTTTACATCGTAGAACCATACATATATAGTTGATACCTTGTTAATGATTGCTTATTGATTGTTATGCCGGATGACTAGTGGACTACTATTATGTTCAAGACATGCTAAGACTCTAATCACAGATAAGTAGTGAAGTCAATTTCATGCCCAAATATCCAATATGTGAATGAAGAATCATAACTAGATAAAAGAACTAATCGTATAAAGAACGAGTATCGAGAATGTAACTGATGCGTCGTAAATGAATGAGAAGTGTAAGTAGTATGTATGTTTGAATGTGTGCATATATTTGTTAGTTACACGAACTTGACCAGGTGTGACACATCAATGACATGATTGGTGAATGGAAAAAGTATATCACAACACAACAGGCACTGTGTGTGTTACCTTGATAGTTGATGTATATGTAATGTGTATGTAATGTGTATACATGTCGTGTTATTCTCATGTAAATGTAGGAAGGGGCCAGCGGGAGCTGGTAGGTGTGAAGACGGGGTATGATATTGTGTGCGTTAAATGTAGGAAGGGGCCAGCGGGAGCTGGTAGGTGTGAAGACGGGGTATGATATTGTGTGTGTTAAATATAGGAAGGGGCCAGCGGGAGCTGGTAGGTGTGAAGACGGGGTATGAGATGGGTCGTGTGTCATGAAATAAGATGTGCTTATTAAAATTGAATAGTGTTATATGCTTGTCCTTTATGCATGACTGTGAAACTCTGCTTTATTACAAGAGATAATGAAATATTATATGATGGGTGAAAGTGCAAGGGTTAATCCATGCAGTACTTGAATGGTGATATGATATACAACATATTAGTATATTTTATAATATATGTACCATCTGGGTTAACTTACTGTGATTGATGTACCGTCGTGTATAGTGTATATATTATGTATACACGAATGAATCTGGTAATAAAGTAAGTCACTAAAGTAAGGTGTTCGATATAACTCATAACCTTATGAAATCAGTGCAGAGATTTAAATTGTACAGTCATTGGTCGAAAGAGTCAAGTCATTTTGGCAAACTATGGTGATAGTCGGGGCGACTGTTTAGGTTGGTATAATTATTTCTTTTCTTTATTTCATTTTTTTTCGCCTCGCCATTTGAAGAAAAACATGCTTCCTTTTATTTTGACATGTATATCATATTCCTAATTCTCTTTTACTCTCCTCACTGAGCTGTTGAGCTCACCCCCCCCCACAGATTATTATTTTTTTTCAGGTTATGGTAAGGCGAAGGCTCAATTTAAGGTTTCAAGCGCTTCGTTGGAATTCTGTTATGTAGAGCAGTTTTGGAGTTGTAATTGTATTTGTAAAACTTCATATTGTATTGTTTACATTCTTATTGATGCTAATTATAGTATAAGTTAGATGGCTAAAATCTTGATGAGTTGGAGTTATAAATAATTTAGTGTTATATGGTGGATGCCGAGAAGGAGGCTCTGAATGTCGAGAGGGGTACTCTCGAGCATATGATTCTTTTATTTTCATATAAGTAGGCGAGGTCAAGCCGAAATTGTAATTGGAGAATAAGTATGCCGTCGTGAGCTGAAATATTATTATGATGGTATGGGCAGTTATTGACTTTAATTTACATGTTTGAATTGAGAATAAGTAGGCGGATGTTGGCCGAAATTATTGTGGATAAAATTGTATATTTGGTTATATCAATATTTACAAAGGAAGTGCTGCCAAATTTTTTTTTATATAGATTGGGAGGTGATTATGATAATCTATCAGTTAAAAGAATATTTATGTTAATTGAGGATCTAAAAACTGGGACCGTTACAGTAATTATTTCTTTTCTTTATTTCATTTTTTTTGCCTCGCCATTTGAAGAAAAACATGCTTCCTTTTATTTTGACATGTATATCATATTCCTAATTCTCTTTTACTCTCCTCACTGAGCTGTTGAGCTCACCCCCCCACAGATTATTATTTTTTTTTAGGTTATGGTAAGGCGAAGGCTCAATTTAAGGTTTCAAGCGCTTCGTTGGAATTCTGTTATGTAGAGCAGTTTTGGAGTTGTAATTGTATTTGTAAAACTTCATATTGTATTGTTTACATTCTTATTGATGCTAATTATAGTATAAGTTAGATGGCTAAAATCTTGATGAGTTGGAGTTATAAATAATTTAGTGTTATATGGTGGATGCCGAGAAGGAGGCTCTGAATGTCGAGAGGGGTACTCTCGAGCATATGATTCTTTTATTTTCATATAAGTAGGCGAGGTCAAACCGAAATTGTAATTGGAGAATAAGTATGCCGTCGTGAGCTGAAATATTATTATGATGGTATGGGCAGTTATTGACTTTAATTTACATGTTTGAATTGAGAATAAGTAGGCGGATGTTGGCCGAAATTATTGTGGATAAAATTGTATATTTGGTTATATCAATATTTACAAAGGAAGTGCTGCCAATTTTTTTTTTATATAGATTGGGAGGTGATTATGATAATCTATCAGTTAAAAGAATGTTTATGTTAATTGAGGATCTAAAAACTGGGACCGTTACAGTTGGTATCAGAGCTCAGGATTTTCGCATAAGGATTTGACCTAGAGCAGGTATAGTAGGAAGATGATTGATTGGTAGAACTGGTTGCTATGTTTGAATTGTATGCTTGTGCGTTGTATGTATATGAATGTGTTGTTTGATATGGGTAGTTTAAGGGGTAGGAGTTCTTACGCGTATGATTAATCCCGAATCGTAAGATATTTAGTCATTGCCTTATGTTTGGATTATGGTACCCACATGCCATAATTCGAATGTGCTCTGCTAGGGGTGTGGGCCCTCAGTATGAGCTGCCAGTGGTATGGGACACTGGAGTAAGGGAATGATTAAAATATCAAGCGAGCCAAGATTAATTTGGATCGTAAAGAACATAGTGTAGATGTGATTAGGGGATAATGAATTTTGAGGTGAATAATCGAGAAAGATATTGCATCATAGAAAGATTTTTTGATAAGCAGGAAAAATGCAAAGATTTTATACTTACTCAGGTGCTAAGTTTTGAGGACGAAACTTTTATAAGGGGGGTAGAACTGTAACACCCCGATTATTTAAAATCCTAATTTAATATCCTAATATTTGATTAACGTGATCCGACAGAATTATTTAAGATGATGATTGAACGTGTTTTGTGTAAAATAGAATTTTTATTTATTTTAATTTTTATTATGGGGGAAATTTGAAGTGAAATAAATATTTAATAATTTTAAATATAGGTGTAAGAATATTTTGGCATGTATATATATGGATATGGAACATATGTGTGTATATAAATATATACATTGCATGGATGTATTGGAATATTGTGTAAATACAAGATAATACAAGTAAATACCAAGAAAAATACTATAATTATATATTCATAATAGTTAGTGGAAGAGGGTAGGTATGCATGAAGTGGGTAGATGGATGGCTAAGATTTTATTTGGGAATGGTGGAGACATGTGGCATGAGTAGGGACATGTGGCTTCATGAGAGGAAGGGAGAGAAATTCATAGTGCAAATTTTGTTTGGGAAGGGGGTTATGTGTAAATGGAGGGATGAAAAAGTTTCCCATCTCTCTTTCCTTTCTCAGGCTGAAAGTTACGTTCCCTTTCATCTCTCTAAATTAGGGAACCCTAGAGAGAAATTTCTCTCAAAACCATCTCTCATTCTCATCCAAAAATTTCAAACCCTAAGAGATCCTCTCTCTCTCTCTCTCTCTCTCTCTCGCGGATCGGGGCGGCCGAAGGGTCGGTCGGCCAAGGGCGGCCGGCCATGGGCGGCGGCCGGCCAAGGGCGGCCGGCCATGGGGCGCGGCGACCGGCCATGGGCCGCGGCCGGCCGGCGGAGCAAGGTGAGGGAGTTCCAAAGTTTTCCTTTTTCCCCTTTATTTTCTTGCAAAATTGATGATATATCTTTAGATCTCTCGGTATATTGATTGATCTCAAATGAAATTTATAAATTTGTTGTGGTTATGATATTAGATTATGAGAAAGAGGATGGGAAACCCTTCGATCTATTTTGATATAAATTTTATATTTTCTTGACAAAAATAAAGTAACTTCATGACCTAACTCATTTTATTCTGAATAGAGTAATCAAATAAGAGAACTATTAGTTGTGATTTAATTTGGTGAAGGGATTTAAAAACATTTGAAACTAACCCAAAATTTGGGGACATTAGAAATGTGTGCAATCTGTTCAGTTTTTATGATCTGTAAATTCAGAGGGAGTTCGCCTAGGGATTATAAGTAATAAGTATCATATTATATGTCGTTAGAAAGATAATCAAGTCAGCTTTCTAACGGTTCTTACCGTATCCCTATTGAAGGTCTGTGTTGAAAGTTATCGTCAAAATATGGCAAGTTGGTCAACACTACTGTGTTGCAGAATTTTTAACCGACCAAGAAGTTTCTGATTATTTAGTATATTTTTCTTAAATTAAAATTGTCATATAATATATCATTGGAAAGGTAATTAAGTCTAGTTTCTAGCAAAATTTCTCATATTTTATTTAAATATCTGAAATAAAAGTTATAA
The DNA here is from genome assembly GCA_038442645.1 of Agave tequilana. NCBI lineage: Eukaryota > Viridiplantae > Streptophyta > Magnoliopsida > Asparagales > Asparagaceae > Agave > Agave tequilana. The sequence continues at coordinate 56,349 of JAVJIF010001207.1, forward strand.
TAAAAATATCAGTGATTGTTCGAAAGATAGAATCTTTGATGTATAGAAGTTCTCTTGTTATAGTTACCTTCTAATTAACTTATATGATATCCAGATGACTGAGAATCTACTGATACTTGTAGGAAGGAAAGAAAATAGCTAAAGAAAATAAGTTATATATAGCAGTAGACTTTCATTCTTTTCGCTAATTGACAAATAAGAGCGTAAAAGTCTTACTTGCCCTGTTGATCCATAAATTAACCACATGGTTTCGTTGTGACCCACTAGTGATGTTCTTTATACTTAATTAGGATATATGATGTACCAATGAAAAACTCTTTCCCTTTCTATAGGAATTAGGAAAAAAACTTTGTAACTTACTTAGACTTGAAATCAGTTTTCCCACATCACAATCATCAAAGACCATCTATTATTTTTATCGTCTTGAAACTTCATGAGTCCTTCTATGTAGTCTTGAGATTTATATATATATATATATATATATATATATATATATATATATATATATATATATATATATATATATATATATATATATATATATATATATATATCATGTGTGATAGTTGCACGAGTTGCTCTTAATTGAAAGCAGTTTCTTATTCGAGTATCAGAATGCTTGAAAGAATCTAGATATTGAAATAAAGATCGGTAGTAAATTAGAATTGAATTTGTGAAATTGGATATTCAAAATATGATCCGTTCAAGGCGGATATTTGAGATATATAATTGGAGCACTGCTTCTGATCTTTCGATCTAAATCACCAGTTGCAGTGAAATAAAATTTTGGTTGTATAACAACTGTGTAATTAAATTAGAATTTGAATATAATATAGCTAGCGAAGTATGATGATGATTCTATAAGAATAATACTCATAAATTAATGTGTTAGTTAATAATCATAAAATTTTTAGTAAGATCGATAGTGGAATAGATTATCAATGAGTAGTGTGACACTAAGCCGAAGTGTATATATATGAGACACACAAGATTTGGATTAAGTAGTCGGTTACATCATTAAGGAGTATGGACGTGGGGTGTGTGTATAGTACTTGTACATATACTCTTGTTTTACATCGTAGAACCATATATATATATAGTTGATACCTTGTTAATGATTGCTTATTGATTGTTATGCCGGATGACTAGTGGACTACTATTATGTTCAAGACATGTTAAGACTCTAATCACAGATAAGTAGTGAAGTCAATTTCATGCCAAAATATCCAATATGTGAATGAAGAATCATAACTAGATAAAAGAACTAATCATATAAAGAACGAGTATCGAGAATGTAACTGATGCGTCGTAAATGAATGAGAAGTGTAAGTAGTATGTATGTTTGAATGCGTGCATATATTTGTTAGTTACACGAACTTGACCAGGTGTGACACATCAATGACATGATTGGTGAATGGAAAAAGTATATCACAACACAACAGGCACTGTGTGTGTTACCTTGATAGTTGATGTATATGTAATGTGTATGTAATGTGTATGCATGTCGTGTTATTCTCATGTAAATGTAGGAAGGGGCCAGCGGGAGCTGGTAGGTGTGAAGACGGGACATGATATTGTGTGCGTTAAATGTAGGAAGGGGCCAGCGGGAGCTGGTAGGTGTGAAGACGGGGTATGATATTGTGTGTGTTAAATGTAGGAAGGGGCCAGCGGGAGCTGGTAGGTGTGAAGACGGGGTATGAGATGGGTCGTGTGTCATGAAATAAGATGTGCTTATTAAAATTGAATAGTGTTATATGCTTATCCTTTATGCATGACTGTGAAACTCTGCTTTATTACAAGAGATAATGAAATATTATATGATGGGTGAAAGTGCAAGGGTTAATCCATGCAGTACTTGAATGGTGATATGATATACAACATATTAGTATATTTTATAATATATGTACCATCTGGGTTAACTTACTGTGATTGATGTAACGTCGTGTATAGTGTATATATTATGTATACACGAATGAATCTGGTAATAAAGTAAGTCACTAAAGTAAGGTGTTCGATACAAATCATAACCTTATAAAATCAGTGCAGAGATTTAAGTTGTACAGTCATTGGTCGAAAGAGTCAAGTCATTTTGGCAAACTATGGTGATAGTCGGGGCGACTGTTTAGGTTGGTATAATTATTTCTTTTCTTTATTTCATTTTTTTTCGCCTCGCCATTTGAAGAAAAACATGCTTCCTTTTATTTTGACATGTATATCATATTCCTAATTCTCTTTTACTCTCCTCACTGAGCTGTTGAGCTCACCCCCCCACAGATTATTATTTTTTTTAGGTTATGGTAAGGCGAAGGCTCAATTTAAGGTTTCAAGCGCTTCGTTGGAATTTTGTTATGTAGAGCAGTTTTGGAGTTGTAATTGTATTTGTAAAACTTCATATTGTATTGTTTACATTCTTATTGATGCTAATTATAGTATAAGTTAGATGGCTAAAATCTTGATGAGTTGGAGTTATAAATAATTTAGTGTTATATGGTGGATGCCGAGAAGGAGGCTCTGAATGTCGAGAGGGTACTCTCGAGCATATGATTCTTTTATTTTCATATAAGTAGGCGAGGTCAAGCCGAAATTGTAATTGGAGAATAAGTATGCCGTCGTGAGCTGAAATATTATTATGATGGTATGGGCAGTTATTGACTTTAATTTACATGTTTGAATTGAGAATAAGTAGGTGGATGTTCGCCGAAATTATTGTGGATAAAATTGTATATTTGGTTATATCAATATTTACAAAGGAAGTGCTGCCAAATTTTTTTTATATAGATTGGGAGGTGATTATGATAATCTATCAGTTAAAATAATGTTTATGTTAATTGAGGATCTAAAAACTGGGACCGTTACAGTTAACGATACCAATAAGACTAATCTCTATTTCTCTAAATCAAAGTGGTCTTTTCACCAAAACTCCTTGATAGTGATACACTAAGAGGCTATTTGTTTCGTCATGAAAGTCGTAAAAGTCCGTAATTCATAAATGACTTACAACCCAATTACAACCACGGCATTTGTTTAGACCGTAATTCATAAAAGACTTACACAACTCAACTACCGCACACTTGCAACCAAATTACCACTCATTTACAGCCTAGTTACAGTTAATTTTGTGGTCATGTAAATTTGTATTATTTTTTATGTTAATATTAATTTTTTTCTAATATTTAGCATTTTAGTATTTACTTGCAATATTAAAATTTTTTAAATCACCAAATAGTTAATTTTGTGGTCAACTTTTTCACTTATGTGTTACACATTACGACAACCAAACACCGTAAAACACAATACACTTTCTCACTTATAAATTTATTTTACCAACCAAAAATCATAAAACTTATATTCATGTAACTCATTTAAAACCAAAAAAACTTTACCAATTACGACTTACGAATTATGGCAAATTACGACAACCAAATAGACCCTAAATTGATTTATCCATCAAGTTCCAATTTGCATCCACCTCTAAGGTACCAAAACTCTCTCAAGTTTTTAGAGAGCTCACACCTACATCATATATAATTTGTGTAGATTTTGATACCCACATCTTCTTGGGTCCTTGAATGTTAGCATTTCTAACCCCAAATATTTTTATATGAAATCTTTATTCTATGAAAGCAAAACATAGCAAGGTGACCTTTGCGGCCATAATGTGAACTGTAATACACATGGGCATATTGTGAGTATGCTGTGTTTGTGCATGTTGTGTCATATATGTGAATGTGTGAAAGCTTATTTTTTTTTGAAACAAGAATTCGCATCTCTTATGGTCAAAAGCACAATGGTTCAAAATTGAACCCAAATAATCAACTCTATTCTTTAAAGCACAAATCTCATTTTTATCAAAATTAAGAGTTTTTGCTTTAAAAGAAACTTTATAAACATCAAAATTCTTTTTGATATTTTCGAGAGAAATAGATATATTTTCTTTTGAACTTATTTTTAATTGATTTTGCAAAACCTCATTTCTTTCTTCAATTTTAAAAATTTCTTTTTGAGCAAATCACAATTATCAGAAAGTTGTTCAAATGCTTCTCCTAATTATTCAATGCTAATATCATCACAGTCTAAATTAGATTTCGAAATTACCTCAAGGGGATCATCCCCTTGAACCACGAAACACATGTGTGCGGAATCATCCTTACTTTCGGATCCAAAATTTTGATTGAGATTTTAAGAATAAAAAGAATTAAAGTTCAGATTTCTTAGTCTCAATGTGAATCCGCTGTAGCAAGGGCTCAAGCGGGTCGTGATCCTCAGGGAAGGATGCGATACAAGCTTTTCGACCCGATTCCTCTTTAACTTCAAAATAAGAGAAGAAGTGATTAAATTTGAGATATATGATATGAAAGATGTGGCTTTGCTGATTTTCTACCACAACCCTATTGCAAGTTAAGGGGCTTGATCTTCATCTTAAGATGTACATGATTCACCCTAGGTTATTACAAATAATTCAAGCAAGAAAAATTCAATACAAGATTCTAACTAAGTTACATTATTTAAAAGCCAAGCTATGGTTCATCCTAACATCTAGGTACAGCTTAATAGAAGATGAATCTCAAATTTATGCTGTCCTAGTTCTTAAGTTTGAAGTCATGAAAAGTCTTTTTAATATGCAACCTAGATTAGGAATTCTAGGTATTTGTTTAATCTTCTAGAAAAGTTGCCTTTAAACCTAGGGTTTCTAGAGATGTTCGTTAATCAGATCAAGGCTTAACTGCTCTAGGGTTGCTTTAAGAATCTCAGCAAACCACTAGAGAGGATTAGTTCATCATCATTATTTTTTTCTTCTTTTTCAATTTATTTATTTTTTTATTATTATTTAATGAGAAAGATTGCAAGGAAACAAAGAAAAAGAAAACCAGAAGAGATCACAGATTAAAAAGAAAACTAGAGAGATCACAAAATAAAATTAAATTGCAGAAATTAAATGAGAACAAAGAGTGACCTTTATTGCAGAATAATCTCCAATTACAAAGCTCCTTCTTCTCCACAACGGGCATAAAACGAAAATTACAACTTGCTGAAATAAAAATGGCTAAAGAAAACCCTAATCGTCTCTGGATGCCCTGTACGTTGCACTGCAGGGGGTATTTATAGGTGCAGAAGGCCGAAGAGTCCCGGATGAAGTTGCCCACGAAATCTGGTATTCAGATTCATCCAAAATGCCGCAAAATTGCAGCTTTTGCCGCAAAATTGCGGCAGTATAGTGGAGTCAGGCCACGCGCTTTGTCGCGTGGCTTCTCCTGGTCCGTCCATGTGGGCGCCTGCTTCTGGAAGTATGATCCTGACTCTTCATATTGGGATTTCGAGATAACTTGATAATCAAGTTACCTAGATTTTGAATTCTCCCAATCTCTTTTAAACGAATTTCCTTATCTCTGCACTCTTTTCATTCTCATCTGCAAGAGTTTAGGGTTGGGTAGAAGTCTATCCTTCCCTCATCTTTGATATTTGCAACTTCAGCCCTTTGTGTATTTGCACTTTGACAATTGATATTTGCACTTTTACACCTGGGCTTCAAATGTGGGCTTTTGGGCTTCATTAAGCTTTATTTATTATAAAAATAAGAATTCGAGGCCTGCACACAATAAATTACAAAATATTAATAAATGTGCAGAATTAAATGAATAAATATGAAAATGTGATGGTAAATATGATGATAAAAATGAACTTTTCACTACCAATCAGGATCCACTATCTGTATCCCAAGTGGCGATTTTCATTGCTTTTATCTTGCTTTTTTTTATTGGGCTACTTCTCCTTTCATTCTTATGGTACATTCTTCTCATGTTCTTCATCAGGATAGTGAGTTCTTCATCATCTTCTTGCTCATCATCCGAGATGGTTGGAGTTGCAATTTTTTTTCTTGTGTTCTCCTGAAGAGGGCTTGAACGCAACACCAATCTTCTTATGTGACTCACGATATTCGCTTGCCTTCATCTCCTCTTCAAGTCCCCCAGGAAATCGGTAAAGTGTTTTTTCTCTTTGTCGTTGAGCTCTTTTAAGGTGGTAGTTTTTATCTCTCAAGATTCGAAAGGTGCTCTAAGGATCTTTCACACCTTTTGATCATTTGCAATGGGTTTACCCAAAGAAATAAGTTCATTAGTAATTGCGGTAAACCAGGTAAGCATTTCATCAATTGATTCACGGTCAAGCATATAAATCTACCATATTGTGAATTAAACAAATTAATTTTTGCTTTCATCACTTGTGGAGTGCCTTCATATGTAGTGGTCAAACATTATCATATATCATAGATCGATGTGCAATCGATGACCGAGATAGATCATCATCATTGAGTGATTGCATCAAAGTATATGATGCCTTTGCATTGGCTTCATATTCTTTGAAGGTGCTATGGACCAGTGTCATTATCACCAAATGTGGGTTCAATAAATTCTCTTGTAATTACTTTGGCCACTCTATTTCCTTGTGATCTAAGGAAGAGAGACATCTTAACTTTCTAAATAGGAAAGTTAAGACTATCAAACTTGAGTGGACAATCTATAGATCTATTGGTCACATGTGTGTAGCAAAAATAGTAATTAGCAAAAATAGGATCTCTTTATGGTGGTTAAATAAAATATCAAAAGCACCAAGCTCTGGTACCAATTAAAATCATCTAGAGAGGGTGAATAGGTGAATTGCTAATCAATTGCAAAATTTAAAACTTCAACTACTATAAATAGTGACCAAGAAGTGAAGCCGAATTTTCGATGAAGGGCCCTATAAGTTTTCCTTGAGATTCCTCTTGAATAAGAGTTAAGGTACTTTAATAGCCTCTTGATTCAAAAGTGTAAGCATACAAACTATATCAAGCATAAAAGATAGATGATTATGAACAAGCAAGATATATATATATATATATATATATATATATATATATATATATATATATATATATATATATATAGAGAGAGAGAGAGAGAGAGAGAGACACAAATGAGAAGAGTAGAGTAGAGTAGAAAGAAAATAGAGTCATCGCAAACACAAGAGAATTATTTCAAAGTTTGAGCAACTTGCTCTACGCTCCCGCTTTCACCATAATAAAGGATTTTCACTACAATACCTACAAGTTTCCTTACTTGTTTTCGCAAGAACACAATACAAGAGTCCGCAAGCTCACTCCGAGGCCACAACCTTCAACAAATTGTAGAACAAAGGTTGAAATACTTGGTGATATCTTCTTGACCACAAATAATGAATTTTCTCACAAAACAAGGCTTCTATAGAGTAGATAGAGAAGATGACTCAAGCTTGTATGAGAAAACTTGGGAATTTAGAATTCAAACTTTTGAGAAAACAATTGGAAATACTTCTTTGAAGATAAGAAAATTTGTAGCTAAAACGAAACTTCTCCTTAAACTTGTTTTCAAACCTCTAAAACTTAAACTTTGAATAGAAATTTGAAAATCTTTCAATTTTTTTTTGAATAGATGTAAATTATAAAACTCAAAAACTATACGGTTAGGGTTATGAACAATACCCCTATTTATAGGATTACCAAAAATAATCATTAGAAAAGTCAAAACAAGAAGATTAACACAAAGTACACGTTTTAGTTTTGAAATATAAATTGAACAAATTAAAATCGTTGTCGACAGTCCAAGAGAGCTGTCGACAACTCTGTGTGCAATGGCTATAATTTTAGCTATTGCGAAGTTTATTCATCGATAGCTAACTGATACACGGTTGTATCAGTTTTCGACAGCTGAAGCAAACTGTCGACAGAGCTCCAAAATACTGAAAACCCTGCTCTTTGTAACACCCTGCCGACAGCTCTGTAATGAAGTCTATTGATTGCTCTAGTGGGTTGTTCACAGTTTTAATGGGCTGTCTATATAAAAGATAAAAACTTAAAACATAAACTTAAACATTGTTTTTCTTTTGAATCCAAATAAATTTCTATAAATTCCACAAAAATAAGTTCATATAAATACATTTTGAGCACAAATATGTGAGATTTAAAAAATCGACACATATTACAAACATGTAAACTTCCTTTTAAGATAAAATCCATTTTGAAATAAAACTTGTTTTTCTAAAATGTTAAATATAAAAACGTAAACAGGTTAAAACAAAACCCAATATACTTGATCTTGAAAATTAATATCAAACTTTTGTGTGTGTGTATAAGCTTGAGCAATCAAGTCTAATCTAAACTTTACAAAAAAAATCTAAATATCCTTACAAATTAGAATCTTCTTCTTGAAATGATATTCTTCTTTATCTTGAGTCGATCAAACTTAATTCTTTTGAGTTAGACTCCTTCTTGAGTACTTTATATGATCTTCATGCTTGAGCTATTAAATCAATACTAGTTAGCTTCAAAACTTAGACTTTTAGTCTCTTGTTGAAGCTAAACACTAAACCATGATCTTGAATAAATCTGAAACTAAAATAATACGAGATCATTAGTACTATAACTACATGAGTTAATCATCATCAAAACTAGTGATGAGTTTTTGGGGCAACATAATTTGCATGGAAAAGTATTAGTATATGAGATCGAGTTTTGAATATAAGTTTCATCCATCTTTTCTTTGTCTTGCATGATTGCAGATAAATATCATCTATACTGATACTCACAAGATCCTTTTCTCAAGTAATGATGAAATAAATATTAGTGTTAAAAATGTTGAGATACAAAGAATTAAGAAATTTAGTTACATGTGTAGTGGTGCAAATTTTAGTTAGCAAATGAATATATTTACAAAATTAAATATATAAATTTGCAGAATATATGTGCGCGAGCGCACACACTCACCCATATATACAGGGAAATGACTTTATGAAAACGATTTCAAATTAAGCTTCATTTATCTTTATTTACATACTCTAATTAGACTAGTCAGGAAAAATCAAACAATTCCAAGCCTTTTTACCCATGCATCGAATGATATATATAGACACACACACACACACACATATTTATATATATGTGTGTATATTGTTGGCCCAAGGGTACAATCACTATTTATTTGATGATTCTAAAACTCATATAGTTTAGTGGTACTAATTATATTCAAAGTGTTTTTATGTATATAGGTTTTCAAGAGTGAGATGCTTATCTTCAAAAGAGATATTGAAATATTCAAGATTAATTCAACAAGATCAATTAAAGTATTGGATTCAAACTCAAGAAGACAATTTTAGAGAAGTCCACTTGAAAATTTGAAGATTGAATATACTGTAATATGATAGTAAGATATTTAGTTTTGTTAAAAATTTAGAGTAGAGAATTGATGCTCAAGAGAACACACACACAAAGGTTTTTCAAAATAATTTTATGATTTTTAGATTATGGTTTTATATTTTAAAAAGTTAAGTTTAAACATATACACAAATATTTTTATTTTTTTAAATGTTTAAAACATGTTTTGATCATGTCCATTTGTACTCAAAATATGTTTAAAATAATATATTTAATTATATTACAAAATAATTTTAAAATCAAGATTTATAACTGTCCAGTGTATTATGACAGTCGATAACCGAGTATAGTTGTCATCTGCTGATACATGGGTGCACAGGGCTGAGTACATCTCAGCGATTGATAGCAAACAATAGTTGTCGACAGCAAACACTAGTTGTCTACATGGGGCTTAACAAAGACTAAGTCTGAGCTCAGTCTGTCGACAACCAAAAGAAGTAGTCGACAGTTGAGTGAATAGAGACTGAGATTGTCTCAGTCTTTCGGCAACCAACCCTAGTTGTCGATAATTCTTGTGCAGTTTTGAAAAATGTGACTGATGGAGCCATGCCTGTCGACAAGCATGTATAGTTATCAATAGCCAGGCAATTAACTAGCATGTTTTGTCTCCCAACGGCTATTTTCTTATCTAAACTTGAGATTTGTTTTCAATATTTATTTTATGTTTTTAACATGTTTTTTATTACTTCTATTTAGTGAGTAATGTTCTCTAACATTTTCCTATATATAGGAGTGATTAGAGAGTGTTTGCATCAATCAATTAAGAAAATCAATCAAAGTTTACAAAAATGTTCTACAAAAGTTTCTTATGCTATTCAATCTTATTTTTCTTTTTCTCTCACACTTTTTTTGAACTATCAATTCCATACTCTAAGTTATAGAGAAGTTGTAATACAGAGTATTTGTGATCTTGTGAAGATCATCAAGTTTTGTAATTTTTTGTTATTTGAGAGTTTCTCATGGATGGAGGGCAGTGAGTCAGGTTGTAACTCCGGTTCTTGGGGGATTGAGTTTAAGTTGTATTCAAGTTGATTATAGTGGTATCCTTCATTGGGTGAAGGCAGGGATGTAGAGCAAGCGGCTCGAACGTCGATAACAATTCCTTATGTTACGATTGGATATCTCGCTTGATCTCTTTAACTCTTTATTATATTTACTGCACTATTGTAATTGTTGATTTATTAATCTTGCAAGATTGTTCGTTTGAAGTCTCTTTATATCAAGAAAGCAATTGTACACCTTAGCTCTTATTTTAAGAGGAATTATGAGGAGAAGTTCACCGGGTATATGATTTCGTTTCTTAATTGTCGATTTGGTTAAGTTTTAGTAATTTTTATTGTTTTAATTTCAGCATATTTATTAGCCATCACCTATTCAACTCCCTCTAGGTGATTATATGTGTGTGTGTGTATATATACGTACATATAAATATACATACATATACGTACATGTATATATATGTACATACACGTACATGTATATACATGTACATACATATACATGTATATACATATATATATACATATACATGTATATACATATATATATACATATATATATATATACACATATATATAGAGAGAAAAATGTATATGAGCTGACGGCTGAGAGACTCTCTCAGCCTGCGGTGACGTGGCTCAATATTTGTCACCCCACTAAGTTGCGCCCTACTTATAGGAACAAGTTAAATTACTAAATACCCCTTGGTAAAAGGTACTCGCGCCGTTATTGTTTATTATTATTTTTTCCCCCAATTTTTTACCGCTCGTTGTCAGATTTAGATTATTGTTTATTGTTATTTTCCCCTCCTTTTTTATCGCTCTTTATAAGATTTAGGTTATTATTTATTATTATTATTTTCCTATTTTTTTACCGCTCTTTGTCAGATTTAGGTTCTCCTTTTCTAGCCTGCCATAAAGTTTTCTCTGAAAATATCAATTTTCAGAGCAGATTTTTCTTCTTTTTATTTAATGTCGACGTCAGAGCAGTCTACTTCCCCTGCCAATTCTGGTCGCAGTCGTAAGCGATCTCTATCTCCCGATCTAAATATGGAGGATATATCATCTGCTTCAACTTTCTCTCAGAATATTGAAAGTATTGAAGGGTTGACATCTTTGCATGCTGATTAACAGGTTTTTATTGTGTCATTTTTTCCCTCAATTTCTTAAATGTGGAAGCTTTCTCTGTAGCGTATATGGAACTGCGACATATATTTCGTTTTACAGAACAAAATATTCACTTGTTCTAAAGTTTAAGAATTGCGAACACGGTCGCAGTTTGATTTTAAAATAATCTCCGGCTGTAAAAGCTATTTTTGTAACTGCGATCTAAGTCGCATTCCTTATTGTTATAATTCTTACACGTTTCTATGTCAATTATATTCAGTTTATGCACTAAATCTTAAGAATGTGTCTTAAGGTCGCAGTATATATTCATTAGAGAGTTGCACAGTTATTATTCAGGTTTTTAAAAAATCTGCTCATACGGAAAACTACGACTACGATCGCAGCCTTTTAGTAAGAAGTTATATAGATTTTATTACATCTGCGACCTTGGTCGCAGTTTTAATAATTACAGTTCAGACATGTAATATTTAAAAAAATATTTATATTTATATAGTTCGTCAATTTGTTTTGTAAGATCTGAATGCACATGGAGAAGTGTCTGGAAGCTCAAATATTTTTTGAGGGAAACAGTTTTTCACGGATGTAGAAGCATACAATTTTTACAATTCTTATGCAAGGAACAGAGGTTTTGGCGTTAGAAGAAAAGGAATAGATAAGTCACGGAGGCCTCCTCATGAAGTTATTTGCAGAAAATTTTGTTGCAATAAGGAGGGTGTGAAGAAGTTGTGTGACAAAAGACAAGAGGGGCTTACAGTGCACCGTCGAATTGACACTAGAGTAGCATGTCCTGCTGAGATGCATGTCCGTCTTCGTTTTTTATTTGATAAAAGATATTGTGTTGTCACCAAATTTGTTGATTCTCATTCACATGAATTGTCAAGCTCGGATAAGGTACATCACCATTTCTCTCACCAGATACATCGATCAAAGATTAGCAGAAATATTATGAGCAATTTGGTTGATGTGGGAATGCGCCCTTCAAATATTTCCCGTGTTGTGAATGCAATGAGCCACGGAGAAGGTTGTGAAGAAGTAAGCCTGCAATAAGTTATTGATTTTACTCGTCAACGTAGAAATAACATTGGCCATGAGTTTATTGCGATCATCAAATATTTCCAAGAGAAAGCCGAGACCGATCCAGAATTTTTCTTTGCAAGTGAAGTTGATAATGCGGGCACACTTAGAAGCATTTTTTGGGCTGATGGAAGAGCTATTTCTTCGTATTTGAGGTTCTGTGATGTGATCGTTTTTGACACAACATACAGCACTAATCACTTGAGTTTGCCATTTGCTCCATTCACTGGAGTAAATCATCATCGGCAGTCAATTTTCTTTGACTGTGCATTGCTTGCTGATGAGCAGAGGGATACGTTTGTGTGGCTATTCCAAAAATGGCTCAAGTGCATGCATGGAGTTACACCGAAGTTGATTATTACTGATCAGGATGCCCAGATTGGTGATGCCATCAAGATGGTTTTTTCAACTACTCGGCACCGGTACTGTTTTTGGCATGTACGGAAACATATTGCCGAGCAACAAATCTCGATGACAAACAAGTATGGAGAAGATATGGTCTCTGATTTCCATCATTGGTACACCTCCCGTGATATAAGCACATGCGAGGAGCGATGGCGACTGATGAATGAAAAATATCATTTAGAAGAAGAAGACAGTTGGTTGTTGAAGATGTACAGACTGCGTGGACACTGGATTAATGCATATCTCAAGGATGTTTTCTGTGCTGGAATAACAACCAGCAAGAGGTCTAAGAGTATTAATTCTTTCTTTGATGGTTTTGTCAATGCAAACACGAAACTAGCGGAATTTGTTCACCAATATAATAAAGCTGTTGCTGCCCGTCGTAGTTCTGAATCTCAACAAGACTTTCGGGGTTTGAATTCTGTGCCCAACTGTACATCGAATCCATATGAGATACAGGTTTCAAAGTTGTATACCCTGAAGATTTTTCAATTGTTCCAAAAGGAATGGGTAGTTGTAACGACACTATTTTCAGAAGAGTTGGAACAGGATGGACCTGGATCAAAATATTTGGTTTGTGATTTTTCAGAATCAAAAGACAGCTGGGAAAAGGTCAGTTATAAGAAGCCTGATGAACTTCATGTGTCTTGTAGTTGCTCATTATTTGAAACATAGGGTATCCTTTGTGGACATATTCTGTGTATTTTGTGGCGCAATCACGTTACACATATACCAGAATCATATATACTTCAGAGATAAAAGTTGGATGCTCGTTACAAAAATAATGCAATTGAAAATGGCATTAGGCCTTTTCCCAGTCAAGGCACTCCATGGACGGCTAGATTGTGGACACTTCGTTCCAAATTTAATGCAATTCTTGAGATGGTCGCCGATTTTGATATCCATCTTTCAAAGTTGGACGCAGTTTTGGAAAGATTTGCTGAAGAAACCACTAGTGAATACAAAGCCATGTCAGTAAATTATCAATCATCATAGTCTAAAACTACTATTGGTTCCAGTGGATCCGTCGTTGTTCTACGAGATGACGAAGAATTAAATATACGTGATCCAATTGGTCCTGTACCAACCAAGGGGAGGCCTAGAGCTGCATTCAGGGTTAATTCTGGTTTTGAAGATTCTCTATATCAGAAGGAAGTGAAGCATCGAAGATGTAAAAACTGTCAAGAGCTGGGCTGATTGAGGTTGAACCTGCACACAAGAAACAGAATTTTAGAACTTTTAAATAGAGATGTGCAAGTGCTCAATTCTACCGCAATAGCAAGTGACTATGCGGGTTGTGATCCACAAGGAGGGACTAGCGATAGAAGCTTTTTAGTCAGTTCTCTTTTATGTTACAAAGAATGGTTAAAGTTCTTCTTTTAGTTTTTGTAAAGAAAAAGAGAAAAATTAGGTTAAAGTTAAGTGAGGAAGAAAGTGGTAAAATGAGAAGGTGGAAAAAAATAGAAAATGATTATTTACAAAGAAATTGAAAATGGAAAGAAGTGGGTGTGTTGGTGTTCTAAACTAAAGAATAAAAGAAAAGAAAAGAAAATAAAAGAAACTAAAATAAATTACTTACTTCTTTTGGCAAATACCTACCTTGAATCTGTTGTAATGATGTTACCTTGAAGTGAGGCGATCAACGTATAGCCCATAAGAGTTGATTCCCATTTCTTCAACATTATATCATCAAGACGTTGTAAATATAAAGTGATATAGAATGAAACTCAAAATCCATCCTCATGAGTTATCGGTGGCACTCGCAAAGGCAAGGCTCTTTCGATGCTTTTAGACTCACTTGGAGAGTAATTGTTCCAAAAGAAGAAAAGTAGAGAAGAAGAAGAAGAACACAAAAATAAAGTACATACAAAAGGAAAATACAGATTCGATTTCATAACAATAGGAGAAAAGAAGGAAATCTTACACCGGTGTCACTCTAAGCACAAGCTTCGTTCTCGTTCTCCTATGAAACTCTGATCTCCTCTGATTTACATAAATTAAAACTAAAAATTATATGAAAAGAAAAACAAAAACCTACACTACAAAATAGAAAAGTGGACTAAATCCTATCTCTGCATGGTCATCCCCTTTTCAGTAAAAATCCTGCCCTTTTATAGGCAAAAACCCAGAGGGGAGAAATGTGAGAAGATAGGGGGAGCAAACGCTCCCCCTAACTCATTAACCAAGCCGCGAAAATGCGGCTTTGGCCGCGTTTTCGCGGCCAGGGTGTGGCCAGGTGGCCACACCCTGTTGGTGGAATTCCCTGATTTCGCGTTCTGGCTTTATCTTCAGTTGGATTTCTCGTTACAGCTCTGGAATTGTGATAAAACGGCCTTTGATCTTTGGTTTCAACCGCTTGATTTGGGATGATTCATTTCAACTGGTTTTCAACCTCTCTGATTTGCCAGGATTTGCCCTGATTCCCTGATTTCGAATTTATTCTGAATTAAATCAGAATTTGGTGGGCTTTTTGGGCTAGTTTCTCTTCACTCTCCTTTAGGAATGGGCCTACAAATAAATTAAACAATAATTAGGAACAAGCAGAGTTTATTTTATAATAAGTATGAGAATATGATAATAAATATGCAATCTTAGCGACTGATCACACCCCCATACCTATCTTTTGCTCGTCCTCGAGCAAAACAACTAAACTATACTAAAGATTATTAGACCACTTTCGCAGGTCACGTGATTGCACTAAGCATGTGCAACAAGCCGTTAAACCTCTAGGTTCCCCTAGAGGACGAGTTTTGTCTCGTAAGGGTTTTCAGTGGATTACACCCACAAAATCCATAAAGAAAGAAAAACAAAAAGTTAGTATTTTTGAAAAGCATTTTGAAAGAGAAAATATTTGAAATATAATTGTAAGATTTAAGTAATCTATAAGTTATAGGAAAACTAAAATTTTCATTTCTAAACTTAGTCTCTATTCAAAAATTTGTTATCAATCAAAGTAAGGAGTCAAATTGTACTTCTCATTTAGTCTATTACTTTACCCTAAGTTATATGCACCTTGTGACCGTGAAAATTTTGAGTAAGGGTTCATTAACTCTAACTCTTATACCTTATTTATTTATATATATATTTTTGGTGGTATTATTCCTTAGTTCTATTAGGCTTTCTAATCTACCCATATAACGAGCCTTTAATCGATGACTCCCAAACCAAACGGTCTTAGGGCACCAGGTGAGAAAAACACCCCAAGGACTTAAGACTCGAGCAAATAAGGTCACAAAACTAAGGATTTTATTATATGAACCACTTTTAGGCTTGAATACTTATGCTTTATTAGGCACAAATACCCAGCTTAATCAGAGGATTTTTTTTATATTTTTTTCTCAAACTTATCTAATCATCTTTCGCATAAATGCTAAGGCTTACTTAGGCCAAAGCACCTAGCTAATCAATAATTAGATTTGTTCATCTTTCATAGATATATTTTTTTCTTTTTCTTTTTTTATAAGGTATAAGAATCTTCGTTTTTGAACCCTAAGTGTGTAAGTGTATGAAGTGTGCATGTTTCATTGAGGTAAAGATCAAGACTAAATTACTTTGACAAATTATCTTCCTAACTCTAAAAATCAAACAAATAAGCTTATTTTGACCAAGTTTAAGAAATACTAATTTTGATTTTTCCTATTCCTTAAAATTGACTTAATTTCTTACAAAAAAATATGTCAAAATATTGTTTCTATTTTCAAAAAAATTTTAAAAGTAAAGAAAATGTTAAAAAAATTTATTTTTTTATTTTTTTAATAAAAAGAAAAACCTAAGTTATGTTAGAACCCTCCCCCATACCTATCTCATGCATTGTCCTCAATGTATGAATTAATGCATAGATGCATGAAAAGAAGACAGGGAAGGAAAATACTACCTTAAGGTGATGGTTCCGATGGTGGTCTGATTGGTTCACAAAATGCGGCCCAATCGACTTTTCGTGGAGTTCGGAGGAACCCACAAGAAATTTCTCTAATATAACCCATTAAAATGATGTATCCATGAAGGATTTTTATTAAAAATTTAACTCCATCTAATTTCCAAATTTCATAATTAATTTCGGAGTCAAATTTGTCAACCGTCTTGTCCCAAAATGGTGTGTGAAAAGATATAATGATTGACTTGGACTCAGAAAGTACGGGAACTAAAACCGACTCAAAAAAGTGACTTAAGTCAAGTAATGGTTCAGGAGTCGAGATTAGTTCAGGAAGTAAGTCCAAATCAAGAAGTTGAAACTCAAGTCCATATTCATTTTTCAACAATGAAAAGTGACTTAATATTAGTGATTCAAGTTCAAGAATGATTGGTGTGGGAATCAAAACTGACTCTAAAATATTACTCAAGTCGGGTAACAAAATAGGAGTCAATATTGATTCAGGAATTTGAACTGGATCATAGATTTGAGAATCTAGGTCACATTTCTCATTGAGTTCAATTTCATAAAAATGAGAACTTGCCAATTTATCAATGGGATTTTCAAAATTATAAAATTGGTCAAGTTCAATACGATGATCATCAAAGATGGGCGATTCAATTTCATTATGAATTGACACAGAATCTAATGTTGACTCAGGAAAAAGATTGATATCAGGTAAAGACACTGGAGTCATAATTGAATCAGGAAGTAGAATTGAATCACTAAGTTGAGGTTCATGATCATATTCATTTTCAAGTTCAATTTTAGGAAAGGGATAACTTGCCAAACTGTCAATGTCATTTTCAAAATTTAGAGTTTAGGCAAGTTCAAATGATTGTGCTGAAATTGAACCTTGTGTTCCAAAACAACATGACTCTTCGGCTCTAACAGAATGGTTAGCGACATTAGAACTGGCCAAATGGTGAGAACATAGACTTTGGACCATAATATCTATGTCATGATTACGAGCGTTTTGAGCCTGAGTCATGGCTTCAAGCATCTTTTCATAGTTGATTGGTTCATCGTTTTTGTAACGCCCCGATCCTAAAGATACGGGGACGTTATGGCGACGTACGTACGCGAGGCGGAAAACCCCACGTACGTACGTCGCCATAACGTCCCCGTATCTTTAGGATCGGGGCGTTACATAGTGGTATCAGAGCCTAGGTTCACACCTGGTGTGGGTAACCACCTGGGGTCCATACTCGGCCTCTTGCCAACAGTACAATGAGAATCAGATGCAAGCTTATCTGTCTCTGAATTTGGGGTTCCAGCAACGAGTACAAGAATACCGTGACCTTGACAAGTCCTTCCTTGCTCGTTTGTATTCCTTCCCTCCTTCCAGTTGTCAACCAGAACATCCGATTTCCTTCTCGCTTTCCTTGCATCGTCTTGCTTCCCATGCGTTAGGAGTAGTTCACTACCATACTTCTCCATCCCGAGTTCCTGAGAGATATCAGAGTGCGCAGCGGAAGTGTCGTGGACCCGTAACATTTCAGCTTTTGGGTTGAAAATATTGTTCTCACACCTGAATGGAAATTGCGAGGACGCAATTTTTGTAAGGTGGGGAAAAATGTAACCCCCTGATCCCCGGTGTACGTAGTACCGTATCGGTACTCGATACGACGTACAAAATTGATTTGACCTCCGTAGTAGTCCGATTGAGCCGATTTCAGTTTTAAAAATTATTTTCTAATATTTGAGATTTTTTCGGATTTTTGGAACTTTTCTGGATTATTTTGGAAAATCTCTGTAGTCGGTGTCGACCGATACCGATAATCGGCTCTACGATTTTTATTTCATTCAAACTGTTTTCATATTACATCTCAGGATAATATTTTCTATTTTCTGTAATTTTTGGGTACCGTTCGGGACTAGTCAAAATTTGGGCTAAATGAAATAATATTATTTTATAATTTTAAATTCTTTTCTTTTCTTTTTCTTTCTTCCTTCTTCCACACTCTTCTCTTCCACCGCCATTGACCAAATGGCGTTTCCCCCCTCCTTTAAAAATCCATCTCTCCCCTCTAACTACAACCTCCCCTCTCTCTCTAAGAAACTCTCTCTCTCTCTCTAATTCTCTCTCTATCTCTCCCTCTCTCTCTCTGTACAGACCCTCCCACAAGGGAGGGGCTGCTCCCTTGGGCCGCAGCCAAGCCCAGCGCGGCCGGCGCCACCGCCGGCCGCCGCGACCCAAGGCCGCCGCCGGCCAAGCCACCCCCTCCCCCTTTCTTTTTCTTTTTCTCCTTCTCTTCTTTTCTTCTTCTTTTTCTTCTTCTTTCTTCTCTTCTTCCTCCTCTGCTGCTACTTCTTCCCTTCTTTTCTTTCTAATTTTTGTTTCCCCCTCTCTCCCTCACCCTCTCTCTCACCCTCTCTCTTGGCCGACCGCCGCCGGCGGTAGGGATCGCCGCCGGCGGGCGTCGCCGGCGCCGCCGGCCAGCCCAGCTGGCCGGCTGGCTAGTGGAGGCGGCAGCAGCAAGCCGCTGCTGCCCCT
This sequence comes from Agave tequilana, assembly GCA_038442645.1. NCBI lineage: Eukaryota > Viridiplantae > Streptophyta > Magnoliopsida > Asparagales > Asparagaceae > Agave > Agave tequilana. The sequence continues at coordinate 75,584 of JAVJIF010001207.1, forward strand.
CCTCTTTCTTGTGGGTTTGGGTTAGATCCCAAACCCAATACCCTATTGGGTTTATTTGGAAACCCAAAACCCGCTTAGTGTGACCCGTTAACTTAAGTTAAACGGGTTTGGGTTGTGGATCTAGACCCGACCCGTTATGAGCCAACCCGTATCCGAAATCCAATAAAGGTATATTTACAGAAAACCCCCTTGTACCATTCCGTAATTGCATTTAAATATTATTATTACATATTTAACCATTTTTGTTCTGATTTAGTATTCGGGCGATATCGGGAGCATCCGGACTCCGATTCGGACGATTCTGGATCCGTTGCGATCGTGGAAAGAGAGCTACAGGCCTATAACCAGTTTGTGAGTGTTTTCCTTTTATAACTTATATTTTATCATGATTAATATCTTGATTGGTTGCCTAATTAAGAATAAAACATGATTACCGGTAAATCCCCATTGATCATATTTACTACCCTGTAAACAATGGTAAAACATTGTAATAAACAGGAAAAGATGCTGAGTGTGACACTGGCCGTCTCTTAGGTCATGTACATGTACCACTGACATCCGGGCCACTATTCACCATAGTCTTGGACACTATTATAACATGTATCGGATCACCGTTACATGTATACTGATTCACAGATACGCTACAGCACTACACTGTCGCTAGACCGACATGCTAGACACCGCTCTTTTATACACTGGTATCATTATTACACAGAGACTGTAATTCACTGGACATAGTAGAACGAGATACACGGACTACTGTTAGTACATGTACTAGTGATACGCAGATATGTGACACAGATTATGGCGACACATATATGTTCCACTGATACACGGATATACCAAGCACGGACTATCTCATTTCATTTTATTGTTATCATCATACATATCATTATACACGGCATGTTTACAGATTACGGTCACACATGCATATGTTCACTAGTCTTTTCATATGGATCACCATGTTTATTACATGTATTATTGTTTCATGTTCCCGTATTCCTGTTATATGATTGTTACCTGTTACTGATATGGATATACTCGATATTGGCATGAGAGCTGTTGATATGCGATATGTGGAATCCCACATCTATTGTTCATGTTATATTGTTCCCGTTATATTGTTCCCGTGATATTGTTCCCGTTTTCGGGTATATTGTTCCCGTTATATTGTTCTATGCTATCAACAGAGATCAGGTCCAGTTATCGTGTTACCCGTATTAGGTACTGTATTTGTTCTTGTTACATTGTATACTTGATATATCAGGACATATCAGATCATAACGTTAACTGGGGTATGGGGGAGACTTGACGGTTGATTAGATCTTATCGGGTGATGTACTGGATCCATATTGTTCTCCCACTGCAGGGGATGTAGTGCTACCTACCGATTGTATTGCTCCATGAGCTATTGTACTTGATTATTGTTCCCCTCTTAGCGGAGGGCTCTGGTCTTAGCAGCCAGGGGTTTGATAAAGGCCGTGATCCCGGGTATGCACGGGATACACTTACCCGATAAGAACTCCTCGACCATGGGTTTCCAATTAACATAATAAAACAGTATACACAATAGTGACGTCGGGAACACTTGTTATTTGGTTACTCTCTCGTTTGGATAATGGTACCCGTAGGCCATGTCCGGATGGATTCGACTGGAGTGCGGGCTCCAGTATGAACTGCCAGTGGTATGGGACACTGGAAGAGAGTGATTGTAATATCAGGTGGTACTGATTTCTACTATTGTATAAATCACATAACATGCTTAGTACCTGTATGCTATCTTATTATTGTTCATGCTACTTTATCCGATATCATGTTACCTGTATACTTGTTACTTTACCTGGCATATGTTATATTGTCTGTGATGGCATATGACGCATGTTCTACATTGCATGGCATACGACGCATGTTCTGCATTGCATATATTATGCTTTCTGTATAGCAGACATCACTACTGTATATACACCACACTGTATAGTGATTACACTGCATAGGCCCATCTGCCTGTACACGTCTAGCACGTCACCACTCGCATGTTCATTTCTATCACGTCACCATGTATTCGATAAACTAGACACGACTATGGACATGACCCAATGATAACCGGCTAGGTAGTGATGGTATTAAAAGATAACATGTTTATGTATTTTCACTGCTTTCATGTTTGTATATTTCTACTGATTATTATATGGTATCACTATTACCACATCATTATATATTAGTATCGTGCTTGTAATACTATAGTAGTATATATTACTGCCTCCTTCATTTTACCACTCACTAGGTCGCTTTCTGACGACCCTGGGTTTGCGTGCCCAGGTTGGAGATCGGAGTTATCGTATTATCAGATAGTACCTTGGAGTCACATAGGAGATTCCTCACCAGGACTCTTCATAGGTATCTTGGTGAATTATTTCTATTATCTTATTTGTCCCTATTATTCATTTCTGTTATGATCACTGACCTCTTTCTGCAGGTATTCTTGTACTTATTTCATGCTGGAACTCATGACTATGTGGAGGTAATGTACTGTACTGAGGCTTAGCGTACGTACGTGGGGTTTTCCGCTCGCGTATGTACGTCGCCATAACGTCCCCGTATCTTTAGGATCGGGGCGTTACAGTTTTGTTGAAAAGATGAAGTGTTGTCTTGGAATTGGTGGTGAAATTGTGAGTCCATCAGATTTTGTGATTTTTGTTTGGACTCACGCGTACTCATTTTTAAAATTGATAGTTTTCTATTTTGGACTGGTGGAACTGAGTATGAATCTTGGAAATATTGTGGATAAGGTGGATAAGGAGGACAAGTTGGTTGAAAATTGGACTCGGGGGAGGTAAATCCCCATTGACTCTGTGAAGAGTTGAAATTATTCTGGAAATTATGGTTATAAGATTGGGGGCATGGGTTATATTGATTCGGATAAGACCAATCCGGCACACTAGGTTGGTTAAAGTTATGATATGCCGGGTTGGTAATATCCGAAAAAGAGGTTGGTGTGTAATATAGATTACTATTAAAATTGAAAAAATTGTTATTATAAGTCATATTACACAATAAAACACAAACAAACAAACAAACAAATAAGCAAACAAAAAGGAAAAAAATTCTAACCTAAGTTAGGGTAGACCTATGACCTAGATGACTCCTAACTGTTAGATTGTCCATAGGAGGTATAATGCAAACTTTGATCACAAGCTAATCAGCCAGGTCAGGGCAAGTTGGTGGGAGGTTATACGTCAAAGACGTTCCTTAATTAAGTAACCACCAATCTTCGGGCTTTCGGCCCTTAATCCCCTTCCTAAATACTGATTTGGCAGGAGTCAAATTCCAACACCTTTCCCTCTTAGGATAATCTCCTAATTGAGTCCGAGATGTCCCTAGGGCCAACGTCTACTCATTTTAATTAGGCTTGGGTTAGTGAGTGAGGAGATTGTTTGTGGGTTAAGGAGGGTAATGACTTCCCCACCTTATCTTGTTTATAGGACAAGCCCTTAGATCAATTTAGTGCAGTGTACAAGAAAAGCAACACTTAAGTAATGTAAACAATCCAAAAGTGTTCTTATACTAGATGTTATGCACACGTACCTTTGCTCCAGCACTCTTCAACAGTAAATAGAAAATGTAATGAAATAGACACGTACCTAAATGCAAAGTCTAAATCATTTTAGCATTTACAATCATCATTTTACTGTTGAGGTTAGAAAGTAAATACAGTGAAACAAACAAGGAAATAATAGCTACAGATTTAAGCTTTGCCATTCAGCCAACCTGTAAAAAATACAGGTTAGTAGTTCACTCAGTTTTGCCACTGGAATGTAGCAAATCTGAGGGCTTCTTGGCTCTGCTTTCTTAAGCAGAGTCCAAGGCCACTTATGTGTCCACTACAGCAAGAATTCCTTATTGTTAAATCTGTATAAAAAATAAAGAAGAAAGTTAACCAAAAATGTAAACTTTTAAAGAGAGTAACTTACCGTCCCTCCTCGACAACGGTGCCAAAAATTTGATTGAGGTTGAACCTGCACACAAGAATACAGAATTTCAGAACTTTTAAATAGAGATGTGTAAGTGCTCAATTCTACCGCAATAGCAAGTGGCTATGCGGGTCGTGATCCATAAGGAGGGACTAGCGATAGAAGCTTTTTAGTAAGTTCTCTTTTATGTTATAAAGAATGGTTAAAGTTCTTCTTTTAGTTCTTATAAAGAAAAGAGAAAAATTAGGTTAAAGTTAAGTGAGGAAGAAAGTGGTAGAATGAGAAGGTGGAAAAAAATAGAAAATGATTATTTACAAAGAAATTGAAAATGGAAAGAAATGGGTGTTGTTGGTGTTCTAAACTAAAGAATAAAAGAAAAGAAAAGAACTAAAATAAATTACTTACTTCTTTTGACCAAATACCTACCTTGAATCTTTTGCAATGATGTTACCTTGAAGTGAGGCGATCAACGTATAGCCCATAAGAGTTGATTCTCGTTTCTTCCACATTACATCATCAAGACGTTGCAAGTATGAAGTAAAACAGAATGAAACTCAAAATCCATCATCATGAGCTATCGGTGACACTCGCAAAGGCAAGGCTCTTTCGATGCTTTTAAACTCACTTGGAGAGCAATTGTTCCAAAAGAAGAAAAGTAGAGAAGAAGAACACAAAAATAAAGTACATACAAAAGGAAAAAACAGATTCGATTTCATAATAATAAGAGAAAAGAAGGAAATCTTACACGGTGTCACTCTCAGCACAAGCTTCGTTCTCGTTCTCCTATGAAACTCTGATCTCCTCTGATTTACATAAATTAAAACTAAAAATTACATGAAAAGAAAAACAAAAACCTACACTACAAAATGGAAAAGTAGACTAAATCCTATCTCTGCATGGTCGTCCCCTTTTCAGTGAAAATCCTGCCATTTTATAGGTAAAAACCCAGAGGGGAGAGGTGTGAGAAAATAGGGGGAGCAAACGCTCCCCTAACTCATTAACCAAGCCGTGGAAACGCAGCTTTGGCCGCATTTCCGTGGCTAGGGTGTGGCCCGGTGGCCACACCCTGTTGGTGAATTCTCTCGTTTCGCGTTCTGGCTTTATCTTCAGTTGGATTTCTCGTTACAGCTCTGGAATTGTGATAAAACGGCCTTTGATCTTTGGCTTCAACCGCTTGATTTGGGATGATTCATTTCAACCGGTTTTCAACCTCTCTGATTTGTCAGGATTTGTCCTGATTTCCTGATTTCGAATTTATTCTGAATTAAATCAGAATTTGGTGGGCTTTTGGGCTAGTTTCTCTTCACTCTCCTTTAGGAATGAGCCTACAAATAAATTAAACAATAATTAGGAACAAGCAGAGTTATTTTATAATAAGTATAAGAATATGATAATAAATGTGCAATCTTAGCGACCGATCATGGGCCATTACAGGACTGGCTGTCCATTACTGGTATTAAATTAAACCTGTTAAACAGTTCTTTCTAATGAATTATGTTTAAAATTCTTACTTTTCCTTTTTAATGGCAAAAGAAGTAGGTTCATGTTGCGTCTACCTAGAAGGAATAAAGTGTTTATTTTGACAGCTTCAGTCATGAATTGCGACCAGGGTCGCACAGCGCAGAGAGATTCATGTCGCATGCTGCATTTGGCGTGTCATTATAAGCAGATTTTAATATCATTTTTCACATCTACTGTATTTTTTGTAAGTAGTTGTACTTTAGAGTTTCACTGTGACAAACTTGGCCTATATAGTTTACGTTTTAGTTACTTTAACATAGACAGCGACTTTGGTCGCAAATATAAGCAATGTATGGGGATAATCGCGACCGTGGTCGCAGTGCTTCTATGCAGGGGAAATTGGTTTGTTGCTTTTAAAATTTGCCCCCCATCTCTTGATATATTATATAACATTTGAATATAACTGAAATTTTTCGGTCAAATATAATTTCGACAATTTTGTCATATTTTCTTCTTTATTCCAATGAACATAAAGTAACACTGTGACTATGGTCGCATTCATATTTGCCCATTTGAATATTGACTTTCTCGTTGTCTACAATAGTTCCATGACTGCGATCAGAGTCGCAGTTGGTTGACGTTATTTTTTCTGTCTTCGACAATAGTCGCAGCGTTTCCTTTTTCATTTAATTTTAACATCCATTTCGGCAATTTTGCCTTATGTTGTGCTTTAGTCCACTGAACATATAATAACGATGCGACCATGGTCGCAGTTCATATTTGCCCATTTGAATGTTCTGTCTGGATGTCTACAGCAGTTTCATGACTGCGACCAGAGTCGCAGTTGACTGACGATATATATATATATATATTTTAGCGACAATAGTCGCAGCGTATCCTTTTTTTTTTAATTTTAACATCCATTTCAACATTTTTTACCTATGTTGTGCTTTAGTCCACTGAACATAAAGTAACACTGCGACCATGATCGTTGTTCATATTTGTCATGAACTTAAAACTTCGACACCTTCTGGTTTACAACTTGGTACCGTAGTTCCATGTTGCGTCTACCACATGAATAAAATTAGTGACAAAGGTACAGCAGTTCAACCAAGATTAAGTAGTAAAAATTATAATTCACACAATTAACATTAGAAAACAGGCTTATATATTTATAAAAAATCGAAATACAAATTTAAAAGTTCTAATCTACTCGTTCTCGTCATCACCATCATAATCAGATTCGTCCTCAATATTATGACTGTGTTCGTCTTCCGTATCTCTTTCCGTCTCTTCCACCTCTTTACCAACAATCTCCTCTTCGCTTTCTTCCTCTTCATGGCAGTATTTTGGTGCATCAATGAACTCCCAGAATGGGTCGTCTGTATCAAACTCATCCTCCAACCCGTAGCAAGGGATCGATTCAGAACTATACATCCAATTATAATTAGATGATTGGCTTCTTTCCGGTGAAGACGGTGGAGAAGACATTTTTGAATCTGTTTCCGAATATTGAAAGAAACGAATTTGAGCAAAACCTATTTAGTATGTTTATAATCCTGTAATGATGATCCTTTATATATTTTCAATCCGAAATTCTAAAAGATTTAAGCTCTCAAACGACGTGAACATATCCCAAATTTGTTCTGCCTTTTCCCATAAATTGTATACTTTCCAGGTGACTGTTCAGTTCTCGAAAACAGTTAAAAAGTTAATACAGTCTTACATCAAGTTACTTTGTACTTTAAACACGTGAAGATTATTATTTTTTTAATATCTTATGGTAGAAAAATGCAGGGAGGATTATGTTTACGATAACATAAATTAATGAAGTTAATTAAATTAAAACATATATAAAAGGCTATGTGTATAAAAACTTTGGTCTCCCGATTATGACAATGCGACCACGGTCACAGTGAGATCTGATAAATGATTCAGTAACTGCGATCGCGATCGCTGCCTCGATTATAGTATCACAATATAAGGAAACGATGCAACTCAAACAGGTCATGACTGCGACTTAGGTCGCAGTACAAATTGTGAACTCATGTTTATTTCTAATATCAATACGAATTAGTAAAATGCACTATGTAACAGCAGTAGAATGGAAATAAAAAAATCTCAATGGATTTTATAATAAATAAATGTATAAAATTGTTTATAAATTAAATTAAAACAAACAGACCAATTTTACATCTATTTTTACATTTATAAAAAAAAATGAGGTACATCAATGAAATGTCAACTGTCAGTCTTCAAATCATCCTTCTTATAATTTCTGTTTCTTCATCCCAACTTTTCTCTCTATCTGCGAGTATCATGTATGCAAGCTCGCTTCTTAGTCTCTGTACATCGGCAGCCGTCACAGTATCAATAGCTGATGGACTATCAAATGCTATACTTTCCATGTACTTGCATACATATACAGCACAATCAACACTGAAAATGTACAGGGAAATCATTAATTGAAATTAGATTTCTGTACTCAAAAAAAGTAGAAAACATGATAGGTAAATGTCACAAAAAAATACCTGTTTGCTTGTTGGGGGCATCTTGCGTATTTTATATATGTTTTTTTCATTGATTTATTGAAATCAATTTAAAAAATCTGTAATAACCTTTCTTTCTGCAATGTAAATATCAATATTAATCAAATTAAATGCAAGTATTCAGTAATCGAAATATTAAAATTCAACTCACCATTATTCTTACATCTGTTTGATAAAGCTTTAATGTACTACTTGATTTTTCAGCTGGGACGAAAGAGTTATAAAAAATCCACTCTTGTGTATGGCAATCAAATACCAATAAGGTCCAGTGAAATCCGGGATCGTTGGTACTGTGTTTGTGATTGATCGGGAAGAACATGTACTGCACATCAATTGTCCAGTTTTTCAACAACTGCTTGATGAAATAATCTTCAAGATTTCTACTTTTAAATACAACACCGTGCTGTGAACAACAAAAAAAATTCAAAATGAATTCAAAGTATAAAAAATATTATGAAAACTAGATGTTATTATGACAAGACAACAGACTCTGATCTTGGTCGCAGTGTTTTTTGGTTAATATACTTTACGCTGCGACCTTGATCGCCATCAACGGTATCCATGTTTAATTTTTATGCATTTCTTAGCAACCCCGTCCTTTATATTAACATGCATTGCGACCAAGGTCGCAGTGTTGTTATTGATTAAGACTGCCGCCAGCAACTGCGACCAAGGTCGCAACCTTCATTACTAAATTGATATTCGTGGGGATTAAAAAAATTATCAACTACGACCTAGGTCGCAGTACATTCGTTATGCCTTATCAGCAGTAAAGACTACTAGTAGAATATTTAACGTTCAAAAATTTAATTCACTAAATTAATTAGGAAATTGATATGCAGTCCATTTAAATGTATAAAATTTTAATCAACAGTATATGGTCTTTAATATTTAAAAACTTACGCTATGTGCATCAAGCTCATTTAGATCAACTTCAAGCAGAGCCCTGCTAATGTTTTGGAGGTCCCATCTTACTGCGCATGGGGTTTTGTCCTCCAAACTAGACCTCGGCTCAAAAATAAGAGCCCTCTCACAGAGCCAATACTGCAAAATAAATAATCAAATTAGTTTACAAAAATATTCACAAGATATCAGGAATTTTCATATAATGTTTGCCAAATATGATATTCATACTTACAATAATTTGCATGGAGCATTCTTATAGCTCGTACGTGGTGTGTCTGAAGATGTCCATTGACTCAATCAGGAATTGTCAAACAGCTTTAGCCCAGTATATTGTCCTCATCAGCTGCATATTAGCAATCTGTTCCACAATACCACAGCACCGTGCATTTACTGTCAGAAAAGAATAGAGTGGCCGACATGTATAGGATAATTATTGTCGTAAAGTTTTGAGTTGCAAGTCTTTATCTGTCTCTTATAATTTCATTTAAAGTCACTTGCTGCTCAAGCTGTTCATCCTTAATCACATCTAATTCATTCCTCCTTTTTTTCTTGACCAGAAGATCATCCAAAACTTCTTCAATAGATACTTTCGAGATCTTCTTTATATTAGGGAAATAATGTTTTATAACCCCTCTGTCCTTCATTGTACACGTCTTATTCATAATAAAATCCGCCCCAATAATAGGTAGACCAGAAGTTAAGGCAACATCCTCTACTGTTAACTCAATTTGTTTGCCCCCAATTCTAAAGTCCTTGTATCCCTATCATACTGGTCTAAATTCTCAGTACACTTATGTTTGATTTTAGACCTTTTTCACCTCCAAATTCCTCATTGTAGAAGGCCAAGAAGTGAAAGTACACCTAGAGGAGGGATGAATAGGTGTACGGCTAATCTAATGAACTAAATGTGGAAATTAAAACTTAATTGCAACTACACTTAATGCAACCAACGAGTGTAGCCGAATTCCCGGTGAAGGGCTCTGGACTAACTCCTCTTGATTCCTCTGAATCAGAGTTGAGGCTCTATATGAAGCTCTCGTGGTTAAGCACAAGAGAGGCATACACATATAAGTCAAGCATATAATTATGAATGATCAATATGAAATGATGCAAGGCACATATAAAGAGAGAGTTAGAGAAACAATGGATCAAACGCTAACACACGGATATGTTTCGAGGTTCGAGCACACAGCTTTACGTCCCCGCCTTCACACAGAAGGATTTCCAATCCACTTGTCCACACAGGATTCCCACACAGGGAACCTCCACTGAGGATTTGGGGCAATTACAATATGGAGTACACAACTCCTCTCTCAACCAAAACAACCTCTACACTTAGAGGCTAGGCACAAAGCCACACAAACACTACCTTACACAAGAGGGGGAGGCACTTAGCCAATACAACACAATCACCTTACACTTGAGGGATTCCAACCACAAACTCCACCTCTCACTAGAGGGAGCCAAACACCAATCTCCACCTCTCACTAGAGGGAGCCAACCACCTCTCCAAAATCAACCACTACCCAAGAGGGATAACACAAAGTAGGAGGGTTTACAACTTGGTGGTATATCTCAACCACAAACCAATTTTCCACAAATAAAAGATCCTATAGATAGGATAGAATGATATAGCTCAAGTGTGGAAATTCAAGATGTTGGAAAATAAATCACAAGGAAAATACTTAGGAAAACAACTTAGTATTTGATAGAAATGAAGAACAAAGCAAATATCCCAAATCATATTTTTTCTTTATTTTTCCAACTCTTGAAAACAAATAAAGATGATCTTTATAAACTAATAAACTCTTTTGAAAACTTGCTTTTAAAACACTAGAGAATAGAAGAATTTTTTCTCTTTAAAATCTTGGAGAAAACCTCTCTCAAATGGGGTATTTATAACCCAAAAGGAATCTACCCTTTGGCAGCTGACAAGGCCAGAATTGGCCTTCTGGTCGACCGGCCAACGGTCAAATTTTTGATCATTGAACCTTCCGGTCGACCGCCCGGTCGATCGGGCCCTGAACCAGAGAGCATCGGCTCTCTGGCCGGTCGACCGGGGCAACCCGAGAGTGGGTTGCCTTCAGTTGGTCGACTGTGCGGTCGACCGACAAACTGACACGGCCAAGTGCACATCCTTGTGCACGTCCGATCGACCGGCTCCTGTTTCGGTCGACCGGAACGGTCGACCACCATAGCCTGGCAGAAATATTTTAGGACTGAAAAACTTGTTGTTTTTTAATACAAAATAAATCCCATAAAACTCTTTAAAAATCCACAAAAATAAGTTCAGTATAATACATTGATATACAAACTTGTGTGAAAATTTTCAACACAAATTTCAAACTTTTTGAATCATTTTTGTGACTTACAAATTTTGCCGAAACCTAAAAACTGTATTTTCTAAAACTTGGATTTTTCAAATGAAAATCTGATTTTTTCAAAACTCATTCAAATACAAAACATGTTACTTAAACAACTTGGTTGTATATGGATATAATCCAATATACATGAAGCATTATATATATCCATATTTTTGATATTAAATCCGAAAATATGTTTTGTTAAAACACAAAACTCCAAACACATGAATAGGCATATCAAAATAAGTTTGTCTAATATGAAGCATACATGTATATAGAACAAATCTAATATACATAAAATAATGTAAACTTATTTTGATACCATCTATTCATGAAAACCAAGATCGGTTAAATCAAAACTGAAAACCAATAAACATGAAAACTTAAACAAATGTGTGTGTTGTGAACTTGAGCATATCACACTATCTAGTCTTTACAAATGGATCTAAAAACATAATCTAAACTATGTACCGAAGTCTTCTTGTAGAGCGCTGACTCCAAGTTGACTCGATCCAAACCGTGATCCAACGAGCTTGGCTCCAACGAGTGCTAGATATGACTTTGTCGCTCGGGCTCTTGAATCACCATGTGAGAAACTCTAAAACTCTTTTGTTGAAGCTAATCACCTACTAATATCTTGGTTAAGTATCTGAAACTAAACATCACAAGAATATTAGTAAACATAACTACATGAGTTAATCATCATCAAACTAGAGTGAAGGCCTCTGGGCAACAATCTCCCCCTTTTTGATGATGACAAAACTTATGGAGTTATATATGCATAGATTAAAGTAAGCTTCAAAGAAGCTCCCCCTTAACTCATGCATAGCAATATGCATAAGATATGCAATGAATACTAAACATGTATATGCATCAGCATGCATAAAAATAATGGAATGAACATGCTCTTGATACTAAACATGAAATAAACATGCTCTTGATACCAAACTTTTAAAATAAACTCTTTTTCTTTTTTTAAAAATAAACATGTTTCTTAAGCTCTTGATACCAATAAAAATTTCAATAAAAAACTTAAGCTCTTGATACCAATCAATTCAATAAAAAAAACTTAAGCTCTTGATACCAATCAAGGCCTCTTGATACCAATCAATAAACAAAATTCTTAAGACCGATTGAAAAGATAATCACTTAAACAATAAACATGCAAATAAACTCATGCATATAAAACTCAAATACTTCTCCCCCTTTTTGTCAATCATCAACAAATGGGGTCAAAGAAAAACAATATTCTCCCCTTTTTGTCTTAAACAAAAAAATATCATAAGGGTGAACTCAAAACAAAATTTTCTTGATACCAATTGTAAGAAAAAAATATATCAATTTAGTGCAACATGATATCAATGAAACAAAACATACCAATTGAAAGTACATAATTGAAAGTACATAATATGGTATATAAAACAAATATAGATTTAAATACCAATTGATACCAATTGTAAGTAAATACCAATTAAATACCAATTGAAAGTAAATAAATCAAAATTTTGATATCAATAAAACATACCAATTTTAAGTAAATTTATAGATAATCTTGATACTAATTTGTAAAGATTAGTACCAATTGAAAGTAATTTTTCATCAAAAGCATATGATACCAAAAAAAAGTAATCAATATCCTTTTTCAATCATTTTTTTTATAACATAAAGTGTAGGAGTAGAATAACAAAACCATTGAAATGTGAAATATAATTTTCTCCCCTTTATGAAGTACCAAATAAAATGATGTATAAGCTTGTATCAGATACCAATTGAAACATAGTCAATTGAAATAAAATAGTCATTCAAGAAATCAAGCTTATGTAACGCCCCGATCCCACGGATACGGGGACGTCACTGCGACGTATATACGTAGGTCAGAAAATGCCCCCACGTATATACGCTAAGCATTTAGCACAACAAGGATCAGAGTACACGACAAAGCGTGATATTCATACATATGCCAACTTTAAAAGTACAAGTACAAGTTATCACAAGATATGATAAAATATTACACATTACATGTATCTTTTATCACCACCAAGTCCAAAAGTAAAAGATACAATATGAAACAAAATGCTCACGAGTAGGATGAAGATCTCGTGAGTCAAAAAGAGAAGTCTGGCACAAAGGACTGGAACTAGTCAGCCTGCTCACTAAGAAAAGCTTGATCCTCAGTGGAAGGCTCCACTTCGATCCAAGCTTCGGAACCTGAATATACAAATCCAAGGGAGTCAGGACCTCCCAACAATAAACAGGCTACAGCCAAATGGCTAAGAGACAAGAATATGAGAGTTAGAACAGTATAATAAATACAATCAACAAGTATGGAAGCATAAAGAGTAAAAGTCCGAATATAATAGATCCACAGTTAACGTCCTTTATTATCATTACTTGTCTTACTGTGATATCTAGCTATGTGACCCAGCGTCCCAGGGCACATAGATCCATATCCTAGTAAAGCAAGGTTGTTATTGGAAACCAGCGGGATTATCAACGAACTATGTTTACAGTGGGTCCCGTACATGCCCGGGACAACGGTCCAGGATTGTTCCGTTGCTTGATGACGGAAACAGCCGCTAGGCTAACAGGAGGGACTTATGTATGCCCTTATCATGATGGTACCAGTAAGGAGGGAGCAAGCACTCCCCTCGGTCCCCTGGTGGCCCACAGGTCAGACCGAACATGAGTTGCACAACATTCCTAAAACCACTGTAAACACGAACACATATCGATATCCGCATGTTTTCCCCGACCCAATATAAGTTGGTCCATTTTATACAAAAGTCAAGTGTATCATGCTTGTTCAAGTGATGGCATGATAAGTGGTGATATCCATTTATTAACAAGTTATGGAATGAGACTACACAATAATAAGTCATGAAGTAACAAGAAGTAATGTCCATCAAGTAACATGTCATGAAGTACCAGTTATGAAGCATAACAAGGATAATATATCACATATGTATCAAGGGTACGATCCAAATTCAGAAAAGAAATCAACTATAACAAACAGCCTAAATTAGTCGACTAGGTGGAATGGTTAGTCGACTATAGTTGTCTCTAGTCGACTAACAGTCTGGATTAGTCGACTAAAACTGGGTTCCAGAGAGTTGGATTCTGGTTTCAGGAAAAGTTAGTCGACTAGGTGGAAAGGGTAGTCGACTAACAGTGACTACAAGTCGACTAACAGTACTTAAGTCGACTAAATCTGGGATACAGAGAGTTGATGTTTTATTTCAGGAAAAAGTAGTCGACTAGGGAGGAATGGTTAGTCGACTAATAGTGGCTTCTAGTCGACTAACAGTCTGGATAGTCGACTAAAACTGTGTTCCAGAGAAGGTTACGTTTCAAAAATAGATGGGTAGTCGACTAATTCCTAGGTCAAGTCGACTAATCGTGGGGAAACAGAGTACAAAACAGAATTTCTGATGGTTGTGTTTGATGGTCTAAAAAACCATGATTTTGATGACATTGTATACAAGATATGAAGATACAAGTATATTAGGAATTGATCAAGTCTTGGTGAGTAAAAATACTCACTAGGATTGGTTAATCGAAGCTTTATGCACTCGATAAGATCGTTGTCGACGATAGCACCAAGGTGATCCTCGACGATGTTAGATACGATCCAAGTCCAAGTAGTGGTTGCTTGAGATGGAGATGATGAACTTGATGTTGTTGGAGTTGGTAGTGAAGTTGAGAAGGAGGAGAAATCTTGTGGGAGACAATTTCTTTGGTGAAATGAAGTAAAAAGAGAGAAAAAGGGAAAGAAATGTTTATATAGGGTTGGGATTTGTAAAGGAGGTGTAAATAATGAAGAGAGAGGGGGTTTTTGCAAATAGGGGAGGGGATGAGTGTCCCTCTTTTGGCCACTTGGCCGGCCATGGAAGAGAGAAAAGAGGGGCATTTATGAGGAAGAGTGTGGAAAGTTGGAGAAAGTTGGAATTTGGGAGAAAGTCAAAGCTTGTGGAGAGGAAGAAAAAAGAGAAAAGGAAAAAGGAAAAGAATTTATAAATGAAGATATTTTCTCTAACTTGAAAATGAAAATATCGGAAACAACAGATTTCCGGGTTTAAGTCGAGGATACGGAAAACATTTCGGAAAATACCGAAATCGTCCGAAATTCAAGTATCTCGGAATGACTCGTAAAGTTTACCAAAAATCAAGAATAATATATTAAGTATCATAGTGAAATCCGTTTTAAGAAATACTTTATAATTTTAAAACTAAAAATCCCGGAATCAGTAGCTACCGACTCCGATGGAATTTTCATAAATTCATAAAATTCTCAGAAAAAGTATTAGGTAAGAAATATAATTCTAAGAGAAAATGTCTAAAAGACTTTCTAGAATTCCAAACCGTTGCAAATTAAAAATCCGAATCGATCAGCGACACTGGTCGACACGGTTTTGAAGAAATTCATTTAATTCGGGAAAAATCTAGAAAATCATAGAAAATCTAATATATTGGAAATAATATTTGAAATTGAAATCGGTCAAATACAAGAAGTAAATCGAAAAAATACGATCGAAAAACTGAATACGCAACTAAGTACGTATTCCGGGAACGGGGTATTACAATCCATCCACCTACAAAAATTTCGTCCTCGAAATTTTCAGAAAGTGAAAGGTGACGGTAAAGAAGGATAAAGGAAGTGAAAGGCAGCAATAAAGAAGGATGAGAAGAAAGAGTTTTACCAATCAAGATGTGAAGAGTTGAGGATAACGCTCACGGATAACGTCCTCTCGTTCCCACGTGGCCTCTCCTGGCGCATGCCTGTTCCAAGACACCAACACTAATGGTATAGCCTTATTCTTCAATGTCTTGACACTTCTGTCCAAAATGGCCATCGATTGCTCTTGATAAGACAAATCGGTTGTAGTTCCAGTCGGAGTGTGATCCAGGATATGACTATCATCCTTGACATACTTCCTCAACTGTGATACGTGGAATACATTGTGAACTCCGTCCAACGATGGCGGTAATGCCAATCGTAAGACACATCTCCCACACGGTCCAAAATCTCGATGGGCCGATATATCTCGGACTAAGCTTTCCACGAGTACCGAACGGGACTACTCCTTTTGTAGGTGATATCTTCAAAAACACATGATCTCCAGTCTGGAATTCCAATGGCCTTCTCTGTGTGTCAGCCCAACTCTTCTGTCGGCTCTGCGCTGCCTTGAGGTGATCTCTAATGATTCTGACTTTATCTGTTGTCTGAATCAGGATCTCTGGCCCCAAAAGTCTCCTCTCACGACTTCGTCCCAACAAATCGGTGACCTACACTTCCTTCCATACATGCTTCAAATGGTGCCATCTTGATACGTGCCTGATAGCTGTTATTATAAGAAAATTCAGCCAAGTGAAGATGATCTTCCCATGATCCCTGGAATCAATCATGCAAGCCCGCAACATGTCTTCAAGAATCTGAATAGTCCTTTCAGATTGTCCGTCTGTCTGAGGGTGATAGAAGTACTGAATTTCAGACGAGTTCCTAGACTTTCTTGGAGACTTTCCCAGAAATGTGATCTGAATCTTGTGTCTCTGTCTTGATACAATACTAACTGAACTCCATGTAGACGAACTATCTCCTTCATGTACTTGTCTGCCAAAACTCTGTTGTCTAGCCTACCCTGAACGGTATGAAGTGGGCTGATTTGGTGAGGCGGATCAATGATTACCCATACAGCATTATTACCCTTAGGACTACGAGGTAATGCCGTGACAAAATCCATGGTGATGTGCTCCCACTTCCATTCGGGTATTGGTAAGGGTTGTAGAAGTCCAGCTGATCTCTGATGCTCTATCTTTATCTGCTGACAGGACTAAGCACTTGGCTACATACTGAGCTATCTCCCTTTTCATAGCATTCACCAAAACTGCTTCTTTATGTCCTGATACATTTTGTTTCCCCTGGGTGTATGGAATAGGCTGAACTGTGCGCTTCTGCTAGAATCTTCTGTCGAACTTCTCCGGGGAACACAAAGTCTGCTACCAAAATACAAGGCATCATCCGGATGAATACTGATATCAGTCCTCAATCCAGCTCACTTGAGCTCGAATTGCTGTAATCTGGGGTCTCCTTTTGAGCTTCCTTGATCTCATCTATCAATGATGACTGAATCTGCAAGTCATGTACTGTCCTGCCTTATCAACTCCTCGAACTACCATTAAGTCCAACTTGATGATGTCTTGAATCAACTCCTTCTGCTGAGTAAGTTGGACTAGCACTCTATTCTCTGGCTTCCTGCTCAGTGCATCTGGAACTGTATTGACTTGCCCGGATGATATTGCAAGTCTATATCATAGTCCGCCATAAGCTCCAGCCACAGCCTCTGCCTCATGTTTTAATTCCTTCTGTGTGAAAATATATTTGAGGCTCTTGTGATCCGTGTATATCAACACTTTGTCTCCCAGAAGATA
>JAVJIF010001208.1:0-214871 GCA_038442645.1 Agave tequilana
GATTAAGGACATAAGCAGGCAATCTACTATCTGAGTAGAAATATAATCGGAGCCGAACATCAGTACAATCTGATCGAAAAAATTGTTTGGCGTTGGTATTCGCCGTCTAGAAAATGCGACACTACTTGGTGGGCCAAACTATACATGTCATATCAAAAGTCAATCCTTTAAGGTTGCTTATGACAAAGCCGTCATCACTAAATGGTCGATTGGCAAAATGGGCCATGTTGCTCTCCCAATATGAGATGCAATTCCTGCCACAAAAAGCCGTGAAGGGACAGGCGGTGGCAGATTTTCTGGCTGAGCATCCAGATCCAAGGGCGACCAAACTTTATAAGGATCTCCTAAATGAGGTCGCTGAAGTTTGCTTGACCCAGATATCTTTCGAAGGACAGGTGTGGCAACTCTTCTTCGACGGTGCGTCAAGAATGTGTCCGCGAGGAAACGTCGTAGCAGGAGTGGGGGTAGTCCTTCTCTCCCCACAGAACTACATAATCCCTCGTGCATTCTCATTAACTGAGCCATGTTCCAATAATGTAGCGGAATACAATGCTCTCTTGATCGGGATGCAAATCGCCGATGAGATTGGCGTTAAAAATCTCGAAGCATACGGTGACTCAAAGCTCATCGTTAATTAGGTTCGCGGGAAGTATGAAGTCAGACATGAAGACTTAGTACCCTATTATAACACAACTATCTACATGGACGAGAGGTTCAGAAACTTTTACATCGACCATGTACCTTGCCAGCAAGATGCGCATGCAGATGCATTGGCATCTCTCGCTGCTTCCTTGGCTCTTCCAGCCGGAGTAGTAGAGAAAATACTCGTCTATAGCCATGACCTGTATTGCCTAAGATTCGCTTTTGAAGACCACCAAAAGCCGACAAGAGACCGTTAAGTCAAAAAAGCTCTAGAGACTTCAACAGGTACAGAGCTCCGGGATTGACGATTCCCGTATATCGTCTATGCATTGTACGTCTCTCCTGATGACCCCAAAAAGGTGGCTGCCATTAGAAGGGACGCTTCTAAATTCTACTGTAATGCGACCACGCGAACACTATATAGCCGATCACATGATAGGATCCTCCTCCGCTGCCTGTCACAAAAGGAGGCACATGAAATACTCAAAGAAATGCATGATAGCATGTGCGGAGCTCATCAGCCTGGTCCAAAGCTTGATCCCTGACGCCATCGCTTACGCCAAACGATGTCACGCCTGTCAGGTCCATGGTAACTTCATCCACCAGACACCAGGACATCTTCGCTCTACAACTTCTTCCTGGCCATTTAAAATGTGGGGAATGGACGTGATTGTCCCATCAGCCCATCTTCAGCCAAAGGACATCGGTTCATTCTAGCCATAACCGATTACTTCTCTAAATGGGCTGAAGCTATCCCTTTGAGGAAGATAAAGACATCTGACGTGATCAAATTCGTTAAACATCACGTCATTTACCGCTTTGACGTGCCACGACGAATTGTCTATAATAATGGGCCCTAATTCGTTAGCCAAGCCTTTCAAAGGTTCTGCGACAAGTTCAGAATTCAGAGTGTGTCTTCAACGGCATACTGTCCAGCTGCTAACGACCTTACAAAAACTTTCAATAAGACCATTGTGAAACTTCTTAAGAAATTGTCTCCAAGAACCAACGCGACTAGGACGACAAATTAGGTGAATGCTATGGGCTTATCGCACGACAGTGCGAACTCTAACGAAGACCACACCATTCTCTTTGGTACACGGGTGTGAGGCCGTACTTTCACTAGAGATCCAGATCCCATCTCTACGCGTTTCCTTGACAACAGAGATGACAAATGAGGAGAAGCATCAACTGCGACTCAGGAACTGGAGGCTTTAGACAATAAATGCCTGTAAGCTCAACAACAAATCGAGCTATATCAAGCTCGAATTACCAAAGCCTTCAATAAGAAAGTCAAGGAGCGGACTTTCAAGAAAGGTGACTTTGTCTTAGCCGTCAGAAGACCCATGATGATGACACAGAAGACCAAAGAAAAATTCCAGCCCAAATGGGAAGGACCATTTGTAGTGGAGTCGGTCTATTTAAATGGAGCATATCGCCTTATAACCCTAGATGGTGATACGCTCATGATGCCAATCAACGGCAAATTCTTAAAGAAATACTATCCTTGATAGCATTCTTTTCCTGATCAGGTTAATACTACACCTCTGATCAAAACTCCAAATCTAAGATATTTGGAAGAACGCCAAAGAAAAGCTTCTTTCTTCCTTCACTGGATCATATCACGGTCGATCAATGTCGAGCCGATCGAGCGCGGGGTTACATCATGATGCATGATGTAAACATTGAAGGAAAAAACAAAATGCGACACTTCGATTTTAGCCTTGTTACTCTTCTCTAGTATATCCATGGACATCTGATGCCTCCGATGGCTAATGATAGAGGAAAATGTTGGCTTCTAAGTCCAACATAAGTCTTCGACAACTCATCATGCTGAGGAGAATATCATGGCTAGCCCAATTTAAACGGTAGTTGGTGAAGGCACACCAAATCTATTGATAGCTAAGGGTTTGCTAAAAATCCTAAGGGACTTGGTCCCATCCTCTCCCCCAAAACCCCCTACCAATTCTCTTCCACAGAATGGTAGGGCCACAAAAATACCTGTGTTCATTTCTCCAACGAAATGAGCTGGGACTTGTCACGTTAACCGTAAACCTTTGACAAGCCAGATTTCCCGATCCCCAGCGGATTCAGTCAAGTTAATATTAAACCTCTGACAACGAAACTCATTTAAAAATCTCTGCTGTTATGTTAATATTACACCTCTAACGACGAATCTCCCATGTTCCTAGAAAATTAATTGTCACGTTAATATTACATCTCTGACAATTCATTTTATTTTCCACCAAAATTCCTAACTAATTCTCTTCCATAGAGTGGTAGGTCTACAAGCTCAATCATTGTTAAGTTTAATACCACACCTCTAAGAGCGAAAAGTTTCAATACTCCCCAGCGAGTACGAAGTTCACTTGTCTCTCCCTTGCATAGAATGACAAGTCCTTAAAATTGCTCATATCGTAAATCAATTCTTGTCAAGTTAATACTACACCTCTGACATTCCAACTTTACTTGTTAATTCTCATCAATAGAATGATAAGTCCTCAAAATTGCTCATATCGCAAATCAACTACTGTCATGTTAACATCACACCTCTGACAAATTATTGTACCACACCTCTAACAGTGATTAAGTTGCTGCCAAGTTCAATATTAAACCTCTGACAATCACTTTTCCTCAGGCTTCCATATCGAAGCTGAGATGAGCGATGCTAAGTTTAACACCATACCTCTAGCATCTAGTTCATTGTTAAGTTCAACAATACACCTATGTCAATTACTTTCCTCAGGCTTCCATATTGAAGCTGAGATGAGCGATGTTAAGTTTAACATCACACCTCTAGCATCCAGTTCATTATTAAGTTCAACAATACACCTATGACAATGACTTTCCCTCGAACTTCCTTATCGAAGTCGAGATGACAAATGCCAAGTTCAAAATTTTACCTTTAGTATTACTCCACTGTCAAGTTTAACACTACATGTAACGCCCCGATCCCGTAGGTACGGGGACGTTATGGCGACGTACATACGCGAGGTGCATACACGCTCACGCTTACGTTAAGCCTCAGTACAGTACATTACCTCCATATAAACATGAGGTCCAGCATAAAAGCAGTACAAGAATACCTACAGAAAGAGGTTAGCGATCATAACAGATATGAAAAATGGGAACAAATAAGATAACAGAAATAAATGACCAAGATACCTATGAATAGGCCTGATGAGGAATCTCCTATGTGACTCCACGACACTATCTGATAATACTATAACTCCGATCTCCAATCTGGGCACGCAAACCCAGGGTCGTCAGAAAGCGACCTAGTGAGTGGTAAAATGAAGGAGGCAGTAAATATACTATAGTACTACAAGCACGATACTAATATATAATGATGTGGTAATAGTGATACCATATATAATCAGTAGAAATATATAAACATGAAAGCAGTGAAAATACATAAACATGTCATCTTTTAATACCATCACTACCTAGTCGGTTATTATCTGGTCATGTCTATAGTCGTGTCCAGTTTATATAATAAATAATGTTGTCTAGTGGTGACGTGTTGGAAATGACCATGGTAGTGGTGACATGATGGAAATGAACATGGTAGTGATGTAAATGAACATGTAGATGAAGTATGTAACATAACCATCTCACTGTGTTGTGCCTATGCAGCAGATAGTCCATGCAAAACAGAATATATGTAATGCAGAGTATACATGTACATGAGTAGGATGCCACCATAGAAGGTATAGCATGAAACAAGTAAGGTAAACATATACAGGTAACATGATATCGGATAAAGTAGCATGACACTAACAAGATCGCATACATGTACCAGGCATGTCATGTGATTTATACAATAGTAGCAATTAGTACCGCCTGCTATTTTAATTACTCTCTTCCAGTGTCCCATACCACTTGCAGTTCATACTGGAGCCCGCACTCCAGTCGAGCCCATCCGGACATGGCCTACGGGTACCATTATCCAAACGAGAGAGTAACCAAATAACAAGTGTTTCCGACGTCACTATTGTGTATACTGTTTTATTATGTTAATTGGAAACCCATGGTCGAGGAGTTCTTATCGGGTAAGTGTATCCCGTGCATACCCGGGATCACGCCTTTATCAAACCCCTGGCTGCTAAGACCAGAGCCCTCCGCTAAGAGGGGAACAATAATCAAGTAACAATAGCTCATGGAGCAATTGGTAGGTAGCACTACCATCCCCTGCAGTGGGAGAACAATATGGATCCAGTACATCACCCGATAAGATCTAATCAACCGTCAAGTCTCCCCCATACCCAAGTTAACTTATGATCTGATATATTAAGTATACAATGTAACAAGAACAATTACAATACATGATACGGGTAACATGGTAACTGGACCAGAGCTCTGTTGATAGCATAGAACAATATAACGGGAATCGGGAACAATATATCGGGAACAATATAACGGGATCAATAGATGTGGAAGTCCACATATCGCATATCAACAGCTCTCATGTCCAGTAACGGGAATATCCATATCAGTAACAGGAAATAATCATGTAACATGAATACGGTAACATGAAACAATAATACATGTAATATGCACTGTGATCCATATGACAAGAATAATTAAATCATGTATGCACGTGTAACAGTGATATGCCGAGAATCCAAGTAATGATGATAACGGTATAGGATTTGACGGTATGCCGTGAAGTAGTGTACATGAATACGAACGTGAGACATGTCATAGTATCTGTGCAATATGTACCAGTAAGATCAATGGGCAGTATCTAATATCATGCACAGTGAACTATCGTATCAGGGTAAGGATGATAACAATACTATGACATGCAGTACTTATCCTTGTACTAGTGGAACATAAATGTGTGCCATAATCCATGTAACAGTACATGTACTCATGGTAGTCCGTGTATCATATAATATCATGTTCTGTGAATTATAGTAACAGTATCTAGCATGCATGTCTAGTGACAGTGTCGTGTCATAGCGTATCTGTAGAACCGTATGCAGGTAACGTTACTGCGATACGATACATGATATGATAGTGTCCAAACATATGGTGACATAGTGGGCCGGATGTCAGTGGTCCATGAACATGACCTAATAGGGCATATTCTAAGTACGGTGTTGATTACAGTGTTGTAATATTATCTACAGTTTATTTTACCGGTATCATGTTTTATTTAAATAAAGCAACAAAGTTCAATCAATATAATAAAAAGACAAATTATAAAATAAAAACACTCACAAACTAGCCATAGGAAGGTAGCTCTCTTCCCTACGATCGCAACGGATCCAGAATTGCCCGAATCGGAGTCCGGATACTCCAGTTATCGCCCGATTACTGAATCAGAATAAAAAGGGTTAAAGATGCAAATAAAAATAAGTTAATTGCAATTACGGAAATGTCATAGGGGGGTTTCTGTAATAGTACCTTTATTGGATTGGATGCGGGTTTGGTGAGATAACGGGTCGGGATCCACTACCCAAACCCGTACTTTAAGTGATGGGTTATGGGTTTACGGGTTTCAAATCAACCCGTACCCAAACGGGTTAGTGGGTTCGGGCCCCACCCGAACCCATTAACAGATCAAAGAGCAGCAGCAGCAGCAGCGCTGCTGCTGCGCTCCCTTGGCCGGCCACTGGCCGGGCTGGCCGGCGGCGGGGAAGGCCCGCCGGCGGCGGTCCCGGCCGCTGGCGGTGAGGCCGTCGGTCCGGTGAGAGAAAGGAGAGGAGAGAGAGTGAGATGGAGTGAGGGGGAGAGGTTTACAGGGAGAGGGAAGGAAAGAAACAGAAAATGGAAAAGGAAAGAGAAGAAGAAGAAGAAGAAGAAGAAGGAGAAGGGGTGTGGTGGTGGCGCGGTCGGGGCTGCGGCGTGGCCTGGGGGTCGCGGCCGGCGGCGACGGTGGCCGGCGGTGGCGGCCGGCGCTGGCAAGGATCGGTCGCCCCCCCTCTTCATTTGGGTCGCACACAGAGAGAGAGAGAGATTCGAGAGAGTGAGAGAAAGTTTGGAGAGAGAGTGAGAGAGTTTAGAGAGAGAGAGAGAGAAGGTTTAGATAATTAGAGAGAGAGGAGGGATTTAATGGGGGACTAAGTCGGTGGGTAAGGCGGTGGAGTGGCTTGGGGGAGAAGAAAACGGGGGAAAGAAGAAAGGTCCAGAGAAGAAAAGAAGAAAGAAAGAAAAGAAAGAAAAGAAAAAGAATAAATTAATATTATTTAATTCGGTCCAAAATTTGACTAGTCTCGAACGGTGTCCAAAAATTACAGAAAATAGAGAATAATACGCTGAGACGTAATATGAAGACGGTTTGTCAAAACTCAATCCAGTTTGTAAATTAAAAATCCTGGAGTGTCTCGCCGATACGGGCGACACCGGTTTGGCCGGATTTTCGATAAATTCAGAAAAATTTTCAAAAATACCCGAACGTAGATAACATGATTCTAAGACACACGGTGAAAGCTGATTCTCAAAATTCTACTCCATTTGTGAAATAAAAATTGGAAGGCCGGTTATCGGTATCGGTCGACACCGACTACGGAGATTTTCCAAATAATCAAGAAAATTCCAAAAAAATCCTGAAAAATCTCAAATATTAGAAAATGATTTTTGAAACTGAAATCGGCTCAAACGGACTACTACTGAGGTCAAATCAATTTTGTACGTCGTATCGCGTACCGATATGGCAATACGTACACCGGGGATCAGGATGTTACATTTCTCCCCACCTTACAAAAATTGCGTCCTCGCAATTTCCATTTAGGTGTGAGAACAAGATTTCCAACCCCTAATGCCTAAAGGTGACAGATCCACGACACCTCCGCTGCGCACTCTGCTATCTATACGGAACTCGGGATGGAGAAGTATGGTAGTAAACGAATCCTAACGGATGGGAAGCAAGACGATGCAAGGAAAATAAGAAGGAAGTCAGATATTCTGGTTGACAACTGAAAGGAGTCAGAGAACAGAGTCAAGAAATGAATTGTCAAGGTCATGATATTCTTGTACTCGTTGCTGGAATGCCCAAATTCAGATACAGATAAGTTAATCTGAACCTGATTGTACTGTTGGTAAGAGCCCGAGTATTGACCCAGGTGGTTACCCACACCAGGTGTGTAACCTAGAATCTGATACCACTTTGTAACGCCCCGATCCCGTAGGTACGGGGACGTTATGGCGACGTACATACGCGAGGTGCATACACGCTCACGCGTACGTTAAGCCTCAGTACAGTACATTACCTCCATATAAACATGAGGTCCAGCATAAAAGCAATACAAGAATACCTGCAGAAAGAGGTTAGCGATCATAACAGATATGAAAAATGGGAACAAATAAGATAACAGAAATAAATGACCAAGATACCTATGAATAGGCCCGATGAGGAATCTCCTATGTGACTCCACGGCACTATCTGATAATACTATAACTCCGATCTCCAATCTGGGCACGCAAACCCAGCGTCGTCAGAAAGCGACCTAGTGAGTGGTAAAATGAAGGAGGCAGTAATATATACTATAGTACTACAAGCACGATACTAATATATAATGATGTGGTAATAGTGATACCATATAATAATCAGTAGAAATATATAAACATGAAAGCAGTGAAAATACATAAACATGTCATCTTTTAATACCATCACTACCTAGTCGGTTATTATCTGGTCATGTCTATAGTCGTGTCCAGTTTATATAATAAATAATGTTGCCTAGTGGTGACGTGTTGGAAATGACCATGGTAGTGGTGACATGATGGAAATGAACATGGTAGTGATGTAAATGAACATGTAGATGAAGTATGTAACATAACCATCTCACTGTGTTGTGCCTATGTAGCAGATAGTCCATGCAAAACAGAATATATGTAATGCAGAGTATACATGTACATGAGTAGGATGCCACCATAGAAGGTATAGCATGAAACAAGGTAAACATATACAGGTAACATGATATCGGATAAAGTAGCATGAACAATAACAAGATCGCATACATGTACCAGGCATGTCATGTGATTTATACAATAGTAGCAATCAGTACCGCCTGCTATTTTAATTACTCTCTTCCAGTGTCCCATACCACTGGCAGTTCATACTGGAGCCCGCACTCCAGTCGAACCCATCCGGACATGGCCTACGGGTACCATTATCCAAACGAGAGAGTAACCAAATAACAAGTGTTTCCGACGTCACTATTGTGTATACTGTTTTATTATGTTAATTGGAAACCCCTGGTCGAGGAGTTCTTATCGGGTAAGTGTATCCCGTGCATACCCGGGATCACGGCCTTTATCAAACCTCTGGCTGCTAAGACCAGAGCCCTCCGCTAAGAGGGGAACAATAATCAAGTAACAATAGCTCATGGAGCAATTGGTAGGTAGCACTACCATCCCCTGCAGTGGGAGAACAATATGGATCCAGTACATCACCCGATAAGATCTAATCAACCGTCAAGTCTCCCCCATACCCAAGTTAACTTATGATCTGATATATTAAGTATACAATGTAACAAGAACAATTACAGTACATGATACGGGTAACATGGTAACTGGACCAGAGCTCTGTTAATAGCATAGAACAATAAAACGGGAACCGGGAATAATAAATCGGGAACAATATATTGGGAACAATATAACGGGATCAATAGATGTGGAAGTCCACATATCGCATATCAACAGCTCTCATGTCCAGTAACGGGAATATCCATATCAGTAACAGGAAATAATCATGTAACATGAATACGGTAACATGAAACAATAATACATGTAATATGCAGTGTGATCCATATGACAAGAATAATTAAATCATGTATGCACGTTTAACAGTGATATGCCGAGAATCCAAGTAATGATGATAACGGTATAGGATATGACGGTATGCCGTGAAGTGGTGTACATGAATACGAACGTGAGACATGTCATAGTATCTGCGCAATATGTACCAGTAAGATCAATGGGCAGCATCTAATATCATGCACAGTGAACTATCGTATCAGGGTAAGGATGATAACAATACTATGACATGCAGTACTTATCCTTGTACTAGTGGAACATAAATGTGTGGCCATAATCCATGTAACAGTACATGTACTCATGGTAGTCCGTGTATCATATAATATCATGTTCTGTGAATTATAGTAACAGTATCTAGCATGCATGTCTAGTGACAGTGTCGTGTCATAGCGTATCTGTGGAACCGTATGCAGGTAACGTTACTGCGATACGATACATGATATGATAGTGTCCAAACATATGGTGACATAGTGGGCCGGATGTCAGTGGTCCATGAACATGACCTAATAGGGCATATTCTAAGTACGGTGTTGATTACAGTGTTGTAATATTATCTACAGTTTATTTTACCGGTATCATGTTTTATTTAAATAAAGCAACAAAGTTCAATCAATATAATAAAAAGACAATTTATAAAATAAAAACACTCACAAACTAGCCATAGGAAGGTAGCTCTCTTCCCTACGATCGCAACGGATCCAGAATTGCCCGAATCGGAGTCCGGATACTCCAGTTATCGCCCGATTACTGAATCAGAATAAAAGGGTTAAAGATGCAAATAAAAATAAGTTAATTGCAATTATGGAAATGTCACAGGGGGGTTTCTGTAATAGTACCTTTATTGGATTGGATGCGGGTTTGGTGAGATAACGGGTCGGGTCGGGATCCACTACCCAAACCCGTACTTTAAGTGATGGGTTATGGGTTTACGGGTTTCAAATCAACCCGTACCCAAACGGGTTAGTGGGTTCGGGCCCCACCCGAACCCATTAACAGATCAAAGAGCAGCAGCAGCAGCAGCGCTGCTGCTGCGCTCCCTTGGCCGGCCACTGGCCGGGCTGGCCGGCGGCGGGAAGGCCCGCCGGCGGCGGTCCCGGCCGCTGGCGGTGAGGCCGTCGGTCCGGTGAGAGAAAGGAGAGGAGAGAGAGTGAGATGGAGTGAGGGGGAGAGGTTTACAGGGAGAGGGAAGGAAAGAAACAGAAAATGGAAAAGGAAAGAGAAGAAGAAGAAGAAGAAGAAGAAGAAGGAGAAGGGGTGCGGTGGTGGCGCGGTCGGGGCTGCGGCGTGGCCTGGGGGTCGCGGCTGTAGGCTGTCTAAAAATCACCAAGACAAGCCACCAAAACGCAGAGATCCAAGATCCAGGCGCAAGGCTAAATGTGACAATCAAGACGCGAAAGTCCAAACCCGCGTCTCAGCATCAAGGCGCGTTGGCTCAACGCCCGCGTCTCCGCATCAAGGCGCGTTGGCTCAACGCCCGCGTCTCAGCATCAAGGCGCGTTGGCTCAACGCCCGCGTCTCAGCAACAAGGTGCCCGCACCTTGGTTGTAACCACCCCGATTATGGCGCCATCCACCGCCCATGTAGCGGGGAAGTTGGCCCTCATCGTGGAGCACTTTTAGGGGGCACGATCACCCCCTAAAAACCCTATAAATAGTCCCGTCACTATTGAAGAGAGGGCGGATTTTGGAGAAGGAAAAGAGAGGATTTTCTTGGGTCGGACCCTAGGGGACTTTTGGCGATAAAAGAAAAAGGAGAGATCATCAACAGAGAGAGAGAGAGAGCTCGACTCTTCAAGCCAGCTTGCTGCGTACAAGTTGCTCTTCGCCTACCTTCTCTTTTAGAGTTTTGGTGGACGGGGCTGAGTTACTCCTTCTACCTGCCAAGGAGAAGATCCCTCGACGGTACTGACGGTCATCTGGTCAACGGAGAACAAGATTCACTCTCCACCGCCACACGAAGAACCCAGCACTAAACAAAGGGGGAATTCAAGATTCAATATTCTCCCTCCCTTGTAACCGGAAGATTAGCCTGTTGTAATTTTTCATCTGATTCAAGGAAAAGTTGCTCCAGTCCGCTTTTACAGTTTTCCGCGTCCAACAAGAGATGGCGACTCCGCTGGGGGCTACGTTTGTCACTGACGAACAAGCCGTGGCGCAGGATGATCTCCTCCGTAGGGGGAAAATGGTCGAGACACTTGTTGTGGAGTTCGACCAAGCGAAGTATGAAGAGTTTCTCTCTTCTGGCTCCAAGAGCCCAAAGACCTGCGTCTGTCGCAGGGTCTCGGCGGGGAATGGCCCCAAAGCCCGACCTGAAGCTCTCTTGGGCGCCGCTGCTGTTGCCCACTGTGCCCAGCAAAGTTCACGCGTCAACGCCTCTCAGAAGGCCCGCGCGATCCCAAGCACAGTTGCTGTTGCGACCAACTCCGGCGCACAGAAAACCCGTGTCAACGTCTCTCAGGAGACCCGCGTGGTTAAACTCCCTGATGTTCAACATCAGGATGTTGTTGGTTTCTCTCCACCTCCTCGACGCAACCGGAATGCTGAGCGTCGACAGAGGAGACGTGCGCGTCAACTGCAAGTTGGAACCGTTGGTTGTCCAACTGAAACTGGACGCGACGTACAGTCTCGCGCCTTGCCCGCATCACGTCCAGTACGTGAAATCCGCGTTTGGCGGCCCAAGCGCGCAACTCCTCAAGTTGAGTCCTCTGAGGACCAACTTACCAAACGCCAGAATGAAGCTTCTGCGTCTCGTCAAACGCAAGAAGCACGCGCCCAGAGACGAGGCGCCCTGCAGCCCACTCTCTCTCGCGCGCCTTTACCCGGATGCACCAAACAGCAACGCGAGACCCGCGTCTCATCTCAACAGAGACGCCGGACGTGCGTTCCACAGCCGAGACGCAGAAACCGCGTCTCTGAAGTCTGCGTCCAGACTGCACAGCACATGGATGCCTCCCGTCTTCGACGTTGCGAGGCTAATCTTTTCAATCCCCCTCCTATGGATTTGAGGGATTACTTGACGAAGAAAAGAAGTGCCAATCAGGTCACTTCATCATGCTGCTGCCAACGGCTCATCTCCATGCTCTCAGAGTGCCGTTGCGAATCAGGCATACACCAGCAGTCTTTGGTCAGACAGCTGACCCTGATTCCTCCGTCAGCTAAAAGAAGACGCTCCCACAGAAGGAGAACCTTCTCTGACGTTGAGTACCCCGAGCTCACTGCAAATATGACAAGCAGGAGCAAGGGAAAACAAATTGCAGTCGGCTCAGATGACTCCGAGTCTGACTCTGAACCGGAAGGAGTGTATCGACACACTGGTACCCGGACGGGGGCCATTCCCCCAATTGACTATAATGCCTTAGCCCACGGCGTTAGAGTGAATGATTCTCATTCCGCCGTAGCGGAATCAAGGGCTTCGAACTCTTCCGTCGAGAAGGAGACCTCTGCCTACATGACAGGCACTCCTGAGGAGACGGCAAGACGTGTAGAGCAGGTCCAGAAAGCACAAATAGACATGATTATTTCTCAGCAAGCGTCGATTGACTCCCTCAAGCAGGCGATTGCACAACTGCTGGAAGACAGAAGGAAATCTCCTCCTAGGAGGTCAAAGGGCAAAGGGAGAAAGGGAGGAAGCTCATCTTCCGAACCTTCTGAAGAGAGGCAGCAATCTACCTCCAGTTCGTCCAAACCCTCGTCGCAAGTAAAAGGCGACCAAGACCTAGAGAAGGCTCATGCTAAAAGGATGAGTCAATTGGAGGAACGCCTCAATGCCCTTGCCAGTCGCAAAGACCTCCAAGAAGTTGGAGTGGTCCGGCCCTATCCAGCTGAGTGGGATCTAGTCCCGTACCCTCCTAAGTTCAAGGCTCCAACCCTCCAAGCCTTCGATGGGAAGGGGTCCCCTAATCAGCACATCTACTACTTCAAATCCCAAACCGGGAATGTAGTAGATAATGACGCCATCCTGGCGCGACTGTTCATCGGCACCCTGAAAGGGTTGGCCTTTGAGTGGTTCATGAAACTCCCGGAAGGTTCTATCAAGAACTGGGGCGACTTGGAGAAGTTGTTCTTAACACGCTTCTTCGAAGATGACTCCGAGGTCACAATGCCCACCCTGTTAGCTACGAGACAGCGAAAGGGAGAGTCCGTCAAATCTTTCGTGGAAAGATTTCGGAACGTGGCACTCCGGTGTCCAAGCGGTATGACCCAGGCCACCCTGGTGGAAACATGCCGCCACAACCTCCAAACCTCACTCCTTGCTCAAATAGGAGTTGCTGAAAGCCGCACCTGGAAACAATTAGTCCAACAAGGTGAACAGGCTGAGGAGATTGTTGCCCGCGTCAGGGCAGAAGAAGGCAAGCCTAGGCCGGAAAGGTCAACTAGGCGAGCGCCAGACACCTCCCTCCAGACGAAGCGGAAGGATAATTTGGCGACGGAGACCAAATCTCCCACCAAACCTCAACCAGCCAAGGCGAGTGGCTCTTCAAGCCAACCCCGCGCCAACAAGCAGTATTCCTTCAAGGAGGAACATGTCGATTCGCTCTTCAAGCTACTCAACAAGAGCAACCGACTGAAGCTCCCTGAAATTAGGCGCCCGGAGGAAGTCGGCAAGACCGACAACCCCAACTACTGCATGTATCACAGGATGTTGGGACATCCTACCAAAAGCTGCTACGTCTTCAAGGATGTCCTTCAAGCTCTGATTGACGCGGAAGTGTTAAAACTCCGACCAGAGCAGAAGAAGGTGACGGCCAATGTGACGTCAGCTCTCCAGTTCGGAAGACAACCCCCAACGCCTGCGGGGGTGATCCCTATTCCAAGAGGAGAACTGAGAATAGTCAACACAGACCCTCACCAGCAGCAGGAGAAGGGCTTGGTACCCGTCCCTACGCCTCAAGGGGAAATTATGTGGGTCCACCCTAACCTAGTAGACAGCCAGCAGTGGACTACTGTAACCAACAGGAAGTCCAAAGGCAAGGCAAAAGCTTCGTCCTGCCATGTGGTATGTGCTTCCTCCCGAGAAGCAGAGGATGATGTTCCCTCACTGACTGATTCAGAAGAGGAAACCATAGTCTTGGCCGCAGAGCCCAACCAACTAATGACGGGGACTCGTTCAGGACAGCCCTACTTGAAGCAGTACGGCGAAGTGGCGGCAAACCCTCCACAACCGGCTGCAGAGCCAACTAGGCCCTCCACGAAGCCACCAGTGGAGAAACAAAAAGAGACTCGATTCTCTCGAGCTCTTCAAAAGGGTATAGCGGAAGGATCCACAACGCCTTACCGCTTTGATGTCTTGGCTCAATTGGCCAACATCCCGGCACGGATCACCCTGAGCTTCTAAGACTATCAAAGTCGACCAGGGAGGCTCTACAAGAAGCGCTGGCAAACGCTGAGGTCTTTATGACCCAGGTGCCGTTGAAGGAAGATGTAGAGAATTATCTCCACACCTCCCAGAATGCTCCCTGCATTACCTTCACGGCAGATGATATGCAGGTCAAAGGGAAGCATGATCGACCCCTGTACTTCACAGGTTATATCGGATCATCTGAGGTGAACCGCATTCAGGTAGATCCAGGGTCCGCATTGAGCATCATGCCTCGCCGAGTCATGCAACACCTCGGCATCCCTACCCACCGTCTGAGCCCTACACAGACAACCATCTACGGGTTCAATGCCAACGGCACCCGTCCGATGGGGAAGATCAAGCTCAAGTGCCAGATTGGGAGCCTCAAGTCGGAGGTGACATGCTACGTCATCGATGCCGACACTTCCTACAATCTGCTGCTGGGACGACCATGGATTCACCGCAACTCCATCGTTCCCTCCACTCTTCACCAAGTCATGAAATACATTGACGCGAGTGGGAAGGTGCAAACGTTGGTTGCCGAAAAGTATCCGTTTAAGGGGGTCGAAAATTATTTCACGGACTCCCTCCTATATCAGGATCCGGTGGATGAAACCTCGCAACTGGAAGTGCCAAACTCTGGTAATGAGGCTGACTCTGAGCCCGAGCAAGAGGAGTGCCTGTGGAAGTTGGAACCACTTGTAAAGAGCACTAATAAGCTCGATGTTGATAATACCACCGACGATGCAGGCGGTTGGTATATTAATGAGAATTTAGACTTTGAGTATTTTTCTGCGTGTGCATCCGATTCAATACCGTCGGATACTAGTACCGACGTAGACGATGACATCTGGTCGGCAATAGATGCTTTGACATCATTGCATGTACCAGTAAAATCATCTTTCGGGACATACCAGGATAATGGTAATGCGCAGGAATCTATATTCATGGTTCCGACAAGACGAAAAGGCCAAAAACCAATCCTTTTTGGGCGAATCTTGTCTGAACCAACGCCCCGCGAAGACTCGGAAAGTGAGGAGGAATCCCCTCAGCTCAGTCATTATGAACCAAAAGCGCTCAAAATGATGAAGTGCATGGGGTATGATCTAACCAACAGACCCGGGTTGAACTTTGGCAAAGGAAGGAGAACGCTACTTCGACCCTTTGTGCCGAAAGGGAAGGCCCCCGATTATTATCATCGAACGCGCCGGGGGTTGGGCTATGTATCGACTCCGGTCCCATCAGCCTCTGATTCTCAAGAATCATCGAGCAACGATTACTCTTCAGACACATCATCTTGGGAGTCAGATGTCAGTGTCGGCAACATCTTCAAGGAACTTTCAGTGAACATGGTTTCGACAAGCCACCTGGAAGATGGAAATGAAGAAATGATCCAATCTGATACAGATCCATGGATCAAACATTTAAATGCTCTTTGGGATACCCGCTTTGAACAGCGTGAGCCACCCACAGAAGACAAGGTTGTTCAAATCAACCTAGGAGATGAGGCCAACCCCAAGCCCATCTTCATAAGTGACGGCCTGTCACCATCGGAGAAGAAGGATCTAATATCTCTTGTACAAGAGTATATAGACGTCTTCGCCTGGAATTATGAGGACATGCCAGGACTTGATCCTCAAGTGGCCATGCACCGCCTCAACATCAATCCGGACGTAAAACCTGTCAAACAACAGCAGCGACGGTTTCGCCTAGAAATAATGGAGGCAATTCAATCAGAAGTCAGAAAACTTATTGATTCTGGCTTCATCAGGGAAGAACAGCATCCCGACTGGGTAGCCAACATCGTCCCCGTTTCCAAGAAGAACGGGAAAATCCGGATCTGCATCGACTTCCGTGATCTAAACGAGGCCTGCCCCAAGGACGAATTCCCATTGCCGATCACAGATGTCATGATTGACAATACTTGTGGATTCGAACGAATGTCCTTCATGGACGGATTCTCAGGATACAATCAAATCAAAATGTATCCTGATGACGAAAAGCACACCTCCTTCAGGACACCCCTAGGAGTGTATTGCTACACCGTCATGCCCTTCGGACTGAAGAATGCAGGGGCAACATATCAAAGGGCCATGAATGCCATTTTCCATCAGCAAATACGCAAAAGGTGGAATGTTATGTTGATGACATCGCGGTAAAAAGCCGCACTAAAGGTGATCACATAGCGGACTTGAAGTTGGTCTTTGACATCATGCGAGCTCATCAATTGAAGATGAATCCCACAAAGTCCTTCCTGGGGGTGGCCAGTGGCAAATTCTTAGGATTTGTTGTAACCTCCACCGGAATCCATTTGGACCCGGAAAAGATCCGCGCTATCCAGGAGATGCAACCCCCGAAAAGCCTCAAGGAGCTCAGGGGATTACAAGGACGATTGGCGTACATCCGCAGGTTCATCTCAAACCTCTCCGGAAGATGCCAGCCCTTCGCTAAATTGATGAAGAAGGGTGTCTCGTTCATTTGGGATGACGCTTGCCAACAAGCATTCGAGGAAATCAAGCAATACCTCACCCAACCACCAGTCCTTGCAGCTCCAGTATCCGGAAAGCCATTTTTGGTGTACGTCCGAGCGATGGATCATTCTTTGGGAGCTCTACTAGCTCAGAATGACGATCAGGGACGTGAGCAAGCAATCTACTATCTAAGTAGAACAATGATCGGAGCCGAACATCGGTATAACCCGATCGAGAAGGAATGTTTGGCACTGGTGTTCGCTATCCAGAAAATGCGACACTATCTGGTAGGCCAAACTATAAATGTCATATCAAAAGTCAACCCTCTGAGGTTACTTATGACTAAACCTTCATCGCTAAATGGCCGACTGGCAAAATGGGCCATATTGCTCTCCCAATATGAGATGCATTTTCTGCCACAAAAGGCTATTAAAGGACAAGCGGTGGCAGACTTCTTAGCTGAACACCCAGATCCGAGGGCAGTCAAACTCTACGATGATCTCCCAGATGAAGTTGCTGAAGTCTGCCTGACTCAGACATCGTTCGAAAGTCAAGTATGGCAACTTTTCTTCGACGGTGCATCAAGAACAAGCCCGAAGGGACACATAGTAGCAGGGTAGGAGTAATACTCGTCTCCCCACAAAATTATGTGATTCCCCGAGCTGTCTCACTGACCGAGCCTTGTTCCAATAATGTGGCGGAATACAACGCTCTTTTGATTGGGATGCAATTCGCCGATGAGATTGGCGTTAAAATCTCGAGGCATACGGTGATTCTAAACTCATCGTCAGCCAAGTTCGCGGGGAGTACAAAGTCAGACATGAAGACTTGGTACCCTATTACAATGCAACTATCCGCATGGCCGAGGGATTTACAAGCTTCTACATCGACCATGTACCACGCAGGCAAAATGCGCACGCAGATGCACTCGCATCCCTGGCTGCCTCCTTAGCTCTTCCAGCTGGAGCAATGGAGAAGATATTCGTCTACAGCCACGACCTGTATTGCCCGAGAAATGCTCTCGAGGATTATCAGGAGTCAACGGGAGGTCGTCACCACGAAGAAGCACTTGAAGCGTCAACCGGTCCAGAGCGTAGAGACTGGCGGTTCCCCTACATTGATTTCGTCTTGTATGGCATCCTGCCTGAAGACGCCAAAGAAGCGGCTGCCATTCGAAGGAAAGCCCCCAAATTCTATTATAATGCGATTACGCGAACATTGTATCGTCGATCGCATGACGGGATCTTACTCCGGTGCCTCTCACCAAACGAAGCACAAGAAGTATTGAAAGAGGCCCACGACGGTATGTGTGGAGCCCATCAACCTGGCCCAAAACTGGCACATCGACTCCAAAGATTGGGTTACTACTGGCCTAAGATAATTGCCGATGCCGTCACTTATGCCAAGAAATGTCACGCCTGCCAAGTGCATGGTGACTTTATCCATCAAGCGCCAGGCTATCTCCACTCTACGGCCTCTACCTGGCCATTCGAAATGTGGGGCATGGACGTGGTTGGTCCTATCAGCCCGCCATCATCAAAAGGACATCGGTTCATTCTGGCGATAACCGATTACTTCTCCAAATGGGCTGAAGCCATCCCTTTGAAGGAGGTCAAGTCGTCGAACGTGATCAAGTTCGTGAAACATCACGTTATTTACCGTTTCGGCGTACCTCGGCGAATTGTCCATGACAATGGACCCCAGTTCATCAGTCAGGCTTTTCAGAGATTCTGCGCTAAGTTCAGAATTCAGAGTGTGTCCTCAACGGCATACTATCCTGCCGCCAATGGCCTCGCAGAAGCTTTCAACAAGACTATTGGCAAGCTTCTCAAGAAGTTCGTCTCGAAAAGTCAACGAGACTGGGACGACCAACTGGGTGAATGCTTATGGGCCTACCGCACAACTGTGCGAACCCCAACTAAAGCCACGCCGTTTTCTTTGGTATACGGCTGTGAGGCCGTGTTCCCATTAGAAATTCAAATTCCATCTCTACGTGTCGCCTTGACAGCGGAGATGACAACAGAGGAGAAGCATCGACAGCGACTCCACGAATTGGAGGCCTTAGACGACAAGCGTCTACAAGCCCAACAGCAAATCGAGCTCTACCAAGCTCGAATCACCAGAGCTTTCAACAAGAAAGTTAAAGTACGAACTTTCAAGAAAGGCGATCTTGTCTTAGCCGTCAGAAGACCCATGGTGATGACGCACAAGACAAAAGGAAAATTCCAACCCAAATGGGAAGGACCATTTGTAGTAGAGTCAGTCTACTCAAATGGGTCATATCGCCTCATAACTTCAAATGGCGATACACTCATGATGCCGATCAATGGCAGGTTCCTAAAGAAATACTATCCTTAGATGGTATTCTTCTGCTGATCAAGTTAAAAGTACACCTCTGATCAAAATAAGAGGAGCTTCTTCATTGATATCCAACGCCTCCGACGGCTAAGGATAGAGGAAAATGTTGGCTTTTAAACCCAACATAAGTCTTCGACAACTCATCATGCTGAGGGGAATAGCATGGCTAGCCCGACTCAAACGGTAGTTGGTAAAGGCACCTCAAACCCGTTGACAGCTGAGGATTTGCTAAAAATCCTAAGGGACACGTTCCCATTTGATCCGACGCCCCCGACGGCTAAGGATAGAGGAAAATGTTGGCTTTTAAGCCCAACATAAGTCTTCGACAACTCATCATGCTGAGGGGAATAGCATGGCTAGCCCAACTCAAACGGTAGTTGGTAAAGGCACCTCAAATCCGTTGATAGCTGAGGATTTGCTAAAAATCCTAAGTGGACTTAGCTCCATTCCTTCCTCCAAAATCCCCTACCAATTCTCATCCACAGAATGGTAGGTCTACAAAATACAACCATTACTAAGTTAACACTATACCTCTGGTAATGAGAAATCCCTTGTAGAGTACAAATCTTGCTTGTCAAATCTTGCTTGTCAACTCTACATTTTGCCAAGTTAACACTACACCTCTGGCACTTCAAATCTCACTTGTCAATTCTCACCAATAGAATGACAGGTCCTCAAAATTACTCTTATCATGAGGCAATTTTTGTCAAGTTAATATCACACCTCTGACAAATTACTGTTAAAGTTCAACACCACACCTCTAAACAGTAATCAAGTTTCTGCCAGGTTTAATATTACACCTCTGACAGTCACTCTTCTTCAGACTTCCATATCGAAGCTGAAATGGATGATGCTAAGTTAACACCACACCTCTAGCATCCAAGTCATTGCTAAGTTCAACAATACACCTATAGCCATGACTTTCCCTCGGACTTCCTTATCCAAGCCGAGATGACCAATGCTAAGTTCAACATTACACCTCTAGCATTCCCTCATTGTCAAGTTAAACATTACACCTATGACAGTGACACTTCTGAGTTAAGTTAATATCACACCTCTGACTCACATCCTTGTCAAGTTAACATTACACTTCTGACAAGACCACTTTCAACCCGTTAAGTTAATATCACACCTCTGACGGTAACAAACTTTCCTAGATTCCCCACGAGTCTAGTCCCACTTGTTATTCTCTTCAGCAGAATAACAAGTCTACCTAAAAACATTGTTAGGTTAATACTACACCATCAACAGTGTTCCCCTCAAATCCCCAGTTGAGCTCGATCAAGTTAATCCCAAACACTTGATAAAAGTTCACCCTCCCTGGGGGTACCAATTTTACTTGTCGCTTTCTCTTATAAAGTGGCAGGTCCACCAAAAATTATTTCATCTCTGTCAAGTTAATATTACACCTCTAACAGTACTGTGAGAGTTCCCGAAATAGGATCTTTCCCTCCAAAGCTTGACTTGTTGAGATTATCATCATAATTTTGACAAAGTCAGAGATTCTTTGCTTCTATGGGTCTAAGACAAAGAGTTCAAGACAAGGAAAGAGGCAAAAAGAAAAGTGTCACTTTTATTTATTTTCAAACATATGAAAGTGATACAAAACGCTCTCTTATACAATAAGATGGAGTATTACAGTAAGAACGCTCTCTTATACAATAAGATTGAGTGTTACAATTAAGGAGTACAAAGAAGTCCCTCTCTCTCTCTTAGAGGTTGCACTCACTCCTTATAAGCCACATCAGATTCCAAGTGCGCGATGTTTTGTGGCTACAATAGAAGCTGGTTACACCACGATGCATGATGTAAACATCGAAAGCGCCCTAGCTGACTAAGCTAAGAGCAATGGTGTTCTTGAGGTCCGGTGGCAGCAGAAAGTCCTGCAACCCTTCGTTCATGAACATCTCTTCCCCCAGCAGACCATCCAGCAGACATGACGAGTCCTTGATGTGACTTCTGGAGTGGGAGAGGAAGAGGATCTTGTCCGCCACCACAACCGCCGGAACCCTCATCGCCGTCATGCATAGCCTGACCATCTCTTGCCAACAGGCATGAATGGCGAAGCAGATCTGAAGAGACCTTGGCGAGGGTTGGGTCCTCATCAGAGACGTAATATACTCTCTTATAGGTGACGAGGACCATAATATACTCTCTTATAGGTGAACATCGAACAAGTTCGCCGGCCAAAACATCCTTCCAGGGGCCCAGCAAACCAGCAAGTCTACCTGCAAGGAATGAAACAAAGGAATCAGAACAATCTGCAACTTAGTATGTTTCAGAGAAAAACTAAGTC
Organism: Agave tequilana; assembly: GCA_038442645.1. Taxonomy (NCBI): domain Eukaryota; kingdom Viridiplantae; phylum Streptophyta; class Magnoliopsida; order Asparagales; family Asparagaceae; genus Agave; species Agave tequilana. The sequence continues at coordinate 21,871 of JAVJIF010001208.1, forward strand.
GCAAATGCAGACTGCAGACGCGAGAATGATCCACACAGTCAGCCAAGCAGGCGCGGGAATGATCCACGCAGTCAGCCAAGCAGACGCGGAGTGACCCATGCGGTGAGCCAAACTGCTGCGTCAGCGGAGACAAACGCGAATCAAAACGCGGTCTCATTCTACGCCCAAGTCTAAAGCACAGACGCCAAAAAAGGCACAGACGCCGAAGGTTGCCATCTCCTTGTTGAGTGAACAAGAGTTGCAAGGCTCGGGTCTGAAACCTTTTTGAATTCGTCTAAGGCAGTAGCCATAAAACGCGCCAAGACAGTGGCTTTGAAACGCAAACTTTGTGAACAAAACCAGCGCCAAGTGACAAGGATTTCAGCACTGCGTCCAGAGAGGAATTTGGCGGCGCAAATTCCAGAAGGAATGCACCAACTCATACTTCATGGGAAAATTCTAGATAATAATGATGCCAAAGTACAGGCCATGGTAGATTAAAATATCACGGCTAATCGGGACGGCGTACCAACAGAGGCCTCTACCAAGAGTCGGGCTCTCTGCGTCCAAACGCGGACATGAAAGGCGATCAAAGAGACGCTTCCGTTTGAAGAGACCAAACAGATGCATGAAAGCTCTGGGTCATCTTCATCCACAGAGGCACCTTCATCCATGGAGGCAAGCCCCTGATAGGGTTCTTGAAGAGAGAAGGCAGAGTCCCTTAGAGTACTCGTTCTCAAACAGAGCACAGTCTGAGCAGCCGCTATTAGAAGAAGAGGGTTAGCCCTATTTATAGGCAGACCCTAATAACTGCTATTAATGGTGCATCAATCAGAACCGTCGCGCACGACTGTCAAAGCCCAATGGAGGACTGACGCGTGGAGCGTCGCTTTGGGAACCGTCGCAGACACCGGTTTCCAACCGCCAGCGCCGGTTTTGCATTAAAGAGCGTTAAAACGCCCAAGTCCAATGAAAAATTGACGCGTGGACAACCGCCTTGGAAAACAACGGATGACCCGGTTTCCCAAACGTCGGTGAAGACTTGACGTCCAATCGTCAGTGAAGACTTGACGGTCAAAGATCTCACAAAATCTTTAAGTCAGGCTGCATCAAACGCAGACAGCAAAGTCGCGTCCGGCTGCATTAAACGCAGATGGGAAAGCCGCGTCTAAGAATCTGCGTCACCGTTCTCAAATTAAAAGGCATTCACCTGCGCTTTAAAGGAGCGTCCACGTGACTCAAAGTCGCGTCCCTTCAGCAAACAGTGCTGCGTCCCTCGCGTCTGCTCATCTGCGTCCTGCTCAGTAAGACAAATTCGCGTCTCACCCTGTGATTGATGCCGCGTCTCAGCAAAAGGACTTAGTTCTATCTAAGCTCCTACGGAATGATGACCGCGTCTCACTCTGTGGATCAGTGCCGCATCTCATCAAGAAGCCGCGTCTCATGGAAAGAACTTAGTCTTGCCTAAGTTCAATACTCACAGCCAGTGATCAGGGAGTTGAATTCATCCACAGCTAAACAAAGAAGATGGAACAAAATTCAAAAGAAACTTTTATTATATCGAAGATAGTAAAAGTGGATACAAACACTCTAATAGAGTGTCCTCTTCTTTACAACAAAAAAAAGGAGGGAAGAAGGAGAAAAGGCTAAAAGTCTTGATCCGGCAAAGAACGAATACGTTCCCTGAGATGATGCATCTTGATCTGACGTGCCTTCTCAGCCTCCATCATGACTTGGACCCGCAGCTCCTCTTCAGATAGGAAGGGTTTTGCAGCCAGCTGCGCTCGCAGAGATTCCACCCTGGAAGAATGTAGAGACAGACTCTCTTCAGCTCGCGCTTTAGCCGCCTGTTGCTCCGCAAGTTCCTCTTTGATGGTAACAAGCTTCTTCTCATTGATCGCAAGCACAGCTTCTGCCTTGGCAATGGTGTCCCGAGCCTTGGCAATGGTGTCCCGAGCACTGATGATGACGTGCTCCGTGCTCTGCATGACAATCTCGGATTCCCTTGAATCGTCAGTTAGTTTCTGACGTTCAGCCTGGGAATATTCGAGGCTGCGGATCTCTGCATCTATTTGTGCCTCTGCCTCCTGTCGCTCTTGTTCTTGAGCAGCTAAGAGCCGGGCTAGAGTGGCCTGGGCCTCACTAGAAGAGCTGGCATTTTCCAAAGACTTCAACTCGTGCAGGTCGTCTCCCAGTTGCTCCACCACCCGCAGACACGCCTGGGCAAGTGAGGGGCCTCCGGTTAATTCGACGTTCTCGGCCAGATTTCTGAGAAGCGTCCGGGCAAAATTGAAGGAGCTGCTTCCACGTAAGATGAGATCAATACATGATCCCATCGAAGCAAAGAATTGTTGCACCATCTGGCGTGCCAGTTCCCCCATATCGTCACCACCTAGGAAGCTTCCCGACCCCTTTTCTGTCACGGGATAAGGCGGATCTTTTCGCACAAGAGTTGTGCCGACCACCGATGCGGCTAGAGCAGAAGTAGCCTCGGGAGTTTCCAGAGGTGCTATCTTTGCAGGAACCTCCTCCTCAGAAACTTCAGCCAAGACCTGAGCCGTGTGGCCTTCTGGAGGGACATCAATCATTGGACTCTCCACCTGAGCCCCCTTAGTCCTCTCTGCAAGTTATTGTGACATTAGCCACAAAGGAGAAAAAAACGGAACATTTAAATATCAGAACTTCCTTACCATCTGGGAGGTCCAGAGACGCCGAATCCTTGGGCAAGTCCTGCGGAGTGGAAGTCTCCCTAGCTTCAATAGTAACCCCTTCACCCGGCAGAGTGGGTTCTTCCCCGGCCTTAGGGGTTGCCTCCTCTTCCGGCAAAGGAGAAACCTCCCCGGCATCAGTAGTTGCCCCCGCTGAAGTTATCTCGGCAACCAAAGCCGTGACCCCTTCTGGCTGGGTCAACTCTTGTACCATTTCCTCGATCTGCGAGGAGGGTGCAGCCTCGACATTCTCAGCCAATCCTGCAATATAAAAGGGAGAATGTTAAAGCCTCCTCTTCAAAATTAAAAAGGGAAATTAGGTCAAAAGGCGAAAAGAGTACCTCCCGCGGGAACAACCGCCGGCTGTGATACCGTTGATGGCTCACCCCCGTATATTTCTTCCTCCGAGATATGGGAGAACTTTCTCGGATCAGGAAAAGCGGGTTCATCACCGTAGTCAACCTCGTCCTCAAAATCACTTTCCCCTGAGAGTGAGGAAGACGATTGCGCCTCGCGCGAAACCCCTGCAGGTGGAGCCTTGCCTCCAACTACCCCAGTGGTAGGGCTGGGGTCAGCCATCCGAGGACTGGAAATGAAGACAGAAGGAGACCCGGGCTGTTGAGCTGAGGAAGACTCGGGCTGAGCTGAGATCCCAGGGATCTTGACATTGCCTCCGCTCATTATATCAACCTCTAGCTGCTCATCCTCATCAGTGGCGGCGGATCGATCAACGAGCTCCCCTTCCTCCGCAGACCCGTGGCCTCTGCTAAGTGACCTGGGAACACGGACTAGAGGAGTTTCTTCTTCAGCTATCTCTTCCTCCCTCAGTGCCTCAACGACAGCAGGGATCTCTTCAGATCGAGAGACTTCGGTTGCCAAGTCTCTTCGAACCTTCTTCGGAGCGGGTTCAGCAGTGGGAGTAGAGCCTTGACGACGCTTGCTCACCGCCTGTCGAGACTTAGTTGCTTGCGGCTCTGCCCTAGTCGCTTGTGGCTCCGCCCTTGGTGGTCGTGGCTCCATGGCTCGTGGCGCCCTTCTCATTCTTCGCCCGACCTCCTTTTGGGCCTTCAGGTACTGTTCCACGAGTTTCGTCGGTTTACTAGAATCCGTCCTTGCCTCGAGACTTGCATTGATGCTCTCGATGCATGAAGATGCCGGAAAAAAGTCTGGTGTTTGGATGGCCTGGGAGTACCAAGTGCAGAAGCTGAAGCTCGTACGGCACTTGGGCCCTTCGAGAGGTAGACGGAAAGTTACTCCCGTCCCTCCAGCCACACTATAGTACCAGGCCCGGGCACCCTCGAACAGGTTCCCTTCGAAGGCGAGTCGAGCATTGGGGTTCCCGACATAGAGCTGATCATAGCCGAACTGTCGAGCGAAGCGATTCGGCATGTACGGCTCAATGGTGCATGACGTCCCTTGCCGGAAAAGCACATATCCAGGCCGGATATTGAGCAACCACCAGAAGGCTCCCGCGGATAACCTCGTGAAGTCATCTGGGCCAACAGAATCAACAAGTAGATCCCCGAGAGATGCACCAGGGATCTGGGGGAGGCAGCGATTGAGCTGGTAGTTCGCAGGGTCTGAAAGGCACTTCCGGACGTAATATATATAAGGATCACGCCATTTCGAACCCTCCAACCGCTGTACAAAAGGGACAGAACTCTCCCTCCAACGCACCGCCGTCATCAAGGAAGGGCAATGCATCACGTACCAAGCCATGAGGTACGTGTAAGGCAGCTCGACACGAGGGTTGGGACGCTTCACCGTCGGACTCCCCTCTGAGTCAACATACGGCTTTCCCTCGGAGTCTGCAGTTTTCGGTGGCTCGCAGAAACTCTTAGTGAGCGCCCGCAGCCCGCTCTGAATACCAGCCGCCACGGCCGGGAGAAGGGCTATGGGGTTGCCATGAGCCAGGAGCACCGCCGGGTACACCACGTCAGCAACAATGACTTCATGTGGCAGCGTGGGCACCACACAGCGCTTCAGCCACAGCATCAGAAAGCCCGCCAACAGCGCCCGATCGGAGATAGGGGTCCGGGCTTGATGGTGAAAGCTCTCAAAAACCATGTCAGGGTCGAAACCGTCCTCATTCGACTCCGTGGTGTAGAAACTGTCAGAAGCCTGGTCGATCCTGTCTTCAACCTCCCTGTCGGAGCTGGGAGCCAATCGAGTTATCCGATGGTCTTTGGTGTTGACGTTGTTGAACAAGTAACTGGCCCAAGACAGTTGCTTGACTCCCTGCGACCGCCATTTGGTTATCTGGCCGCAAATGTGGAAGTGACATAGCACTTCCCAGTAGGTCTCATATATGAGGGGAAACTCCTCCTTCAAATGGTGAAGCTCCACCGTGGTCGGGACATATTCCTCATAGGGAATGTCCCCTGTCGACAGCCCCGAGACCTCATGCAGCTCGTGCAGAGCAAGGCCCATCTCCCCGACCGGAGTGAAGAACGTCCCCGTCAAAGAATTATAACGCTCTAGAATCCCGAAGAAGTTCTGAGAGCTTTGAGGGATCCCCCACTGCACGGCTCTGACCGCTGGGTACAGTCCCACACGCTTTAGCAGATCCCCGAGCTCGGTGAGGACAAAGCCGACCATCCTGCCCCACCAATAGTTCTCCGTGGAACGGACCCACCCCGGTGCACGGAACCCAACGGGATAATCACCCTCCGCTTCCATGAATGCGTTGAGGAAGGTAGTGCCAAGTTGTGGTATCTCCCCAGCCGGAACCTCAGACTTGCGCGACCCAGGGAAAAGGCCGATAACTGACCTGTCATGGCTATCATGACGGTGCACTTTGTGGGAGCCCAAATCACCGAGAGTAATCTCAGGGACATATCGAGAGAGGTCCCATTCCATCTTCCGAGGGACGGACATGTGCTGGAAGTAGGACAGCGGGAACATCCTCTCCATGTTCGGAAGAAAGAATCTTCCACCCCTTATTTGACGGAGCCATTTGTAAGTCCCGTCATATACGCTATGGCCGCCATCGTAGATACGATCTCCAAAGAAGAAGGCAGGCTTCTCCAGTTTGATGCCAGCATCCGTTGCAAATGCTGCATCAGTCATAAGCACCCGAAGAGTCCTCATGTCAACATTCGAGAGCCTCTCCCCACGAGCCTGCGACTTGTCAGCTGTCACAGGAACAGTCCTCTGTAACACAAAGGTCAAGTCCCGGTCAGCACCCCCTACATGTCCAAAGTGACGCTTCTTGGCGAGTGAAGTAGCAGGGCGTGGCGCTGCAAAAAGAAAAGGACACTTAGTTAGATACTCTATCAAAAGCAAGGAAAAATGCTAAGTGTTCATAATCCGAACGCAGAAGAGACACTGGACGCAGGAATTATCAAATCCGCGTCCAGACCTGCGCATCCACGCAGAAGAGACACTGGACGCAGGAATTATCAAATCTGCGTCCAGACCTACGCATCCATGCAGAAGAGGCACTGGACGCAGGAATTATCAAATCCGCGTCCAGACCTGCAGGATCGGCGTCTTCACAACATTCTCCTTGATGTCACTTCTGGGGTGCGAAAAGAAGGGAGTTATCCACCTTAACCCTTCCATCACCATAATCGCCAGAAGTTAAGGAGGGTAACTCCCTTCCTTTCACATCCCCAGATGTCAAAGTGCTTGGACTCGGGTGCCAGATTCATCAAAATCAACAGCTGACGAAACAGAACGCAAGGATCAAATCCGCGTTCTGTAAACTAAGTCCGCGTCTGAACCCTTCACAATTAGAAAATATTCTAAGTGAAGAATCTGAAGCGCAGGACCCAATGGCGCGAGGGTCCAAACCCGCGTCATGGTTATCAACCCAAAGACTGCGTCTGGGAATCAAACACGATTTAAATTCGTGTGTTAAGGGTTCTTAAAGGTTCTGTGAACTTCCTTTAATGGCGAAACTTTCGCCTAAAAGGCATTTACCTTAGAGACCTTGGAGAACAACATCCTACGCAGAGGAGGAGCTGCCCCTCCGGGCCTCGGCGACGGTCGCCTTTGAAGAAGAAGCAATCGGCTTGGTCTTGGGAGCCATGGCCAATTCGATCCGAGGTTCAAACAGATGAACTGAAGAGGAAGTTCTCTTTCTTAATCTTATCAGCGAGTGCGTTCGGAGAAGAAGAGGAATCTTCCCAACTGTGGCCTTTTATAGGCACAGGGATTCGCGAAGATATGCAGCGTATTCTGCAGCGAATCTCTGTTCGACGCGTGGAACAGAATAACTTTAACGCACAGAGAAGATCATGCGCCACGACTCTGCACGAACCGTCGCTAGACACGTGGCACGGATCATTTAATGAGCCAAGAAATCCGCGCGCCAAAAAGTAAAATCCCGTCGGTTCCCCAGGCCAACTGGCAGCGCAATCATGACGTGACACGGACTCGCACCCGACGGCCATGTCTCTTCGATGGCTATGCCCCGTCAGCATCGCCTTAAATGCGCCCAGACAATCGCATCTATATTCAAAAGATGCGTCTCTCCGGAGTTCGCGTCTTCAGCTGAACATCGCGTCTGCCTTATGAAGATCAGTCGCGTTTCCATTACCAAAAGGTCGCGCCTTATTAAGAAGTCGCGTCTTTAAAGCAGCCTCGTCTCCGCTTTTCAAAAAGGAACCCGCGTTCAGTCCCTGCTTCTGCGAATCAGTTCAACAGTACACTGACACAAGCAGACGACCAACCACTCCTGGCTTAAAGCGCGCCAGTGACAGACTAAAAGCAATCGGGGAGGTTTAGACTGTGCATCTAGACACTTAACATGATCAACTCTGGGGGCTTCAAAGAGTTCAACAGTACACTCACGAAGACCAACTCCAGATAAGATTAAACCCGGAGCATCAACAGTCTAGTCATGAAGGCGAACTCAGCTAGAGTCCAAAGTATTTCGAAATCCGTCCCAGTTAACTGCGGAATATCGAAAACTTTGGAGGGGGTTCTGTAGGCTGTCTAAAAATCACCAAGACAAGCCACCAAAACGTAGAGATCCAAGATCCAGGCGCAAGGCTAAATGTGACAATCAAGACGCGAAAGTCCAAACCCGCGTCTCAGCATCAAGGCGCGTTGGCTCAACGCCCGCGTCTCCGCATCAATGCGCGTTGGCTCAACGCCCGCGTCTCAGCATCAAGGCGCGTTGGCTCAACGCCCGCGTCTCAGCATCAAGGCGCGTTGGCTCAACGCCCGCGTCTCAGCAACAAGGTGCCCGCATCTTGGTTGTAACCACCCCGATTATGGCGCCATCCACCGCCCATGTAGCGGGGAAGTTGGCCCTCATCGTGGAGCACTTTTAGGGGGCACGATCACCCCCTAAAAACCCTATAAATAGTCCCGTCACTATTGAAGAGAGGGCGGATTTTGGAGAAGGAAAAGAGAGGATTTTTCTTGGGTCGGACCCTAGGGGACTTTTGGCGATAAAAGAAAAAGGAGAGATCATCAACAAAGAGAGAGAGCTCGACTCTTCAAGCCAGCTTGCTGCGTACAAGTTGCTCTTCGCCTACCTTCTCTTTTAGAGTTTTGGTGGACGGGGCTGAGTTACTCCTTCTACCTGCCAAGGAGAAGATCCCTCGACGGTACTGACGGTCATCTGGTCAACGGAGAACAAGATTCACTCTCCACCACCACACGAAGAACCCAGCACTAAACAAAGGGGGATTCAAGATTCAATATTCTCCCTCCCTTGTAACCGGAAGATTAGCCTGTTATAATTTTTCATCTGATTCAAGGAAAAGTTGCTCCAGTCCGCTTTTACAGTTTTTCGCGTCCAACAGCGGCCGGCGGCGACGGTGGCCGGCGGCGGCGGCCGGCGCTGGCAAGGATCGGTCGCCCCCCTCTTCATTTGGGTCGCACACAGAGAGAGAGAGAGAGAGAGAGTTCGAGAGAGTGAGAGAAAGTTTGGAGAGAGAGTGAGAGAGTTTAGAGAGAGAGAGAGAAGGTTTAGATAATTAGAGAGAGAGGAGGGATTTAATGGGGGACTAAGTCGGTGGGTAAGGCGGTGGAGTGGCTTGGGGGAGAAGAAAACGGGGGAAAGAAGAAAGATCCAGAGAAGAAAAGAAGAAAGAAAGAAAAGAAGAAAAGAAAAAGAATAAATTAATATTATTTAATTCGGTCCAAAATTTGACTAGTCCCGAACGGTGTCCAAAAATTACAAAAAATAGAGAATAATACGCTGAGACGTAATATGAAGACGGTTTGTCAAAACTCAATCCAGTTTGCAAATTAAAAATCCCGGAGTGTCTCGCCGATACGGGCGACACCGGTTTGGCCGGATCTTCGATAAATTCAGAAAAATTTCCAAAAATACCCGAACGTAGATAACATGATTCTAAGACACACGGTGAAAGCTGATTCTCAAAATTCTACTCCATTTGTGAAATAAAAATCGGAAGGCCGGTTATCGGTATCGGTCGGCACCGACTACGGAGATTTTCCAAAATAATCAAGAAAATTCCAGAAAAATCCTGAAAAATCTCAAATATTAGAAAATGATTTTGAAACTGAAATCGGCTCAAACGGACTACTACTGAGGTCAAATCAATTTTGTACGTCGTATCGCGTACCGATATGGTAATACGTACACCGGGGATCAGGATGTTACACTACATCTATGACAGTGGTATTTTCAGTCTTCCCAAACGAAACTGAAATTCTTGCAAAGCTAAGTTAATATCACACCTCTTGCTCACATTCTTGTCAAGTTAATATCACACTTCTGACAAGATTTAATCCAACCCGTTAAGTTAATATCATACCTCTAATGGTGAAAATTCTCCTAGATCACCAACTGGTCTAGTCTCACTTGTTATTCTCGTCAACAGAATATCAGGTCCACTTAAAAGCACTATTAGGTTAATATTATACCTCTAACAGTGTTTCCATCAAATCCCCAGTTGAGTCCTAATTACGTTAATATTAAATCTCTAATGAATACTCAGTCATAATTTTTCGTGGGGGTGAAAACTTCACTTGTCATTCTCATCCGTAGATTGGCAAGTCCACAGAAACCATCCCGCTCCTGTCAAGTTAATATAACACCTCTGACAATATCTTAAATTTCTTAAATGGAATTTTTCAACTTTGACTTGCTAAGTTAAATATCACATTTCTAGCAAATCAAAAGTAACCACTTCTATTTGTCTGATTTTCAATACAAAGAGGAAGTCAAGACATATAAGAAGACAGGAAAAAGTGTCACTTTTATTGATAGTCAAACATATGAAAGTGATACAAGGCGCTCTCTTATACAATAAGATGGAGTGTTACAACAAAGGAGTACAAAGAAGTCCCTCTTGATCAGTGAAAGGTTGCACTCACTCCTCAAAACATTAAAGATACACGAAGTTCGTCCTTTTGACTGCGACCAGGAATAGTGGATCAACTTCCTCTCCTCTTGAGAACAATAATGTTTCTCGAGGCGAAATGCAGGGGAATATTCTGATTCCACATGACCAACTGGCGTGAAGGTCTCCACAAGGCCGTAATTCTTCGCTTAATGAGCATCTCCACCACCAGAAAGTCATCCAACGAGCATGAGTTTTTCGTCCCTGTCACTTCTTTGAGTAAGATTGGTGAAGGGAGGATTCAAGACCTTACTGGTGACGTCCTCTTTCTCGTGGCCTTCAAAGGCGCCATACCCACTGTGATCATAAAGAACCTAGGGCATTACTGGTGCGTCATGTCCAATAAGGCCTTGACGGGTACCAGTAACCGCGCGGATCCTCTTCGCCCATGGACAGGAGCTCTGACTTGCCGAGTGCTCGCCAATCGAATAAGCTGGCCGGTCCAAATATTTTCACATGAACCCGGCACGCCCTTGGACAGGAGCTCTGACTTCCCGAGTACTTGCCAATCGAACAAGCTGGCCGGTCCAAATATTCTCCCATGAACCTGGCAGGGACACTATCGATATGGCCAGAACCTGCAAGAAAACAAAAACCCAAGGGTTAAAATTTTGTAAAAATAGAAAGTCAGAAACATAAGCATGAGGCTGAAGTCATGAACTCCAGACGCGGATTAAACCGACGCAGGGATAGAGAATATGGAATCCAGACGCAGTCTGGTATTAGACTCACGTCTGATATATGAGACGCGAGGCATAAATCAAAGGCGCAGATGCGGGTCTTAAAAATCTCCTGAGGCAACTCCAAGATGCAGATTTCGCCATACTCGCGTCTGAGACGCAGGGCTTGTCATGTTCGCGTCCAGGGAGCTCAAAAGACAAACTTAAAATTCTCTAAGTCAAGAACTCCAAACGCGAGCTTCATATGCAAAACTCGCGTTTTAAGATCCAAACGCAGAGTTCACCACTTTCGCATCTGAAGAACTTGAGATTTAGACTTTGAAGTCAATGAGTTTGTGTTTTATCAAGTAATGTGAAAGGCGCGTTGGCAGAGCAGGGACACATGAATCCCAGGAAAAAGATTTCAAAAAGAGATCAAGAGACCGAGTCTCTTCATGGACGGGGATGACAGAACTTCCAAAAGACCGAGCTTTATCGTGGCAAAAGCCAGTTCCTACCTGAAGAAGAATTCTCTAGAAGTTGGGCTTTATTTGTCAAGGCACGGTCTAAAAGTTGGACTTCATTTGTCAAGACACGGCCGTGAAAGCACTTAAAGCAGTGCTTTTTAACCTTGAAATCACTTAACAGTGATAATCATCAAAGAAGATTGAAAGAAAGCATGAAACCTTTGGGTTCTTTTTGTTCTTCAGAACACATACCCTTGAAGGGCAGGTGGACAATCAAGACGAAGTCCCTCAAAGCACATGTTCGCAAAGGAAAATAGTCAAGATAAATGACTGTTAAGAGGCTGAGGCCTATTTATAGGCTCGCTAGAAGGCCTATAATTAATGACATGAAAATCAAAGCCATCAGCATTAATTCCTACACGAATATCAAATCCAGTGTGGATGAGACACACAAGTCCCCAACCGTCAACGCCGACTTGGCATTGAAAGATCCAACAAAATCTTTAAGACGGATTGCATGTAACGCTTTGAAGCCTGCGCCCCGAAGTCCGCGTTCTTGTACAGACTCGAAGGCCACGTCTAGAAGTCCGCGACCTTTCACAAACCTGAGGGCCGCGTTCCCTTTTATCAAATTGAAGAAGCGAGAACCACGTCCTCTCAGCAATCCAGAGCCACGTCCTCTCAGCGATTTAGAACCTCGTCCTCTCAGCGAACCAGAGCTGCGTCCTTTCAATGATCCAGAACCGCGTCCTCTCAACGAATGAAAGCCGCGTTCTCTCAGCGAGCCAGGACCGCGTTCCTCAATAATTCAGAGTCACGTCCTGAAGTTCGCGTCCTTTCACAAACCTGAAGACCACGTCCCCTTTATCAAATTGAAGAACGCAGGTTTGCGCTGCTCTCAACAATTCAGAGCCGCGTCCTCTCAAAGGGCCAGAGCCGCGTCCTCTCAATAACTCAGAGCTGCGTTTCTCTTGACAAATTAGAGTCGCGTCTCCACTACAAATGAGAGTCGCGTCCCAATTACAAACTCAGTGCAGCCTGAATTTATTTTCTATCATTCATGGCCGCGTCTCAACAAAAATGACTAAGGACTGCATTTCCACAATAGTCAAGGGTTGCGACTGTGAAAGCTGAGTTGATCCAAGCAACAAACAGTCCATCTAATTCTCAAAGGCAAAGAAAGAATAAAGATGAGACAAAATTTGACAACTTTTATTATTTGATTAAAAAATGATAAAAGTAATACAAATACAGAAATACTCTCTTATTTGACAAATGAAGTGTTATGAAAAATGAGAAAATACAAAAGGGGAAGAAGGCTAATAATCTCGCTCTGCCAAAAAATAGATCCGTTTCCGGAAGCGTTGCATCTCCTGCTGGCTTGCCTTCTCGACTTCTGCCCAAGCTTGAACCCGCAACTCTTCCTCTGATAAGAATCTCTTCATAGCCAGCTGTGTCTGAAGAGACTCCAACATGGAGGAATGAGCAGCAAGATTTTCTTGGACATGTTTCTTGGCAGCCTCCAGCTCTTCCAGCCTTTTTCTGGCGATAGCAAGCTTCTGCTTGTTGACTTGAATCAAAGCTTACGCCTTAGCAAGAGTTGTCTGAGCAGTGGCAATGACTTGCTCCGTGCTCTTGGTGACGATCTCGGATTCCTTCGAATCGTCAACCAACCTTTGGTAGTCGGCTTGGAAGTTGTGGAGATGATGAGCCTCTTCAGCCATCTGCTCCTCCATCTCTTTTCGCTCGTGTTCTTGAGCGGCGAAGAGCTTACTCAATGTCGACCGAGCTTCATCCATTGAGCTAGTCTTTTTCAGGGTCTTTAGTTCCCTCAGGCATATCCCCAGCTATTCAACCAGCGTCAGATACACCCTAGCTTGCTCAGGGCTTCAATGTGATAGATATTCTCGATGTGGTTCTCAAGAAGCATCCGAGCAAACTCGACGGAACTTCCCCCAGAAAGGACCAACTCAATGCAGGACTTCATGGAGGCGAAAAATTGTTGCACTATTTGATGCGCTAATTCTTTTATGATGTCGGTGGCTGGAGATAACCCTGCTGATGCACTCCCGGATCCCCTTTTTATGATAGTAAGGGTAGTACCCATAGAGACGGGAGCCAACTCAACTTGTACAGGGATAAGGCTAATAGCAGGCTCTTGTGGCGCTAAGGTCGTGGCCAACACCTCCGGAACGGTTGTTGTGGTAGCCTCCACAGCAATAGAGGCAGCAACAAACTCCACTGCACTGGATTCACCGGTCGACGTTTGAACTGCGTTGTCATCTGGGCCAATGCTCGCCATGGGATCCTCTACTTGAGCTACCCCAGTACTCTCTGCAACTATAACATTAATGTCAGTGATAACAATGAAAAAGAGAGTATACGACATATCTTTATTCTCTTACCAAGTTGAGAATCTGAAGACGACAAGTCCTTAGACAAGCTACTTGAGGATGAGGGTTTCCCGATCTCGGTAGTTACACCCTCATGAGGCATCCCAGTAGCGGGAACTTCAAGGCCTCCTTCTTAGCCAACTCCTGGATCATCTCCTCAATGTGAGAAAAAGTTGTGGTTTCGCTACCGGTAGCTACCCCTATAAAAGAAATTCAAAGGAAATGTAAAAACATTTTCCTAACCCGATGGATAAACAATTAAGGAGGATAGAAGAAATACCCTCAGCGGTGGCAATCTCTCCTGTCGGCGGAACCACCACAGGGACATACCCCTGTATCTCTTCCTCTGATATATGCGAGAATTTGCTGGTATCAGGAAGAGCGGGTTCATCGCCGACGTCGACTTCTTCTCCAGAATAATATTCGTGCTCCTCAGATGACGAAGACGACAATTGGACCCAAGAAGTCTCAGTGATCGGGGATTTACCACTAAGAACTCCGGTAGTAGGGCTGGGCTCAACAACCCGCGAGGTAGACATCAACACGCTGGGAGACTCAGATTGTTGCACCTCCGCCCTTCTCTCATGGGTCGAAGAAGTTCCAGGCCGAGTTGAAACTCCTGGAATCTCAACTTCAAGCCCCTTCACCGCCTCTTCAGGCCCTTCAGCCCCTTCGGTCATGGTGGATTCACCTGCAGGCTCTACCTCCGCCAGGATCGCAGGGCTCCTACTACGCAAGCCTCAGGGACGAAGTGTTGGAATTCCTTCCTCTTTTTCTTCTTCCTCTTCATGCTCCTCAGCACCAGGAGGGATTACTTCAGGCATCCGGGTAGGAGCTTCAGCCTCAGACCCTTTCTTAGCCTTCTTCGGGCTGGGCTCACCCTGGGAAGTGGAGGCACGAGGATGCTTAGACACGACCTGTCGAGCCCTCCAGACAGAGTGCTCCTCCGCGGCTCCCGCGACAGATTCTAGCACCAAGGCCGCTCCAGTCCTAATAGTCTCCCTCATTGCCTCCCTTTCTGTTTCCCTCTCAGCCTCTTGGTACTCGCTCATCCCTCGTATGCGTCTCTTGGAACCCAACTTGGCTTTATAAGATGCCTTAATACTCCTAATACAAGAAGTATTCATGCCAAAGCCGGTCACCCTGCTAGCGAGGAAGTACCATGTGCAAAAACTGAGGCTTGTATAACAGTTCGACATCCTATAGGTAGACGAAAACAACCCTTGTTCCCCAGCTACACTGTAATACCACGCCCGGGCACCTTCAAATAGGTTACCACTGAAGCGGAGTCCAGTGCTGGGGTTGCCGACATATAACTGATCATAACCAAACTGCCTAGCAAAGCGACTCGGCATGTAAGGCTCGATCGTACATGAATCACCTTGCCGGAAGACCAAATATCTGGGTCAAACGTTGATGAGCCACCAAAAGACTCCAGACGGTAGCTGTGTGATATCGTCTGGTCCTGCAAGGTCGGTAAACTTCTCCCCATAGGTTGCGCCAGAAATCTTGGGGAAGCATCAATCAAGCTGATAATTTAAGCTGTTGAGAATAGTTTTTCGGACATAGTACATATAGTACTGTGATCAACTCGAATTCTCCAGCCTCTGCACAAAAGGAACAAAGCCTTCTGAGAGAGACATCACCGTCATCAATGAGGGGCAATGCATGACGTACCAAGCCATTAGGTACGTGTACGGAAGCTCGACTCGGGGATTGGGAGTCTTCACATCTGGCCTCCCCTGAATCCACCACCGGCCTGCCCTGGGAGTCCATAATAGCCTCCACTTGGCACAGGCTTTTGGTCAATACCCGCAAGCCACTTTGGATGTCTGCTACCATCGCTGGAAGAAGAGAGATTGACTTCCCATGCACTAGCAGGATTGCCGGGTACACCACATCGGCGACGATCACTTCATGCGGCAGCATTGGCACCAGACAGCGTTTCAACCACAACATGAGGAAGCCCGCCAGTAGAGCCCGGTCAGATATAGGAATCCGGGCCTGATAGTGAAAACTTTCAAAGACCGTATCAGGCTTGAAAGTATCCTCGTTCGACTCGGTCGTATACGAGCTTGTGGAAGCACTGATCCTCTCGGCGATCTCTTCATCAGTGCAAGGGGCCAGCCTAGTTACTGGGTTAGACTTTTCATTTATGTTATTGAACAGCTAGCTTGCCTAGGACATCTGTTTAACGCCCCTGTTCCTCCAGACGGATATTTGCCCGCAGATATGGAAGTGGCATAACACTTCCCAATAAGTCTCATATACCTGAGGATCCTCTCTCTTCAACAGGTGAAGCTCCTAAGTAGTCGGGACATACTCTTCATATAAGGCATCTCCAATTACTAACCCCGAGACTTCGTACAACTCATGAAGAGCAAGCTCCATCTCTCCAACCGGAGTAAAAAATGTGCCCGTCAGGGGATTGTAACACTCCAAGGCGCCATAAAAGTGGTGGGAGCTCTGCGGGAGGCCATACTGCACAGCCCTAACCGAATGGTATAATCCCACCTGCTTCAGCAAATCTCTAAGCTCAGCGAGAACAAATCCAACCATCCTACCCCACCATGACTTGTCGGTAGAGTGGACCCATCCGAGCGGACGAAAGTCAGAGGGAAAATCACCCCTCACCTTCAGGAATTGATTGATGAAGGTGGTGGCTAACTGAGGGGTTTCTCCTTTCGGATACTCGATCTTGACCAATCCGGGATATAAACCGAATACATCTTTCCGTAACCAGCAGGGTATGCTTCCTTTGCACCCAAGTTGCCGAGGGACACGTCGGAGATAGACTGAGAAAGGTTCCACTCCATTGCGCGGTGTGTCGACGTGTGCTGAAGATAGGCTAAGGGCATCCTCTCCATGTTGGGAAGGAAAAATCTCCTGTCCCCTATCTGACGGAGGAGCCACTTATAGTCTCCGTCATACAAAACCCTATCTTCCTCAGTGATAGAGTCACCAAAAAAGAAGTCAGGTTTCTTCAGCACAACACGAGTGTCAGACTTGAATATCCCGTTGGTCATGATCTCCCGAAAGGTCAGCATACTAGGGTTGCTGAGCTTGTCCGACGCTCTTTTGACTTCAGAGCAAACACTGGAGCAATCCTTGGAAGTACGAAGGTCAGATTCGGATTAGCGCCACCTACGTGTCCAAAAATGGCACTTTTTAGACAGAGGGTTGGAGGAATATCACACTGCAAGGAGGATAACACAGTCAGAAATCTAAAAGAAAAATGACCAAGTGTTTGGAGTTCAGACGCAGGATTGAGTCTAAACGCCGAGATTAGCAAAACCCGCGTCTAAACTCAAAGACACGAGGCTCACATAAAGTCCGCGTTTTTAAACTCCACAACTTAGAAATTTTTCTAAGTATTGGACCTAGACAGAGACTCAGTGAAGCCCGCGTCCAGTCTCAAGGATGCGAAGTTCACATGAAGATTGCGTCTGAACTCCCCCACTTAGAAAAATTCTCTAAATGTCAGGATCAAACGCAAGGCTCAACAAAACCCGCGTTCAATAAGCAGATGCAGATTCAAGTTGATGAAGCGAAGACGCGAATGTCGTCAAACCCGCGTTTTGCCTACCAGTGTAAGAGCTACGTCTGGATGTCAAAAACAAGGGTGTGAGCCTCGCCTTGGCGGTTCAGTTCAGAAGAGACTTAAGAGTTAAGATAACTCTTCAAGTCCCTTAATGACAAAAACCAGGTCAAATGGTTTTTTACTTGAAATGGGGGCCTCCTGCATGGAAGAGTCGCCCATTCGCACCTCTGGAGCGACAACGCTCGACGACGAAGCCACAAGTTTTGTTTTTGGGGCCATTTTGACCGTTAATTCTATATCGAAGACGAGAGGAGGAAGAAAAAAGCTCGGAGCTTTTCTTACATTCTGAAAGTCCTCAACGCAGGGCTCAGTGGAGAAGAAAGGAGTCTAATGATGACTCTTGAAAGACTGATGTCTTTTATAGACACAATAATCCACCGAGATACGCGGTACATGTCTCGAGTCCAATCTCCGTCTGACGCGTGACATCGTGCCTTGAACGCGAAAATCGAATATTAAAGGAAAAGCGTCTCCTCAGTTCCGCCTGACATGTGGCAATATCTCTCAGAACGCGAGGACCGCATCTTTTTAAAGAAGGACCGCGTCACCACCTTGAAGTCTGCGTTACTTCAGCAAAATGGAGGATGCGTCTCCACTTCAAAGACCTCGCGTCTTAGCAAAGCAGTAGGATTATATTTCTTCAATGAGAAGTCTGTGTTACTTTGATCAAGTGAGAGCTGCGTCTCCACTTCGATAAGACTCGCGAGGTCTGCGTCTCCAAGGCAATATGACCTCTGCGTCTACAAGACTTGCGTTCAGTCTTTACTTCTGCAATCAGTTCAACGGTATACTGACACAAGCAGATGACTGTTTACCCCAGGTTCAACAGTACACCAACAACCGCCTCAGAGCATCGAGGAGATCCGGACTGCGTATCCAGGTACTCACAACGATCATTTCTGGTGGATTCAAAGAGTTTAACAGTGTACACTCACGGAGACCGAAATCCAGATAAGATCAAGCTTAAGATTTCTCAGAAGATTGTTAGTCCAATCTTGAGAGCATTGCTGCTAAGAGAAAAGTCCAAAGTATTTCGAAATCCGTCTCAGTCAACCACGGAGTTTCAAAAACTTTAGAGGAGATTCTGTAGATTGTCTAAATATCACTAAAGACAAGTCATCAGAGAACAAAGTCTATATTACAGACGAGAGGCTAATCCTAGCCACTCGTGTAAATGCCAAGACACAGAGCATGAAGCCCGCGCCTCAACATCAGTACAGTATCAAGACGCGAGGGTCGAAGCCCGTGTCCCAGCTACACTGAAATGACCAAGACACGGCTCGAAGCCCGCGCCCTTACATCAGTACAGTACCAAGACGCGAGGGTCGAAGCCCGCGTCCCAGCTGCACTGTAATAACCAAGACGCATAGCTTGAAACCCGCGTCTGGCAGAGTTCGAAACCCGCGTCTAATAAGGTTCGGAGTCGGCATCCGAAACGCGAGGCTTGAAGCCCGCGTTCCGACTACAGAGAAACTTTGTGTCTCACTTATAACTACCCTCAATACTAGATCAATTACTGCCCACGTAATGAGGAGAGTTAATCCCATTATCTAGGGTTTTTAGGGGACAGTTTTACCCCCTGAAACCCCCATAAATAGCTCAGTTTGCTACTGAAGAGGGCTTGAAGGCTTTTTTTGGTCGGAAGATTTGAAAAATCTAGAATCTTTAGCTAAGGAATACAAAAGAGTTCAACTCTTCTAATAACTTTCTAAGTACAAGTTTGTTCTTGCCTCAAGTCTCTTTGAGATTTTATTGGATATGAGCTGTGTTACTCCGTCCATAGTCCGAAAAGCAGATTTCTCAGAAGATAGTGACGTTCACCAGGTCAACGGAAAACAAGATTCACTTTCCACCGCTACATCAAGAACCCAGCATTAAACAAAGAGAAGATTTGAGCTTGAATATCTTCTCTCTCTTGTAATCGGAATTTTGAGGTTGTTGTAATCTTTCATAGATTCAAGAAAATTTTATTACGATCCTCTAAATTTTTTCCGGTCCAAACATCCTCATTTCTCACCTTATCTCTCCTCGTGTTACCACACATCCAACGAAACATGCACACTCTGCTACACTCATCTTCTGGGCATGATATCTCTTTATAACACAACATTATGTGCCATATAACAAAGCTGGCCTAATAGCAGTCCGATAAAATTTTTCCTTCAGCCATAACTGAATGTTACGATCACATAAAACTCCTTTTGCGCTCCTCCATTTCAATCAACCGGCTTGAATCCTATGATAGACATCACTATTGATCTCCCCATCCTCTTGTTAAAGAGGTTTGTCAGCCAACTCACGCTCACCTTTCCTAAGCATCTCCAAACCTCAATAGGAATTCCATCAGGGCCAACAGGTTTCCTTGACTTCATCCTCTTTAAGGCCTCTTTAATTTCAGATTCGCTAATTCTGGGCATATAATTACGGTTCATATCCTGGCACTGAATGGTAAGGTCATCCAAATCTTGAGTAGAACTACCATTGAATAATTTGTCAAAATATTCTCTCCATCTTTCTTTGATTTTTTCATCTTGAATTAAAATCTTCTGATCCTCATCTTTTACACACCTCACAGTACGTAAGTCTCTAGTCTTTCTCTCCCTTATTCGAGCAATTCTATATATATCCTTTTCAACCTCTTTGGTGTCCAACTTCTCATACACTTCTTTGTACACTTTAGTTCTTGCATTCTGAGCAGCTTTCTGAGTCTCCTTCTTGACTAGCTTATACCTCTCTCACTCCATCACAATTTTTCTTCAAATCTCTGTAAGAGTCTCGTTTGATCTTAATGGCAGCTTTTACCTCTTCATTCCATCATGATGTGTCCTTACATGGTGGAGCATCACCCCGTGACTCACCAAGTACATCTTTTGCTATTCTTTTAATGCAGCTAGCAATTTTGTTTCATGTTGTATTGGAATCATCTTGGGCTTTCCAATTTGCTTCATGTACTACTCAAACAATAACAACTAAGCCATTTGTCCCAAGTATTTGTGGTAGGCTACATAAACCAAAAAAGAATTACGTCGGATCGGGCACATGGATTAGCTTTCTCCACTCATTTTTATCGAGCAATATGCCTTCACTAAGACCTTTAGCCTCTATATCTTGTCGTATTACCTCCATCCATGTTTTCTTCGGTCTCCCCTGCGCTCTTTTAACTTGCCCTAAATTGATACGCTTTACTCGTCGGACTGGTGCATCTGTAGGTCTACGTCGCACATGACTAAACCATCGTAGGCGGTTTTCTCTTACCTTCTCTTCTATAGAGGCTACACCTATCTCAGTACGAATATCCTCATTTCTCACCTTATCTCTCTGCATGGTACCACACATCCAACGAAGCATGCGCATCTCTGCTATACCATCTTCTAGGCATGATATCTCTTTATAGCCCAACATTCTGTGTCATATAATAAAACTGGCCTAATAGCAGTCCGATAAAACTTTCCCTTCAGCCATAACGGAATATTATGATCACATAAAACTCCTGTTGCGCTCCTCCATTTCAATCAGCCGGCTTGGATTCTATGGTTGACATCACTATCGATCTCCCCATCCTTTTGGATAATAGAACCCAAGTGCTTAAAATGACTGCTCATTGGTATTTCTTATACGTCTAGTCTCACAATATTATAATCTCAGATTTCTTGTTTACTGAATTACACTCATATGCTCTGTTTTGGCCCTACTTAATCTAAAACCTCGAGATTTTAGAGTTTGCCTCCATAACTCCAATTGGCATTTACCCCAGCTCTCGTCTCATCGACTAGGATAATATCATCAGCAAATAGCATACACCACGGTATCTCATCCTGAATAGCTCTAGTGAGCTCATCCATCACTATGACAAATAAGAATGGACTCAATGCAGATCCTTGATGCAATCCAATTGAGATAGAAAAATCACTTGTTATGCCTCCACAAGTTCTGACATTTGCCACTACTCCATTATACATATCCTTGATTATGTCAATATATTGATGGAGACTCCCTTTTTCATTAATGTCCACCATAATACCTCTCTTGGCACCTTATCATAAGTTTTTTTTCTAAATCAATAAAGACTATATGCAAATTCTCTTCCTCTTTCGAAATCTCTCTTTAAGTTGATGAAGCAAATGAATAGCCTCTGTCGTCGATCGCCCGGCATGAACCCAAACTGGTTCTCTGATATAGTGACATTCTGCCTTAACCTGTGTTCAATTACCCTTTTTCAAAGTTTCATGTACTACTCGATCTACAAAAATTCCTTGGTTATCTTCTTTTAGCCGTCACCACTTAATCTTAAGATCTAACTTACATTTAATCTTTCTAAATCTCCTTCTATCTAAAATTAAAAGTCTATGTTAGGTTACTACTCTCACTCGGTACTACCTTACAATTCATACAAACAACCTCTATCTACTTTTCTAGTTAAAAAGAAATCTATTTGGCTCGCACTTGATCCACTTTTAAAAGTGATCATGTGAGACTCTCTCTTCCTAAACCAAGTATTCGCTAGATCAAATCATAGGACAAAGCAAAATCTAGAATTGAGTACCTGATTCATTTCTTTTCCCAAAATCAAATCCTCCATGTACACTATCAAACCCAGAACGACTAATTCTTACATGCCCATTGAGGTCATCTAAATTCTCTAATGGGTATGCCTGCACAATCTCATCTAAATTCTCCCAAAATTGACGCTTACTAAACTCATCAAGTCCTACTTGTGGTGCATAGACACTAATAACATTAAAAATCTCCCTTCCTTAATTAAGTTTAACTAGTAAAATCCTATCACCCTTTCTCCTAACCTCCACTACATTCTCAAGTAATTGTTTATCTGTGATCACATCCACCCCATTATGATTTCTATCTCTACCAGTATACCAAAGTTTATAACCCCAAGACTTTATTATTCTATCTTTTTCACTTACCCACTTAGTTTCCTGCACATACAAAATACTAACATTCCGTCTAATCATAACATCAACTAACTCTGCTAATCTACCTATAAGAGAACCTATGTTCCATGATGCTAATCTAATCCTATATTCATGAGCTAACTTCTTTACCCTCACCCGCTGATAAAAGTGTCGGAACCCTTGCTCATTTGACACCACATCCGGGCGTCGATGTGGCGCGTCCCTTACCACTTTTCACTACACGCGGACTCTGATGTAGTGCGTCACTCAGTAAGAAACCCTCCAACGAAATTTAGTTCTTGGTTCAAGTATGTGACAATGTTTTATGTTGGCTGTCACAGGCCTACCACAACCCTCCTCCTTTATCCTGACTTGGAACAGGCAGTGAACAGTGCACTGACGGAGTTGACACAAAAATTGAAAAATCCAAAACACTGGATCATGATTTAAACACTGCAAAACACTTTCATAGCATTTTTTTGTTGGGTTAAAAATCATTATATATTGTAAAACTACATATTTTGTTGTTTTAACGGTCTATTTTGTTTCAATTTGATGCACAGGGCTTTAAGAACTTCAGTCTAATGTCTAAATGGTATGAATCAAATTGAATGGAGTGAATCTTCAATTTGATTTATCCATCATTGTATTTGAATGAGAGAATTTGCTTCCAAAACCTTCCTAAAGGAGCAAGTGTATCTCTTTATGTATGTATATAAATATATAAACATATTTCTTTATTTGTTTTTGAAGTTATTGAGGATTTTGTGTGATAACAAATTCTATGTGCCATCGTTGCACAAGTTATTTAGTTTAAGATTTATGTGAGCTCCTTCAAATAATACATCTTGCAGAATATCTGTGCTAAGATATGGTGCTGATTGTGCTATGTACTTCTTTTGCTGTTCACTTCATCGCATGCTGTGTCATGATGTTTGCTTTCATGTTGCTAGTGGTTTGATCTTGTCAGTAACATTTCATTTCTTCACTTAATAGTTTTAGTTCCTATAGTCATTCAAGTGGGATTCTTACAGGAGTTACCATGATGGTGAACACTACAACAGCGTTAGGCTGGAGAAGATTCTTGTGAAGGACCTGCCAAGCCCATCATTATTAAGGTTCTACCGGCAGAATCTCTAATAGCAATTCATCTAAATTTGTCAGAATAACTTCTCTCTTTATATGTCGACAATAGAAGACCAAGCTGGAAGATTTCTAACTTAGATTTTATCATAATAGGTTGATGATAATATATCTGTAATGGACCATAACAGAAAAGTCACAGGCAATGATTCGAAAGTATCCTCCATAAAAATGTCTTTGATTCTGGATCGGTTAAGTTGGTCATGGCTGGAACAGGTTGTGCAAATATTGATAGAGTTGAGCAGGTAAAACATTATTCCTTCCGAACTAACAGAGGAAATTCCAAATAGAGGTAAATTTTAGTTATTTTGTTAGTTTGGTAGCTGATGTATTTCATTGTGGTGTTCGAGAAGTTGATGGTGATGCTGCAATTGAGTTTCTGATAGTGCAACAACAAACAGACGACGACATGGATAAAAGTGACGGCGTTCCATGTGTTAGCTATTAAACTTGTTACATGCATTAGTAATTATGTTATTCATGTATTCATGCACTTATGAGATACATGTACATGAGAAATTCATGAACTAGTTTGAAGAGTCATGTGGTTTGGTGTTTGAAGAGTCATGTAGTTTGGTGTTTGAAGAGTCATGGAGGATGTTCCAAAGGCCTATATAAGGAAGTGCATATGTAAGTCCAATTGAATAACTCGAAATACAAAGTTCATTTCCTCCTTCTAGAAAAACTATTCTCAACAAAACTGGTATCAGAGCCAAGACACCTATGGCTTCTTCTAGTTCTATCCAAACCCAAGTGCCCTCTTAACTAAAACCAATTATGGTAAATGGAGTATCCAAATGGAGGCCTTGTTGGGATCCATGGGAGCATGGAACACGGTGGTAAATGGAGCCAAGGAGGATGAGATGAAGAAGGAGAAGAAGGCATTGTTCACAATCTACCAAGGAGTAGATGACGCCACGTTCGAGTTGATCGCCTCTGCAAAAACTTCTAAGGAAGCTTGGGAGATCTTGAAGAAAGCCTTTGATGGCGTAGAAAGAGTGAAGAAAATCCGCTTGCAATCTTTGCGAGCAGATTTTGAGGCCCTACAACAAGAAGGGTCAGAATCCATTGGTGATTACTTTCACCGAGTAAATTCCATTGTGCATGAGATGAGGCGACATGGTGAGAAGATTGAGGACGTACGTGTTGTGGAGAAGATCATGAGATCTCTACACTCAAAATTTGATTATATCGCTGTGGCGATTGAAGAATCAAATGATCTTGAGGATATGTCAGTGGAAGAGCTCCAAGGCTCTCTACAAGTTTATGAAGAAAGAGGCTTGCGAAAGAAGAAAGAAAAAGGAAAGACTATGAGCAAGCGCTTCAAGCCAACTCTTCCCAAAAGAAGGATGGATCTTCAAGAGGAGGCTACCATCGAGGAAGAGGTGGACGTGGTGGCAAAGGACGAGGTGGTCGTGGTAACCACTTCAACGAACAAAGCAGCACCCATGGTGATGAAAGTGAAGGGAATGGTCGTGGAAGCCATGAAGCTCGTGGCCGAGGCCGCGATCGAGGTCGTGGCCGGAAAGGAAGGTATGATAAATCTCATATCCAGTGCTATGTTTGTAAGAAATATGGCCATTTCTCCTATGATTGTTGGTATAATTCTGACAATGATGGTGGAGAAAAGGCTAATCATGTGGAGCTAAGTGAAGGACAAGTGTTGCTCATGTCCTATAATGAAATTAAGTCGCCTCAAACGGTCACATGGTTCATAGACACGGGAGCCTCAAATCACATGAGTGGAAGAAAGGAGTTCTTCACAAGGCTCGATGAAGGTCATCAAGGCTACATCACATTTGGTGATCTTTCCAAATGTCCAATTGAAGGAAAAGGTGATGTTGTCTTTAAACTTCAAAATGGTAGGGAGCTTTGCATCTCTGATGTCTATTATGTCCCTGCTATAAAAAGTAATTTATTGAGTATTGGACAATTGTTGGAAAGAGGATATGGCATCAAGACGAGCGATCTAGCTCTTAGCTTGTTGGATAAGAATAACAGGCTGATTACACATGTGAAAATGACAAAGAACAGGATGTTCCCGTTGAAACTCTCAATTGTGGAGTCGAGGTGCATGATGGCAACGACTCAAGATCACAGCAATCTGTGGCATCTTCGCTATGGACATCTCAATTTGAGGCATTGAAGCTAATGGAGAAGAAGAAAATGGTGGTGGGATTGCCAAAGATTGATGCTCCTAACAACCTTTGTGATGTTTGCATTGTGGGAAAGCAACAAAGGGAGTCATTCAAGAAGTATGTGTCAAAAGAGCATCTAAGCGTCTACAATTGGTGCATTCAGACGTATGTGGACCCATCAAGCCCGAGTCTATTGGTGGTAATAGGTATTTCCTAACCTTTACTGATGATTTTAGTGGCAAGACTGGGGTGTATATGCTAAAAGAGAAAAGAGAAGTCTTCTCAAAATTCAAAGAATTCAAGAGCTTTGTTGAAAAACAAAGTGGATGTCTGCTTAAGTGTTTGAGAACTGATCGTGGAGGCGAGTATATGTCGCAGGAGTTTGAGAATTTCTGCAGGGAACATGGCATCCAACATCAACTCACTATGCCGCAAACACCACAACAAAATGGTGTCTCAGAGAGGAAGAATAGAACAATTCTCAACATGGTCCGGTGTATGCTGAAGGAGAAAAATATCCAAAGGAATTTTGGGGAGATGCTGTGGCTTGTTCTGTTTATTTGTTGAACAGGTTTCCAACGAAGAGACTTGAAGACATGACGCCAGAGGAAGCATGGAGTTCTCGAAAGCCAAAGGTCGATCATCTTCGAATCTTTAGAAGTGTTACTTATGCTAAGATTCAGGAGGAGAAGCGCACGAAGCTTGAAGATAAAAGCCAAAGATGCATATTCTTGGGCTATGGTGAGAACTGCAACGGATACAAGCTGTATAACCCCGTCACTTGCAAGATTGTGATGTCAAGAGATGTGAAATTTGATGAAGATCAAAGCTGGGAGTGGAAGACAATTGACATGGGGATTCTCATTCCTCTTGATGGTGAGGAGGAGAAGAGAGAGTCACCATCCACTACCTTAAATAAAGATTCAGACCATGATGGTTCTACCAGTCCTGTACGCAAGACAAGGAGAGTTCAAGAGATTTATGACTCCACTCAACCAGTTGAGCCCATTGATTGGGAGAACGAGGAGGAGTTCAACAACTTTTGTCTTTTTGCAGGCTTTGATCCTATGACATTTGAGGAGGCCAATAAGGAGACAAAATGGAGAAAAGCTATGGAGGAGGAGATTCACTCCATCAAGAAAAATGATACGTGGGAGCTCACATCACTTCCACAAGATTCAAAACCCATTGGTGTTAAATGGGTATACAAGATAAAGAGAGATGCCAAAGGTGTGGTAGAGCGACATAAGGCGAGATTGGTCGTGAAGGGCTATAAGCAAAAGTATGGCATCGACTATGAAGAGGTCTTTGCCCCAGTAGCAAGGCTAGAAACGGTGAGGTTGTTGATCTCACTTGCGGCCCAACAACGGTGGAAAATGCATCAAATGGACGTGAAGTCGGCATTCCTAAATGGGAAACTTGAAGAAGAAGTTTATGTTGAACAGCCACCAGGATTCATTATTAAAAGGCAAGAAAAGAAGGTGTACAAGCTGAAGAAGGCTCTCTATGGGCTAAAGCAAGGACCAAGAACATGAAATTTAAGGATTGATAATTACTTCATGCAACAAGGATTTATGAGGTGCCCTGATGAGCATTCTTTATATGCTAAGGCAAACTCACATGGAGAAGTATTGTTTGTTTGCTTGTATGTAGATGATCTGATGTTTACAGGTAGCAGTCACTCTATGATCCAAGACTTCAAGCTCTCAATGAAAAAGGAGTTCGAGATGACGGATCTAGGCCTAATGAAATATTTCTAGGCATTGAGATGCAACAAGGTGAAGATGATATTTTTATTTCCCAATCAAAGTATGCAAAGGAGATCTTAGAGAAATTTGCCTTTGAAGACTGCCACCAATTGACACACCTGTTGAGTTTGGTCTCAAATTAACCAAGGAGGGTGAAGGGAAGCTAGTCAACCCAACTTATTTCAAAAGTCTCATGGGTTGTCTAAGGTATTTGACTTGCACTCGTCCTGATATTCTATTTGGAGTAGGACTTGTGAGCAGGTTTATGGAGACCCCGAGAACCTCCCATTTGAAGGCAGCAAGGAGGATTCTTAGTTATATTAAAGGAACAGTTGATCATGGACTGTTCTACTCG
Source organism: Agave tequilana (assembly GCA_038442645.1). Lineage (NCBI taxonomy): Eukaryota > Viridiplantae > Streptophyta > Magnoliopsida > Asparagales > Asparagaceae > Agave > Agave tequilana. Next base: position 49,300 of record JAVJIF010001208.1, read on the forward strand.
CAGAATCACAACCTTGAATTGGTTGGTTTTAGCGATAGTGATTGGGCTGGAAGCCGTGAAGATCGAAGGAGTACAACTGGGTTCGTATTCTATCTTGGTGATGCTGCATTTACTTGGTCGTCGAAGAAGCAATCCATAGTTGCTCTTTCAACCTGTGAAGCTGAATATATAGCAGCAGCCGCTTGTGTTTGTCATGCTATATGGTTGAGGAGACTATTAGAGAGAATGACGTTAAAGCAAGAAGAAGCGACCAAGATCTACATCGATAACAAGTCGGCCATTGCTCTAGCAAAGAACCCGGCTCATCATGAGAGATCAAAGCATATTGACACTCGATTTCACTTCATAAGAGAACACGTGAAGATGAAGGAGATGGAGTTGCACCACAAAAGTTTGAGTGATCAAGTTGCCGACATTTCACAAAAGCATTGAAGACGGATGCCTTTCAAAAATTAAAGAAGAAGCTTGGCGTCCAAGTTCGTGGAGAAACAAGTTTAGGGAGGAGTGTATGACCCGGGAAAGGAGAGAGACAGTGAATTGCAGTAAAAGTTTTCCTTGAATCGAATGAAAAGGATTACAACAACAACTGTTCCTTCCGGTTACAAGGGAGAGAGGATATTGAATCTTGAATCCCCCTTTTGTTTAAGGCTGGGTTCTTCGTGTGGCGGTGGAGAGTGAATCTTGTTCTCCGTTGATCGGATGACCGTCCTTCAGGGATCTCCTCTTCGGCCGGTAGAAAGAGTAACTCAGCTCCGTCTACCAAAACTCTAAAAGAGAAGGTAAGCGAAGAGTCACTTGTACACAGCAAGCTAGCTTGAAGGGTCGAGTTCTCTCTCTGTTGATGATCTCTCTGTTATCCTCTTCTCTTTCCTTTTTGATCGCCCAAAGTCCGACCTCTTCTTCATAGCGACAGGGCTATTTATAGAGGTCTTAGGGGGTGAACGTGCCCCCCTAAAAGCGCTCCACAATGAGGGCCAACTTCCCCGCTACATGGGCGGTAACTAACCCACGTGCCTGCTAAAGACACGCCACGATGGGAGCTGGTTTCCCTTACGTGTAGGCAGTGATTGGTCCCTTAACCAAGGCGGTTATAACTGAGACGCGGGTTTCGGGCCGACGCGCCTTGATGCTGAGACGCGGGTGTCAAGCCGACGCGCCTTGATGCTGAGGCGTGGGTGTCAGGCCGGCGCGCCTTGATGGTGAGACGCGGGTGTCAGGCCGACGCGCCTTGATGTTGAGACGCGGGTGTCAGGCCGACGCGCCTTGATGCTGAGACGCGGTTGATAGTCCCTCGCGTCTAGAGCTTGAAACTTTGCTTTTCAATGGCTTGTCCTCCAGTAACTTTTGGACAGCCTACAGAACCCCCTCCAAAGTTTTCGATATTCCGCAGTTAACTGGGACGGATTTCGAAATACTTTGGACTCTAGCTGAATTCACCTTCATGGCTGGACTGTTGATGCTCCGGGTTCGATCTTATCTGGAGTTGGTCTTCGTGAGTGTACTGTTTGAACTCTTTGAAGCCACCAGAGTTGATCGTGTTGAGTGTCTAGATGCACAGTCTAAACCTCCCCGATTGCTTTTAGTCTGTCACGGGTGTGCTTTAAACCAGGAGTGGTTAGTCGTCTGCTTGCGTCAGTATACTGTTGAACTGATTTTGCAGAAGCAGGAGGCCGAACGCAGGTTCTTTTCAAAAAAGCCGAGATGGTACTGCTTTAAAGACGTGATTTCTGTAGGGTGCGTCCTTTGGCAATGGAAACGCGCCTGATCTTCCATGAGGCAGACGCGATGTTGGGCCCGCTGGGTTGGACGCGGACTTCGTAGAGAGACGCGACCTTCCGAATGCATTTATGGAGATGCTGACGGGGCATGTCCATCGAAGAGGTGCGTCCCTTGGGTGCGAATCTGTGCCGTGTGATGATTACGCCGCCAGCTGGCCTGGGGAACCGGCAGGATTTCACCTTTTGGCGCGCAGATTTCTTGGTTCATTAATTGACCCGCGCCACGTGTCAAATGACGATTCGCTGTGGAGTCGTGACGCATGATCTTCGCGAAGATTTGCTCTACGCGTCATGCGATGATTTGCTGCTGCTTTTATCGGGTCACACGCCGCGTATCTTTGCGAATCCTTGTGCCTATAAATAGCCACAGTTGGAGAAATACCTCTTCTTCTCCGAGCGTTCTACTTTAGGGTTTTTTAAGAAACAGAGTTCTTCTTCCCTGTTCATACTCACATCAGATTCTTGATTAACAATGGCGCCCAAGACCAAGCCAACCGCATCTTCTTCACGGGCGACCGTCGACGAGGCCCGGAGGGGCGCTTCTTCTGCACAGGATGCTGCTTTCCCAGGTATAATGCCTGTTGGGTGTGGATTTCGCCATTAACGGGGGTTCATGGAACCCTAAGAATCTTTAACACAAGATATAACTCGTGTTTGATTCTCAGATGCGGTTTCAGACGCAGTCTTTGAGCTGATAACCGAGGCGCGGGTTTGGACCCTCGCGCCATTGGGTCCTGCGTTTCGGATTCTTCACTTAGAATATTTCTAATTGTGAAGGGTTCAGACGCGGACTTGGTTTGCAGAACGCAGATTTGATCCTTGCGTTCTGTTCCATCAGCTGCCGATTTTGATGAATCTGACATTTGAGTCCAAGTACTTAGAAATCTGGGGGTGTGAAAGGAAGGGAATTACCCTCCTTAACTTCTGGCGATTAGGGTGATAGAAGGGTTAAGGTGGATAACTCCCTTCTTTTCGCACCTCAGAAGTGACATCAAGGACATTCGCAGATCCTGCAGGTCTAGACGCGGGTTTGATAATTCCTGCGTCCAGTATCTCTTCTGCGTTTGGACGCAGTTTCGCAGGCCTGGACGCGGATTTGATAATTCCTGCGTCCAGTATCTCTTCTGCGTTTGGACGCAGTTTCGCAGGTCTGGACGCGGATTTGATAATTCCTGCGTCCAGTATCTCTTCTGTGTCTGGGTTATGAACACTTAGCATTTTTTGCTTCTAATAAAGTGTCCTTTTCTTTTGCAGTGCCCCATCCTTCTGCTTCACTCGCCAAGACGCGCCACTTTGGACATGTGGGTGGTGCTGACCAGGACTTGACTTTTGTGCTACGCAGGACTGCCCCTGTGACTGCTGACAAGTCGCCGGATCGCAGGGAAAGGCTCTCTAATGTTGACGTGAGGACTTTCGGGTACTTATGACCGACGCGGCATTCACAACGGATGCTCACGTCAAGTTGGAAAAGCCTGCCTTCTTCTTTGGAGATCGTATCGACGACGGCGGCTATCGTGTGTATGACGGAACTTATAAATGGCTCCGTCAGATAAAGGGTGGAAGATTCTTTCTTCCGGACATGGAGAGGATGTTCCGCTGTCCTACTTCCAGCACATGTCCGTCCCTCGGAAGATGGAATGGGACCTTTCTCGATACGTACCTGAGATTACTCTCGGTGATTTGGGTTCCCATAAAGTACACCGTCATGATAGCCATGACAGGTCGGTTCTCGGCCTTTTTCCTGGGTCGCGCAAGTCTGAGGTTCCGGCTGGAGAGATTCCACAACTTGGCACTACCTTCCTCAACTCGTTCATGGAAGCGGAGGGTGATTATCCGGTCGGGTTTCGTGCGCCTGGGTGGGTCCATTCCACGGAGAACTACTGGTGGGGCAGAATGGTAGGTTTCGTCCTCACCGACCTTGGGGATCTGCTAAAGCGTGTGGGACTGTACGTGGCGGTCAGGGCCGTACAGTGGGGTGTCCCACCAGGCTTTCATAACTTTTTCGGGATCCTGGAGCGCTACAATCCGCTGACGGGGACATTCTTTACCCCGGTTGGAGAGATGGGTCTTGCACTGCACGAGCTGCATGAGGTCTCGGGGCTAGCAACAGGGGACATCCCGTATGAGGAATATGTCCCGACCACTGAGGAGCTCCACCACTTGAAGAAAGAGTTTCCTCGGGTGTACGAGACTTACTGGGAAGTGATGTGTCACTTCCACATTTGTGGTCAGATAACCAACTGGCGGTCGCAGGGAGTCAAGCAACTGTCTTGGGCCAGTTACTTATTTAATGGTATCGATAGTAAAGATACTCCGATAACCCGACTAGTTCCCAGTTCCGATAGGGAGATTGAAGAGAGGATCGACCAGGCTTCTGAAGGCTTCTACACCACGGTCTCGAACGAGGACGGTTTCGACCCTGACCTGGTTTTTGAAAGCTTCCACCATCAAGCCCGGACCCCTATCTCCGATAGGGCACTGTTGGCAGGCTTCTTGATGCTGTGGCTGAAGAGCTGTGTGGTGCCCACGTTGCCACATGAAGTTATTGTTGCCGACGTGGTGTACCCGGCGGTGCTCCTGGCTCATAGCAACCCTATAGCCCTTCTCCCGGTTATGGTGGCTGGCATTCAGAGCGGGTTGCGGGCGCTAACCAAGAGTTTCTGCGAGGCGCCGAAAACTGCCGACTCCCACGGCAAGCCGTATGTCGACTCAGAGGGGAATCCGACGGTGAAGCGTCCTAACCCTCGGATCGAGCTGCCTTATACGTACCTTCTGGCTTGGTACGTGATGCACTGCCCTTCTTTGATGACGGGGTTGGAGGGAGAGTTCCATCCCTTTTGTACAGCGGTTGGAGGATTCGAGGTGGAGTGACGTTTATATATATTACGTCCGGAAGCGACTTTCAGATCCCGCGAATTACCAGATCAATCGCTGCTTCCCCGAGATCCCTGGTGCATCCTCCGGGGATCAATGTACTGATTCCGCGGGCTCAGATGGCTTCACGAGGTTGTCCGCGGGAGCCTTTTGGTGGTTGATTAATATCCGGCCCGGATATGTGCTTTTCCGGCAAGGGACTTCATGCACCATCGAGCCGTACATGCCGAATCGTTTCGCTCGACAGTTCGGCTACGATCAACTGTACGTCGGGAATCCCAATGCTCGACTCGCCTTCGAAGGGAACTTGTTCGAAGGCGCTCGGGCTTGGTACTACAGTGTGGCCGGAGGGACGGGAGCAACTTTCCGTCTACCTATTGAGGGGTCCAAGTGCCGCATGAGCTTCAGCTTCTGCACCTGGTATTCTCAGGTTAACCAGTCACCGGACTTTGCTCCGGGGTCTTCATGTATTGAGAGCATCAATGCAAATCTCGAGACAAAGTCAGAGTCCGGTAAACCCTCGAAAATCATCGACCAATACCTGAAGGCTCAGAAGGAGGCCGAGAGAAGGTCGGGAAGGGAGCCACGAGCAATCAGAGCGGAGCCGCGACCAACAAGGGAGGAGCCGCAAGCAGCAAGGGCGAAGCCACGAGTGGCAAAGACTCGACAGGCGGTAAGCAAGCGTCGTCAACGCTCTGTTTCAACTGCTGAACCTGCTCCCAAGAGGGTTCGGAGAGACTTGACGACCGAAGTCTCCCGATCTGAAGACATCCCTGCAGTCGTTGAGGTACCGAGGGAAGAAGATATAGCTGAAGAGGATGTTCCTTTAGTCCGTGCCCCTAGGTCGAGCAGCAGAGACCGTAGGTCTGCTGAGGAAGGGGAGCTCGTTGACAGAGCCACCACTGCTGACGAGGATGAGCATCTAGAGGTCGACATCATGAGTGGAGGAGATGTCGATATTCCGGGGATTTTAGTTCAACCCGGGTTTTTACTTGCTCATGAAGGGAGAGATGAGGCACAGCAACCTGGGTCGCCTTGTGTCTTCATCTCCAGTCCTCGGGCAGTTAACCCCAGCCCTACCACTGGGGTAATTGGTGGCAAGGCTCCGGCTGCAGAAGTCTCGTGCGGGGCGCTATCGTCTTCCTCACTCTCAGGGGAGAGCGAGTTTGAAGACGAGGTCGACTACGACGATGAACCCGCTCTTCCTGATCCGAGTAAGTTCTCCCACATCTCAGGGAAGAAATATACGGGGGTGAGCCATCAACGGTATCACAGCTGGTGATTACTCCCACTGAAGGTACTCTTTTCACCTTTTGACCTAATTCCCCTTTTCATTTTGAAGAGGATGTTTTAACATTCTTCTTTTATGCTGCAGGGTCGGCCGGGGACATTGAAGCTGTGATCTCCTCGCCTATCGAGGAGACGGTAAAAGAGCTAACCTAGTCCGAAGGAGTCAAGGTTTCACTTGCCGAGATAATTCCAGAGAGGGCGACTACTGAAATTGGGGAGCCTTCAATTTTGCCGGAAGAGGAGGCAACTCCTAAGGCTGGGGAAGAATCCATTCTGCAGGGTGAAGAGGCTACTATTGAAGCCAGGGAGACTTCCACTCCGCTGGGCTCGCCCAAGAATTCAACATCTCTGGACCTCCCAGAGGCTGCGCTTACTGCTCCATCATTAGCTGTGGAGGCTCCTGCAGCGATGACACTTCCGGAAGTGCCAGTAGCCAGTACGACTCTCGCGCAAAAAGAGCCGGCTTGCACCCCTTTCTTCATGATAGAAAGGGGGTCGGGGAGTACCTCGGGTGATGACACCATGGATTTCCTGACACGCAAAACGGTGCAGCAGTTCCTTGACGCGATGCGGTCGTGCATCGATTTTATCCTGTCTGGGCGTAGCTCTTTTGACTTTGCCCGGACGTTTCTCGGAAACATGGCCGGGAACATCGAATTAACCGGAGGCTCCTCGCTTGCCAAGTCGTGTATGCTGTTGGTGGAGCGACTGGGAAGTGACCTGAAAGAGCTGAAGTCTTTGGACAATGCTAGCTCTTCTCAAGAAGCCCAGGTCATCTTGACTAGGCTCCTAGCCGCCCAGGAACAAGAGCGACAGGAGGTGGAAGCACAAGTTGCTGAAGAGGTCCGCAATCTCGAGCGTTCCCAAGCTGAATGTCAGAAACTGGCTGACGATTCAATGGAATCCGAGTTCATCCGGCAAAACGCAGAGCTCGCCATTACCAATGCTCGGTCTGCCATTGCTAAGGCGGAAGCCATGATCGCGGAAAATGAGAAGACGCTTGCCACTGTCCGGAAGAGGCTGGAGGAGCAACAAGCTGCGAAGGCACGAGCTGAAGAAAGCCAGCTCATTCATTCTTCCAGGTTGGAGTCTCTGCGAGCACAGCTGGCTGCAAAACCCTTTTTATCTGAAGAGGAGTTGCGGGTCCAAGCCATGATGGAGGCTGAGAAGGCACGTCAGCACGAGATGCATCGTCTTAGGGAGCGCATCCGTTCTTTGCCGGATCAAGACTTTTAGCCTTTTCCCCTTCTTCCCCTTTTTTTTTTAAAAAAAAAAGAAGAGGACACTCTATTAGAGTGTTTGTATCCACTTTTACTATTTTCGATATAATAAAAGTTTTTGAAGTTTTTGTCCCATCTTCTTTGTCTAGCTGTGGATGAATTCAACTCCCTGATCACTGGCTGTGAATACTGAACTTAAGTAAGACTAAGTTCTTTCAATGAGACGCGGCGTCGAGCTTGATGAGATGCGGCATTGATCCATAGAGTGAGACGCGGTCATCCGTCCATAGGAGCTTAGATAGGACTAAGTCCTTTTGATGAGACGCAGCGTCAATCACAGGGTGAGACGCGGTCATCACTCCGCAGCGTCAATCCATAGGGAGACGCGGTCATCAGTTCATAAGAACTCAGATAGAACTAAGTCCTTTGAGACGCGGCATTGATCCGTGGGGACAAACGCGGCTTTGAGTAACGCGAATTTGTCCTATCAATGAAGACGCGGCTTGAGCAGATGCGAGGGACGCAGCCTTGTGTATTTTCTACTAATCTCAGAATGGACTAAGTGTTTTCCCTTAGAAAGGGCCCCGTTTGCTGAAGGGATGTGACTTTGAGTCACGTGGACGCTCCTTTAAAACGCAGGCGAACGCCTTCCAATTTGAGAAAGGTGACGCAGATTCTTGGACGCGGCTTTCCCATCTGCGTTCAATGCAGCCGGACGTGGCATCCCTATCTGCGTTTAATGCAGCCTGACCAAAAGATTTTCAGAGATCTTTGACTCTGCGTTTAATGCAGCCTGACTAAAAGATTTTCAGAGATCTTTGACCGTCAAGTCTTCGCTGACGATTGGGAAACCGGGTCATCCGTTGTTTCTCAAGGCAGTTGTCCACGCGTTGATTTTTCATTGGACTGAAGGCGTTAATGCCTTTTAATGCGAAACCGGCGCTGGCGGTTGGAGACCAGTGTCTGCGACGGTTCCCAAAGCGACGCTCCACGCGTCAGTCTCTCATTAGACCTCGGCAGTCGTGCGGCCACCAAGGCAACGGTTCCGATTAGCGCACCATTAATGACAGTTATTAGGGTCTGCCTATAAATAGGGCTGACCCTATTCCTCTTTGACAATCCAGACCTTGGATTGCTCTTTCTTTGGTTTGCTCTGAGAAGTCTCGCCTCCTTCAAAGTCTCTAAAAGGGATCCTGTGTTCATGGATAAAGATGGCTCTGTGGATGAAGACGACCCAGGGCTTTATGCTCCTGTTTGGTCTCTTCAAGAAAAAGCGTCTCTTGGATCATCTTGCTCGTTCGCGTTTGGATGCAGAGAGCCCAACTCTCGGTAGAGGCCTCTGCCGGTATGCTGTCCCGACCTGCCGTGATGTTTCTAGTCCACCCAAGTTTGCATTTTGGCATAATCACCTGGAATTTTCTCATGAAGTCTGAGTTGGTGCATTCCTTCTGGAATCTGCGCCGCCAACTTCCCTCTGGACGCAAGTGCTGAAATCCTTGGCGCAGGCTTTGCTCATTAAGCTGGCGTTTAAGGCCATTGACTTGAGCGAATTCTAAATTGGGCTGAAATTTTCAGACCCGAATCTTGCAACTCTTGTTTATTCAACAGGGAGATGGCAATTTTCGGCGTCTGAAGTTTCTCGCGTCTTGTGCTTTTAAACGCGGGCGTAAGATGAGGCTGCGTTTGAATCCTGTGTGTTTCACAGTTCTGATTCGCGTCTGTTTCTGTCACCGCGGGATTTGGTTTGCTGCGCAGTCTTTGACAACTCACTGCGCGGATCATTCCCGCGTTTGTAGTCTTTGGCAATAGCCGCGTCTGTCACTTAGTTTTCTTTGAAGTATACTAAGTTGCAGATTTTTAACTCCTCTGTTTATTCCCTGCAGGTAAGCTTGATCGTCCTTTTTAGGTTCGTTGGGGCCCTGGAGGAATATTTCAGCCAGCGGACTTGTTCGATGTTCGTCCACAAGGGAATATATTATAGTCCTCGTTGTCCACAAGGGAATATATTATGTCCCTGACGAGGAATCGACGTTCGCCAAGGTCTCTTCAGGTCTACTGCACCATTCATGCCTGCTGGCAAGGGATGGTCAGGGTGAGTATGGCGGCGAGGGGGTTCCGGCGGTTGTGGTGGCGGATAGGATCCACTTCCTCTCCCACCCCAGAAGTAACATCAAGGACTCTTCATGTCTGCTGGATGGCCTTCTGATGGAAGAGCGACGCTTATGAATGAAGGGTTGCAGGGCTTTCTGCTGCCACCGGACCTCAAGACCCCCGTTCGATCTCAAAAACACCAATGCTCTTAGCTTAGTCAGCTAGGGCTCTTTCGATGTTTACATCATGCATCGTGGTGTAATCAGCCTCTATTGTAGCCGCAAAACATCGCGCACTTGGAATTAGACGCGGCTTCAAGGAGTGAGTGCAACCTCTGAGAGAGAGAGGGACTTCTTTGTACTCCTTAATTGTAACTCAATCTTATTGTATAAGAGAGCATTTTGTATCACTTTCATATGTTTGAAAATAAATAAAAGTGACACTTTTCTTTTTGCCTCTTTCATTGTCTTGAACTTTTTGTCTTAGACCCATAGAAGCAAAGAATCTCTGACTTTGTCAAAAGTATGATGATAATCTCAACAAGTCAAACTTTGGAGGGAAAGATCCTATTTCAGGAACTCTCACAGTACTGTCAGAGGTGTAATATTAACTTGACAGAGATGAAATAATTTTTGGTGGACCTGCCACTTTATAAGAGAAAGCGACAAGTAGAATTGGTACCCCCAGGGAAGGTGGACTCTCATCAAGTGTTTGGGATTAACTTGATTAAGCTCAACTGGGGATTTGATGAAAACACTATTGATGGTGTAGTGTTAACCTAACAATGTTTTTTTTTTTTTTTTTTTTAGTGGACTTGTTATTCTGTTGAAGAGAATAACAAGTGAAGCTAGACTCGTGGGGAATCTAGGAAAGCTTGTTACCGTCAGAGGTGTGATATTAACTTAACGGTTTGGAAGTGGTCTTGTCAGAAGTGTAATGTTAACTTGACAAGGATGCGAGTTAGAGGTGTGATATTAACTTAACTCAGAAGTGTCACTGTCATAGGTGTAATGTTTAACTTGACAGTGAGGGTAATGCTAGAGGTGTAATGTTGAACTTAGCATTGGTCATCTCGGCTTGCATAAGGAAGTCCGAGGGAAAGGTCAAAGCCATAGGTGTATTGTTGAACTTAGCAATGACTTGGATGCTAGAGGTGTGGTGTTAACTTAGCATCATCTATTTCAGCTTCGATGTGGAAGTCTGAAGAAAAGTGACTGTCAGAGGTGTAATATTAAACTTGGCAGAAACTTGATTACTGTTTAGAGGTGTGGTGTTAAACTTTAACAGTAACTTGTCAGAGGTGTGATATTAACTTGACAAAGATTGACTCATGGTAAGAGTAGTTTGAGGACCTGTCATTCTATTGATGAGAATTGACAAGTGAAAATTTTGAAGTGCCAGAGGTGTAGTATTAACTTGGCGGATTTGAAAATTTGATACTCCGTGTAGAGTTGACAAACAAAACTTGTACTCGACAAGGAATATTGAAAAGTTTCCATTACCAGAGGTATAGTGTTAACTTCGTAATGGTTGTATTTTGTAGATCTACCATTCTGTGGATGAGAATTGGTAGGGGATTTTGGAGGAAAGAGTGGAGCCAAGTCCACTTTAGGATTTTTAGCAAACCCTCAGCTATCAACGGATTTGAGGTGCCTTTACCAACTGCCGTTTGAGTTGGGCTAGCCATGCTATTCCCCTCAGCATGATGAGTTGTCGAAGACTTATGTTGGACTTAAAAGCCAACATTTTCTTCTATCCTTAGCCGTCGGGGGCGTCGGATCAAATGGGAACGTGTCCCTTAGGATTTTTAGCAAATCCTCAGCTGTCAACGGGTTTGAGGTGCCTTTACCAACTACCATTTGAGTTGGGCTAGCCATGCTATTCCCCTCAGCATGATGAGTTGTCGAAGACTTATGTTGGACTTAAAAGCCAACATTTTCTTCTATTCGTAGCCGTCGGGGGCGTCGGATATTAATGAAGAAGCTCTTCTCGTTTTGATCAGAGGTGTATTTTTAACTTGATCAGCGGAAGAATACCATCTAAGGATAGTATTTCTTCAGGAACTTGCCATTGATCGGCATCATGAGTGTATCGCCATTCGGGGTTATGAGGCGATATGACCCATTTGAGTAGACTGACTCTACTACAAATGGTCCTTCCCATTTGGGTTGGAATTTTCCTTTTGTCTTGTGCGTCATTACCATGGGTCTTCTGACGGCTAAGACAAGATCGCCTTTCTTGAAAGTTCGCACTTTAACTTTCTTGTTGAAGGCTCGGGTAATTCGAGCTTGGTAGAGCTCGATTTGTTGTTGGGCCTGCAGACGCTTATCATCTAAGGCCTCCAGTTCTTGGAGTCGCTGTCGATGCTTCTCCTCTGTTGTCATCTCCGCTGTCAAGGCGACACGTAGAGATGGAATTTGGATCTCTAGTGGGAGTACGGCTTCACACCCATAGACCAAAGAAAATGGCGTAGCTTTAGTTGGGGTTCGCACGGTTGTGCGGTAAGCCCATAAGCATTCACCCAACTTGTCATCCCAGTCTCGTTGACTTTTCGAGACGAACTTCTTGAGAAGCTTGCCAATAGTCTTATTGAAAGCTTCTGCGAGGCCATTAGCGGCAGGATAGTATGCCGTTGAGGACACACTCTGGATTCTGAACTTAGCGCAGAATCTTTGGAAAGCCTGGCTGATGAACTGAGGCCCATTGTCGTGGACAATTCGCCGAGGTACGCCGAAATGGTAAATAACATGGTGTTTCACGAATTTGATCACGTTCGACGATTTGACCTCCTTCAAAGGGATGGCTTCGGCCCATTTGGAGAAATAATCGGTTATTGCCAAAATGAACCGATGTCCTTTTAATGATGGTGGGCTGATAGGACCAACTACGTCCATGCCCCACATTTCAAATGGCCAGGTAGAGGCCGTAGAGTGGAGGTACCCTAGTGCTTGATGGATGAAATCGCCGTGCACTTGGCAGGCGTGACATCTCTTGGCATAAGTGACGGCATCGGCAATCATCTTGGGCCAGTAGTAACCCAATCTTTGGAGTCGATGTGTCAGTTTTGGGCCAGGTTGATGGGCTCCACACATGCCGTTGTGGGCTTCTTTCAATACCTCTTGAGCCTCCTTTGGTGAGAGGCACCGGAGCAAGATCCCGTCATGCGATCGACGATACAATGTTCGCGTAATCGCATTATAATAGAATTTGGGGGCTTTCCTTCGAATGGCAGCCGCCTCTTTGGCATCTTCAGGCAGGATGTCGTGTAAGACGTAGTCGATATAGGGGAATCGCCAGTCTTTAAGCTCTGGACCGGTTGATGCTTCAAGTGCTTCTTCGCGGTGACGACCTCCCGTTGACTCCTGATAATCCTCGAGAGCATTTCTCGGGCAATACAGGTCGTGGCTGTAGACGAATATCTTCTCCATTGCTCCAGCTGGAAGAGCTAAGGAGGCAGCCAGGGATACGAGTGCATCTGCGTGCGCATTTTGCCTGCGCGGTACATGGTCGATGTAGAAGCTCGTAAACCCCTCGGCCATGCGGATAGTTGCATTGTAATAGGGTACTAAGTCTTCATGTCTGACTTCGTACTCCCCGCGAACTTGGCTGACGATGAGCTTGGAGTCGCCGTATGCCTCGAGATTTTTAACGCCAATCTCGTCGGCGAATTGCATCCCAATCAAAAGAGCGTTGTACTCCGCCACATTGTTGGAACAAGGCTCAGTTAATGAGACAGCTCGGGGAATCACATAATTTTGTGGGGATACAAGTACTACCCCCACCCCTGCTACTAAGTGTCCCTTCGGGCTTGTTCTTGATGCACCGTCGAAGAAAAGTTGCCAGACTTGACTTTCGAACGATGTCTGAGTCAGGCAGACTTCAGCAACTTCATCTGGGAGATCCTCGTAGACTTTGGCTGCCCTCGGATCTGAGTGTTCAGCTAGGAAATCTGCGACTGCTTGTCCCTTAATGGCCTTTTGTGGTAAAAAGCGCATCTCATATTGGGAGAGCAATATGGCCCATTTTGCCAGTCGGCCATTTAGCGATGAAGGTTTAGTCATAAGTAACCTCAGGGGGTTGACTTTTGATATGACGTTTATAGTTTAACCTACCAGATAGTGTCGCATTTTCTGGATAGCAAACACTAGTGCCAAACATTCCTTCTCGATCGGGTTATACCGATGTTCGGCTCCGATCATTGTTCTACTCAGATAGTAGATTGCTTGCTCACGTCCCTGATCGTCATTCTGAGCTAGTAGAGCTCCCAAAGAATGATCCATTGCTCGGACGTACACCAGAAACGGCTTTCCGGATACTGGAGCTGCAAGGACTGGTGGTTGGGTGAGGTATTGCTTGATTTCCTCAAACGCTTTTTGGCAAGCGTCATCCCAAATGAATGAGACACCCTTCTTCATCAGCTTAGCAAAGGGTTGGCATCTTCCGGAGAGGTTTGAGATAAACCTGCGGATGTATGCCAATCGTCCTTGCAATCCCCTGAGTTCCTTGAGATTTCTCGGGGGTTGCATTTCCTGGATAGCGCGGACTTTTTCTGAATCCAGGTGAATTCCGGTGGATGTTACAACAAATTCTAAGAATTTGCCACTGGCCACCCCCAGGAAGGACTTTGTGGGATTCATCTTCAATTGATGAACCCGCATGATGTCGAAGACCACCTTCAGGTCTGCTATATGATCACCTTTAGTGCGGCTTTTTACCGCGATGTCATCAACATAACATTCCACCGTTTTGCGTATTTGCTGATGGAAAATGGCATTCATGGCCCTTTGATATGTTGCCCCTGCATTTTTCAGTCCGAAGGGCATGACGGTATAGCAATAAACCCCCAATGGTGTCCTGAAGGAGGTGTGCTTTTCATCGTCAGGATACATTTTGATTTGATTGTATCCTGAGAATCCGTCCATGAAGGACATTCACTCGAATCCGCAAGTATTGTCAATCATAACGTCTGTGATTGGCAATGGGAATTCGTCTTTGGGACAAGCCTCATTTAGATCACGGAAGTCGATGCAGATCCGGATCTTCCCGTTCTTCTTGGAGACGGGGACGATGTTGGCTACTCAGTCAGGATGTTATTCTTCCCTAATGAAGCCAGAATCAATAAGTTTTCTGACTTCTGATTGAATTGCCTCCATTATTTCTGGGCGAAACCGTCGCTGCTGTTGTTTGACAGGCTTTACGTCCGGATTGATGTTGAGGCGGTGCATAACCACTTGAGGATCAAGTCCTGGCATGTCCTTATAATTTCAGGCGAAGACGTCTATATACTCTTGTACAAGAGATATTAGATCTTTCTTCTCCGAAGGTGACAGGCCGTCACTTATGAAGATGGGCTTAGGGTTAGCCTCATCTCCTAGGTTGATCTGAACAATCTTATCTTCTGTGGGTGGCTCGCGCTGTTCAAAGCGGGTGTCCCAAAGAGCATTTAAATGTTTGATCCAAGGATCTGTATCGGATTGGATCATTTCTTCATCTCCATCTTTGAGGTGGCTTGTCGAAACCATGTTCACTGAAAGTTCCTTGAAGATGTTGCCGACACTGACATCTGACTCCCAGGATGATGTGTCTGAAGAATAATTGTTGCTCGACGATTCTTGAGAATCGGAGGCTGATGGGACCGGAATTGATACATAGCCCAACCACCGGCGTGTCCGATGATAATAATCGGGGGTCTTCCCTTTTGGCACAAAGGATTGAAGCAACGTCCTCCTTCCTTTGCCGAAGTTCAACCCGGGTCTGTTGGTTAGATCGTACCCCATGCACTTCATCATTTTGAGTGCTTTTGGTTCATAATGATCGAACTGAGGTGATTCCTCCTCGCCTTCCGATTCGTCGCGGGGCGTTGGTTCAGACGAAATTCGCCCAAAGAGAATTGGTTTTTGGCCTTTCCGTCTCGCTGGAACCATGAATATAGATTCTTGCGCATTATCATTGTCTTGGTATGTCTCGAAGGACGATTTCACTGGTACATGCAATGATGTCAAAGCACCCATTGCCGACCAGAGATCGTCATCTATATCAGTGCTAGTGTCTGACGGTATTGAATCAGAAGCACACGCAGAAAAATACGCAAAATCTAAATCTTCATTAATATACCAACCGCCTATATCATCGGTGGTATTATCGACATCGGGTTTATTAGTGCCGTTACAAGTGGTTCTAACTCCCACAGGCACTCTTCTTTCTCAAGCTCAGTGTCAGCCTCATTACCAGAGTCTGGCTCTTCTGGTTGTGGGGCTTCATCCGTTTCCACTGGATCTTGGTACAGCAAAGAGTCGGTGAAATAATTCTCGACCCCTTTGAACGGATGACTTTCGGCAATCAACGTCTGCACATTTCCACCCCCGTCAATGTACTTCATGACTTGGTGGAGAGTGGAGGGAACGATGGAGTTGCGGTGAATCCACGGTCGTCCCAGCAACAGATTGTAGGAAGTGTCGGCATCGATGATGTAGCATGTCACCTCTGACTTGAGGCTTCCAATCTGACACTTGAGCTTGATCTTCCCCATCGGACGGGTCTGGTTGGCATTGAACCCATAGATAGTCGTCTGGGTAGGGCTCAAACGATGGGTAGGAATGCCGAGATGTTGCATGACCCGGCGAGGCATGATGCTCAACGCGGACCCTGGGTCTACCTGGATGCGGTTCACCTCAGACGATCCGATATACCCTGTGAAGTACAGGGGTCGATCATGCTTCCCTTTCACCTGCATATCATCTGCCGTGAAGGTGATGCAGGGGGCGTTCTGGGAGGTGTGGAGGCAATGCTCTACATCTTCCTCCTTCGGCACCTGGGTCATGAAGACCTCAGCATTTGCCAGAGCTTCTTGCAGAGCTTCCCTGGTCGACTTTGATAGTCTAAGAAGTTCATACAAGGTAATGCGTGCCGGAATGTTGGCCAACTGAGCCAGGACATCAAAGCGGTAAGGTGGCGTAGATCCTTCCGTAATGCCCTTTTGAAGGGCTCTAGAAAATCGAGTCCCCTTCTGCTTCTCCACAGGTGGCTTTGTGGAGGGCCTGACTGGCTCCGCAGTTGGTTGTGGAGGGACTTCTGCCGTTTCGCCGTACTGTTTCAAGTACGCCTGTCCTGAACGGGTTCCCGCCATCGGTTGGTTGGGCTCTGCGGCCAGGACTATCGTTTCCTCCTCTGAGTCGGTCAGTGAAGGGATATCAGTCTCCGCTTCTCGAGAGGAGGCACCTACCACATTGCAGGATGAGGCTTTCGCCTTGTGATTAGACGGGAAAGGTGTTGTATTGTGGAGTTAATTTGCACACAAATATAGATATTCAAATGAAAGAGTTAAGGTTTAGAAACAACCTCGAGTGCTCGTATCACTCCACAAATGTATTTATATGTTCAATGTACCCTTTCCTATCTCCGTTATAGCATAGAGCTATACCGAGTCGATTCTCAGGGAGAGCTAGCGATGGAAGCGTTACGGTCCTTAGTGAAGAAAGTAAAACGAAAATTCTTCTTTGCTTAAAAGAATGAATAAAACACGGAAAAAGAAATGAAAGAATCGGTGGATATGTTCATAATGGAAAATGAAAAGAAATCAAGGAAGAGATTTGCTTTGGACTAAACTAAAGAAAAGAAAACTTTGGGAAAGATTTAAGATGAGAAAACCATGACTAGCTAACATGACTAACTTGCTAACTTACTAATCTCCGTGATGGTGATGCTTGCCTCATGTTGATTCATCGGCATATGTATGTCTTGCGTGTTGGTCTAATTACTTTCCCACTTGGATGACGGGGGATCATTCTTGGACTTGTCTTGTAGCCTTCATAGATGTCATTGGCCTACAAGTAGACTTTCAATAATGGAATCAAAAGAGCGACACACAAGGGAGGCTAAGGAAGAAGATACAACATACATCAATTGAAAGTGAAGAAGTTGTACATCTATTAGCATATGTTTGGTGATCCATCTCCATATTCCATCAAGGCACTTGTTCTAGACAAGGCTCTAAATGAGGCACACATGAATCATATGGAGAATTACAACAAGATCTTGCCAAGAAATGAAAGAAAACCCATCGGAGAAGAGAAGACCATACAACTTGCAAGATTAAATATAGCAACAAGATTAGTGTTAGCTAGTCATGTAGAAGGAAATTAGTCACTAGCCATTACAAAAGAAAAGCAAAGCATGAAGTAAAATTGCAAGAAAATAAAAGCATGAATTAAAGAAAGCAAGTAGTACTAGAAATTGCTTCAAGTAGAGTGAAGAGAATGGATGAATCCTTGCTCCTCAAGTTGTCACCCCTTGATTACACAAGCTCTCTCTCTCTTACAATCTCTCTCTTGCAAAGATTTCTAGGGAAGAAGAAGAGGGTCTAAAGAACTAAAACTTAGAGAAAAACCTACAAAAATTACAAGCATCTACTAATTTCTCCTCTCTTCTCCATTCAGTCTTTGCTCGCAGGTCCAAGTGAAGTATTTATAGGCCTCAGGAGAAGGATCCAGAAGACGAGACAGCTGGCAAAATCTGGCGCCCAACGGCCCCAGATTTGCGGTGGAATTGCGGCAAGGCGCGGCAGTTTTGTGGCCGTTGGCCAACAACTTTCTGGTACGAGTTTGTTACGAGGTTGTTATCCACGTGGCCTTCTAGAATCTTGAGTTGTTGCGCGGATCTCTCTTAATTCTGGATTCAAATTTGGGCTCTTTTGGGCTTTTTGAATTAATCTCTTTAATTATTGCTAATTAAAGAGATTTTGGGCCTTTTCTCCATTTGAGTGTGGACCTGCAAAAATATAGAGAAGATGAGTAAAAATCATATTTTTATTTGCAAAAATGCATGGGAATGATATGGTAAAATATGCACATTTGTGTACTAATCACACCCCCACACTTATCTTTTGCTCGTCCCGAGCAAAACAAAGAAAAGAAAAAACTGTACTACCAATTTATTACACCACTTTCGCAGGTGACGCGATTGCACTGAACGTGTGCAATAAGCCGTTAAACCTCTAGGTTACCCTAGAGGAGGAGTGTTGTCTCCTGAGGGTTTTCAGCGGATTACACCCACAAAATCCATAAAGAAAGAAGACAAATGTTAGTATTTGAAAATGCATTTTGAAAAGGGAAACAAGTTTACGAACTATTTTTGCAAAAATATAAGTGATCTTAGGTCATAAGTCCACCTATAATTATTCTTTCTTAAACTTAGTCTCTATGCAAGATCTTGTCTTCAATTAAGGTAAGAATTCAAAATTGGATTGAATATTTTATCCTTCATAAAACCTAGATAGTATGCACACCGTGCTCAGTGAAAATTTCTGGGATTTCAACTCCAACCATCAAGCCATTTATTTATTTATATATATATATATATATTTTTTTTTTTTTTCTTCCCTTAGTTTAGGCTTTCTAGTTCACCCTTGTAACGAGCCTATAACCGATGACTCCCAAACCAGTCGGTCTTAGGGCACCGATGAGAAAACATCCCTCGGGTTTAAGGACTCGAGTGAAAAAGGCCACAAAACTAAAGGGGATTATTCCTTTGATCACCGTTAGGCGTGAATAATCATGCTTCTTGAGGCATAATTTTCCAGCTTAATGAGTGATGTTTTTCACCGTTAGGCGTGAATAAGCATGCTTCTTGAGGCATAATTATCCAGCTTAATAAGTGATGTTTTATTTTTTATTAATTTTTTTTATTTATTTATTTTATGACATTTTAGGTCTTTGTTTCCATCCCAAAATGTGTAAGTGTGAAGTGCATATTATCTAAGGCAAAAAATTCAAGATAAAAATATCTCCTCAATTTTTCTTACTTAGCCTATAATTTCAAACAAGATCTATTATTTCAACTAGGTTTAAGATGTCATAATTAAGGCTTTCTTAATTTCTAAGATACATCTTAATTTTCTTAAAAATAGATCAAAACATTTGTCTCTTATTTCAAAAAGTTTTTTTTATTTTTTAATTATTTTTTTTATTTTTTTTTATTTCTAAAAAGAAGTGTAAAAGAAAGAAGATCTAAAAACTCTATGTTAGTAAACCCTCCCCCACACTTATTTCATGCATTGTCCTCAATGCATCATGATATATGTATGCAAGAAATAGGTAAGAGGTAAGAAACTTTTATTTACAAAAAAGTGCAAAAAATTATTTACAAAGAGTATATACAAGTGTAACCATTACCTAGGCTTTTGGTCGTTTTCCTCTGGCCCGTTTCCCATCATTCCAGTGCGTCTGCTTTCGTGAGCTCAGTTGGGAAACAGTTTGAATTTTGTTAGCCTTAGGTGTTTCCAGATTCAATTTTTTATTATTATCATTCACCCTCATTCCACCACATTGTTCATTAAAAAATTCCTTATCCCCACTCTCACTCTGAATCTCATCACTTCCAATGTTAAGGAAATTCAGCTCCTCTCCATACAATTCTTCAAAACTAAGGTCAACATCCGGAAGTGGACAATCAGCTAACCTACCCCAAGTTGACTCATCTAGATACATGATCTCATCAGCAAACAGGTCTTCAAAGGAAATATCAATCGGAGGTTCGGATATATTCACAGTTGGCTCATTGAAGGTGAAAATATCCAAATCAACTTTCCCCTGTTGAAAGGGTACTCGGAAAAGAGAATCACAAGATTTTGACTCATCTTTTGGATCTTCACCTTCTTCCTCACAATTGTTACTAATGAAGCTAACCTCAAATGTTTGATCTTTTATTTTATGAGGCTGTGTGTGGAAGACATTGTGTTCATGTGTCATGTGACCAAAGGTCAACCTCATTGATCCATTCCGGCAATTAATGATGGCATTTGCAGTAGCCAGGAATGGTCGTCCCAAAATGACAGGAGTTTGAGCCCTTTGATTGGAATTAGACACTGGTTTTGTTTCAAGGACTACAAAGTCAACAGGATAAATGAATTCCCCAACTTTGACAAGGACATCGTGAATTTCCCCCTTTGGTCTAGTGACAGAGCGATCAGCCAATTGGATAGTCATTTGGGTAGGACGGAGATCACCTAACCCCAATTGTTGGTACACAGAGAAAGGCAGGAGATTGATGCTGGCCCCCAAATCAAGAAGTGCCCTATTAATGGTGGTCTGTCCTATGATGCATGAAATGGTGGGGCTCCCTGGGTCTTTGTATTTAACAGAAATTGGACCATTGAGCAGCTCGTTGATGGATGATGCTAGGAAGACTTTTTAAGGGACTTGTGTTTTCCTCTTCTTGGTGCACATTTCCTTTAAGAATTTAGCATATGATGGCACTTGTTGTATGGCATCAAGAAGAGGGACATTGATTTGGACCTTATTAAACATTTCTTTTATTTTCTCCATGTGAGCATTTGTCTTGGGATTCTTAAGCCTATTTGGAAATGGTACTCTAGGCTTATAAGGTTGCTCATCTACCTTTTCTTTACCTTGGTCTTAGAAGTGGATGGCTCTGTACTAGAAGATGGGTTGTCAGAAGTTGGTTGCATTGGGACAGGAGGTGTTGGATTTGGTACTGGATGAGATGGTGGACTAGAAACCTTATTATCTATTTGTTTTCCAGATCTCAGGGTATGAATAGCATGACATTGACTGGGTCCTGAATCTTCCACTTCATTCAAAGGGAAGTGATGTTTGGGAGTTGGCAATGGCTGACTTGGTAACATTCCTTTTTGTCTTTCATCCAATTGCCTAATTTGGACCTTCATTTTATTCAACTCCTGCTCCTGGTTCTTTGTAAAGGTTTCTAACATTTTTTCAACTCTGATATTTCTGAATTATTTTGGGGTGGATGTTATTGATATGGAGATTGGAATTGTGATTGGTAGTATGGTGGGTTTTGATATGGTTGTGACTGAGGTGGACTTTGAGATGGATGAACATACAGTGAATTATGATTGAAACTGGATGTGTGAGAATGAGCATTATATGGATGTGGAAGTGGTGGTATGTAATGCTCAGAACCAGACTGACTCCATGAAAAATTTAGATGGTTCTGCCATCCTGAATTGTATGTATTGGAGTATGGATGTCTGGTAAATGCTGCATTCATGTTCTCCTGATATGATTGGAGCTGATACAAAGGACACTCCTCAAAGACATGGCTAAGGTCATGACAGTTGGTGCAACCCGGTTGAATTACAGGCAATGGGTTGACCTGATTTACAACAGAATTTCCCCTAGACTCAAGCAGTTCTATCCTCTTCATCAATTGTGTGATCTTGGCTTCTGCGGCTATAGAGGATTCTATGGAGTGTGTACCAGTTCTGGAAGTGGTGGGAGTAGATTTATCAGGACATGACTCCCACTGAATGGTTTTCTCAGCTAGGGTTTCAAAGAGATCCCACCCCTGATGTTCATCTTTCTTCAAAAATTCCCCTTGACACACGGATTCAAGGAGGGTTTTCGTTTGGTAATCTAAACCGTCATAGATAATCTGACACAGACGCCATTTCTCTATGCCGTGATGAGGACACAGGGCTAGAAGGTCTTTGAAACGCTCAAGATACTTCCAGAAAGGTTCATTTGGTTCTTGCTTGAATTGCATTATATTCTTTCTCATGAGGGCTGTTTTGTGGATAGGATAGAATTTCTTAAGAAATACTTTTACAAAATCCTCCCATGAAGATATGGAACTGACGGGAAGATTGTAAAGCCATTTCTTAGCTAAATCCTTAAGTGCAAACGGTATGAACCGTAACCTAACAGCATCCTTGGTTAGTTGGGAAATTCTCATCATTTGGCATACCTCTTCAAACTCACGAATAAAGAGGTACGCGTCCTCAGACTCTAGACCATGGAATCGGGAAAGTGTATTAATGAATTGCGGTTTCAGCTCGAAGTGATTTCCATTTGGCTCAGGGAGAAGAATGCAAGATGGAAGGGAGGTGCGAATCGGATAAAATCGATCTTGAAGTGAGACGTTGTTTTCCATAATGTCAAGTGGTTGTGTAAGTGCAAGTGTAGAAAGTCTAACAAGTCTTGGAGAATTAGAATCTCGGAACCACTCTCGTATATACAATCACAAACAACGTGCACCGATCACACCAACGAAAAAGAGAAAATAACAAACAATAAAAAGAAAAATCAATCCAAGCTTCTAGGATTCCTGGACCTAGACGACTCCTAACTGATTAGATCGTCCACAGGAGGTTTAGTGTAGACTTTGACTATAAGCGAATCAGCCAGGGAAGGGCAAGGTTGGTGGGAGGTTTTCCGTCAGAGACGTTCCTTAATTAAGTAACCAGCAACCTTCGGGCTTTCGGCCCTCAATCCCTTTCCTAGACACTGATTTTACAAAAGTCAATTTCCAACACTTTTCCCCCTTAGGATAATCTCCTAAGTGAGTCCGAGTTGTCCCTAGGGCCAGCGTCTAGCAGTTTTTATTTAGAAGCTTAGGATTGTGAGTGCTTGGAAATGATTTTTGGGCCAAGGAAAGGGTGATAAAATCCCCACCTTATCTTATTTATCGGTTATGCCCTTAAAATTGAATTGTGCAAGTGTACAAGATAGATAACAAGGATTCACTCAAAGCATGAAAATCAAGCAAGAGATGATTCCTAGTCTACATGCAATGCTTACGTACCTTGCATCCAGCACTCTTCAACAGTAAAAGTAAATGAATTGAAAAGACACGTGCCTAGAATGCAAATGTCTAAACAATTTTTTAACTTTTCAACCAATTTTTACTGTTGATTATTAGCAGGAGTATGGTGAAGAATACAAGAAATTAAGTACTGCAGCAGAAGTATTTTGCAGAGCTGAAGATCCTGCAGAAAAATGATCAGTAGTGAGCTCCTCCTTGCCGCAGAACCGCGGCTTTTGCCGTGGGAACGCGGCAAGTCAGAGGGATCCTGGTCTCTGCTTTCGAGAGCAGAGGCCCAGGTCCGCTTATATGTTACTGCAATGCAAATTTTCTTGTTTTCTTCTCCTGTAACCTGCAACAGAGAAGAAGATTCGTTAAGTTCTTCACTTTAAAGAAAATCCGTTGCTCTCCCCGGCAACGGCGCAAAAATTTGATTAGACGGGAAAGGTGTTGTATTGTGGAGTTAATTTGCACACAAATATAGATATTCAAATGAAAGAGTTAAGGTTTAGAAACAACCTCGAGTGCTCGTATCACTCCACAAATGTATTTATATGTTCAATGTACCCTTTCCTATCTCCGTTATAGCATAGAGCTATACCGAGTCGATTCTCAGGGAGAGCTAGCGATGGAAGCGTTACGGTCCTTAGTGAAGAAAGTAAAACGAAAATTCTTCTTTGCTTAAAAGAATGAATAAAACACGGAAAAAGAAATGAAAGAATCGGTGGATATGTTCATAATGGAAAATGAAAAGAAATCAAGGAAGAGATTTGCTTTGGACTAAACTAAAGAAAAGAAAACTTTGGGAAAGATTTAAGATGAGAAAACCATGACTAGCTAACATGACTAACTTGCTAACTTACTAATCTCCGTGATGGTGATGCTTGCCTCATGTTAATTCATCGGCATATGTATGTCTTGCGTGTTGGTCTAATTACTTTCCCACTTGGATGACGGGGGATCATTCTTGGACTTGTCTTGTAGCCTTCATAGATGTCATTGGCCTACAAGTAGACTTTCAATAATGGAATCAAAAGAGCGACACACAAGGGAGGCTAAGGAAGAAGATACAACATACATCAATTGAAAGTGAAGAAGTTGTACATCTATTAGCATATGTTTGGTGATCCATCTCCATGTTCCATCAAGGCACTTGTTCTAGACAAGGCTCTAAATGAGGCACACATGAATCATATGGAGAATTACAACAAGATCTTGCCAAGAAATGAAAGAAAACCCATCGGAGAAGAGAAGACCATACAACTTGCAAGATTAAATATAGCAATCACCCATGAGTTAGTAGTTAAGCAAGATTAGTGTTAGCTAGTCATGTAGAAGGAAATTAGTCACTAGCCATTACAAAAGAAAAGCAAAGCATGAAGTAAAATTGCAAGGAAATAAAAGCATGAATTAAAGAAAGCAAGTAGTACTAGAAATTGCTTCAAGTAGAGTGAAGAGAATGGATGAATCCTTGCTCCTCAAGTTGTCACCCCTTGATTACACAAGCTCTCTCTCTCTCTTACAATCTCTCTCTTGCAAAGATTTCTAGGGAAGAAGAAGAGGGTCTAAAGAACTAAAACTTAGAGAAAAACCTACAAAAATTACAAGCATCTACTAATTTCTCCTCTCTTCTCCATTCAGTCTTTGCTCGCAGGTCCAAGTGAAGTATTTATAAGCCTCAGGAAAAGGATCCAGAAGACGAGACAGCTGGCAAAATCTGGCGCCCAACGGCCCCAGATTTGCGGTGGAATTGCGGCAAGGCGCGGCAGTTTTGTGGCCGTTGGCCAACAACTTTCTGGTACGAGTTTGTTACGAGGTTGTTATCCACGTGACCTTCTAGAATCTTGAGTTGTTGCGCGGATCTCTCTTAATTCTGGATTCAAATTTGGGCTCTTTTGGGCTTTTTGAATTAATCTCTTTAATTATTGCTAATTAAAGAGATTTTGGGCCTTTTCTCCATTTGAGTGTGGACCTGCAAAAATATAGAGAAGATGAGTAAAAATCATATTTTTATTTGCAAAAATGCATGGGAATGATATGGTAAAATATGCACATTTGTGTACTAATCACCTTGCCTTTGGATTTCCTGTTGGTCACAGTAGTCCATTGCTGTTCATTGACAAGGTCAGGGTGGACCCACATAATTTCCCCTTGAGGTGTAGGGACGGGTACCAAGCCTTTCTCTTGCTGCTGGTGAGGGTCTGTGTTGACCACTCTCAGCTCTCCTCTTGGGATAGGAGCTACCCCTGCAGGCGTTGGAGGTTGTCTCCCGAACTGGAGAACTGACGTCACATTAGCCGTCACCTTCTTCTGCTCTGGTCGGAGTTTTAACACCTCTGCATCAATCAGAGCTTGAAGGACGTCCTTGAAGACGTAGCAGCTTTTGGTGGGATGTCCCAACATTCTGTGGTACATGCAGTAGTTGGGATTGTCGGTCTTGCCGACTTCCTCTGGGCGTCGAGCTTCAGGGAGCTTCAGTCGGTTGCTCTTGTTGAGTAGTTTAAAGAGCGAATCGACATGTTCCTCCTTGAAGGAATATTGTTTGTTGGCGCGTGGCTGGCTTGAAGAGCCACTTGCCTTGCCTGTTTGAGGTTTGGCGGGAGATTTGGTCTCCGTGGCCAAATTATCCTTCCGCTTTGTTTGGAGGGATGTGTCCGGTGCACGCCTTGTCGACCTTTCCGGCCTAGGCTTACCTTCCTCCGCTCGGACGCGGGCGACAATCTCCTCAGCCTGTTCACCTTGTTGGACTAATTACTTTCAGGTGCGGCTTTCAGCAACTCCTATTTGAGCAAGGAGTGAGGTTTGGAGATTGTGGCGGCATGTTTCCACCAGGGTGGCCTGGGTCATACCGCTTGGACACCGGAGTGCCATGTTCCGAAATCTTTCCACGAAAGATTTGACAGACTCCCCTCTCCGCTGTTTGGTAGCTAGAAGGGTAGGTATTGTGACCTCCGAGTCATCCTCGAAGAAGCGTGTTAAGAACAGCTTCTCCAGATCGCCCCAGTTCTTGATAGAACCTTCTGGGAGCTTCATAAACCATTCAAAGGCTAACCCTTTCAGGGTGCCAATGAACAGGCGCGCCAAAATAGCGTCATTATCCACTACATTCCCGGTCTGGGATTTGAAGTAGTAGATGTGCTGGTTGGGGGACCCCTTCCCGTCAAATGCTTGGAGGGTTGGAGCCTTGAACTTAGGAGGGTACGAGACTGAATCCCATTCAGCCGGATAGGGCCGGACCACTCCTACTTCTTGGAGATCTTTGCGATTAGCAAGGGCCTCGAGGCGTCGCTCCAGTTGACTCATTCTTTTAACATGAGCCTTTCCCTGGTCTTGGTCACCTTTTACTTGCGACGAGGACTTGGACGAGCCGGAGGTAGATCGCCGCGTCTCCTCAGAAGGTTCGGAAGATGAGCTTTCTCCCTTTTTCGCTTTGCCCTTTGACTTTTTAGGAGGGGACCTCCTCCTGTCTTCGAGCAGCTGTGCAATTGCCTGCTTGAGGGAGTTGATAGATTCCTGCTGAGTAAGAATCATATCCATTTGTGCCTTCTGGATCTGCTCCAAACGTTTAGTCGTCTCCTCAGGAGCGCCTGTCATGTAGGCGGAGGTCTCCTTCTCGACGGAAGAGTTCGAAGCCCTTGATTCCGCTACAGCGGAGTGGGAATCATTAATGCCATGGGCTAAGGCATTATAATTAATTGGGGGAATAGCCCCAGTCCGGGTGCGAGTGTGTCGATACACTCCTTCCGGTTCAGAGTCAGACTCAGAGTCTTCTGAGCTGACTGCAAGTTGTTTTCCCTTACTTCTGCTTTTCATATTCGCAGTGAGCTCCGGGTATTCAGCGTCAGAGAAGGTTCTCCTTCTGTGGGAGCGTCTTCTTTTAGCTGACGGAGGAATCAGGGTCAGCTGTCTGACTAAAGACTGCTGGTGCACGCCTGACCCACAACGGCACTCAGCGAGCATATGGATGAGCCGTTGACAGCAACACGACGAAGTGGCCTGATTGGCACTTCTTTTCTTCGTCAGATAATCCCTCAAATCCATGGGAGGGGGATTGAAAAGATCAACCTCGCAACGTCGAAGACGGGAGGCATCCATGTGCTGCACAGTCTGGACGCAGACTTCAGGGACGCAGTTTTTGCGTCGCGGCTGTGGAACGCGCGTCTGGCGTCTCTGTTGAGATGAGACGCGAGTGTCGCGTTGTTGTTTAGTGCGTCGGGGCAGAGACGCTTGAGAGAGGATGGGTTGCTGGGCCCCACGCCTATGGGCTCGTGCCTCTTGTGCTTGACGAGGCGTAGAGGTCTCACCTTGGCGTTTGATGAGTTGGTCCTCGGAGGACCTAACTGAAGGAATCTCGCGTTTGGGACGCCAAACGCGGACTTCACGTACCGGACGCGGCGCGGGCAAGGCGCGCGATTGTACGTCGCGTCCAGCCTCAGTTGGACAACCGACGGTTCCAACTTGCAGCTGACGCGCACGTCTCCTCTGTCGACGCTCAGCGTTTCGATTGCGTCGATGAGGTAGAGAGAGACCAACGACATCCTGATGCTGGCCACCAGGGATTTTGACCACGCGGGTCTCCTGAGAGACGCTGACGCGGGTGTTCTGTGCGACGCGGTTGGTCGCAAAGGCAGATGTGCCTGGGACCACGCGGGCCTTCTGAGAGGCGTTGACGCGCGTCTCTTGCTTGGCACAGTCGGCAGCAGGGGAGCTCGAGAGAGCCACAGATCGGGACTCGAGGCCATTCCCCGTTGAGACCCGGCGGCAGATGCGGGTCTTTGGGCTCTTGGAGCCAGAAGAGAGGAACTCTTCGTACTTCGCCTGGTCGAACTCGACAACGAGCGATTCGACCATCTTTCCCTCATGGTGGACGTCATCTTGCGCCACTACCTGTTCGTCAGTAACGAAGGTTGTCCCCAGCGGAGTCGCCATCTCTTGTATGACCCGGGAAAGGAGAGAGACAGTGAATTGCAGTAAAAGTTTTCCTTGAATCGAATGAAAAGGATTACAACAACAACTGTTCCTTCCGGTTACAAGGGAGAGAGGATATTGAATCTTGAATCCCCCCTTTGTTTAAGGCTGGGTTCTTCGTGTGGCGGTGGATAGTGAATCTTGTTCTCCGTTGACCGGATGGCCGTCCTTCAGGGATCTCCTCTTCGGCCGGTAGAAAGAGTAACTCAGCTCCGTCTACCAAAACTCTAAAAGAGAAGGTAAGCGAAGAGTCACTTGTACGCAGCAAGCTAGCTTGAAGGGTCGAGTTCTCTCTCTGTTGATGATCTCTCTGTTATCCTCTTCTCTTTCCTTTTTGATCGCCCAAAAGTCCGACCTCTTCTTCATAGCGACGGGGCTATTTATAGAGGTCTTAGGGGGTGAACGTGCCCCCCCTAAAAGCGCTCCACAATGAGGTCCAACTTCCTCGCTACATGGGCGGTAACTAACCCACGTGCCTGCTAAAGACACGCCACGATGGGAGCTGGTTTCCCTTACGTGTAGGCAGTGATTGGTCCCTTAACCAAGGCGGTTATAACTGAGACGCGGGTTTCGGGCCGGCGCGCCTTGATGCTGAGACGCGGGTGTCAAGCCGACGCGCCTTGATGCTGAGGCGCGGGTGTCAGGCCGGCGCGCCTTGATGCTGAGACGCGGGTGTTAGGCCGACGCGCCTTGATGTTGAGACGCGGGTGTCAGGCCGACGCGCCTTGATGTTGAGACGCGGGTGTCAGGCCGACGCGCCTTGATGCTGAGACGCGGTTGATAGTCCCTCGCGTCTAGAGCTTGAAACTTTGTTTTTCAATGGCTTGTCCTTCAGTAACTTTTGGACAGCCTACAAGGAGAATGTTAGCTATTAAACTTGTTACATGCATTAGTAATTATGTTATTCATGTATTCATGCACTTATGAGATACATGTACATGAGAAATTCATGAACTAGTTTGAAGAGTCATGTGGTTTAGTGTTTGAAGAGTCATGTGGTTTGGTGTTTGAAGAGTCATGGAGGATGTTCCAAAAGGCCTATATAAGGAAGTGCATATGTAAGTCCAATTGAATAACTCGAAATACAAAGTTCATTTCCTCCTTCTAGAAAAACTATTCTCAACACCTTGTGGGAGTATTATTGGTAATGATCAACACAATGTTCATTTTGCACAAATATTCAGTTACAGTTCCTCTTTTTAACACTTTTAACTTCTTGGTTTATAATCATATAACTTTATAGACACAAGTTCATCTTATCTACTCTTCTTAGTTGGGTTTTAAATTTTTTCTTCATGCATGCGTTGGTGCTAGATGCTTAAATACTTCAAGCTTGCATTTGAACTTCTTTATTGATGCAAAAAAACTGGTGTAGTTTGCAATGTTCTGTGAATTAATCATATTGATTATCAAGAATTCGCAGTTTGATTCTAAAGTGATTTTCTGGTCTATGGAATTGAGGGTAATTTACAGCTAAACCCCCTGAGGTTTCATATTTTAACCGAGAAACCCCCCTAAGGTTTAAAATTGAGCACGAGACCCCCTTTAATGTTTAAATTTTGTGACCCTGTTTGTTTTTCGGGATTACGTGATTGTCACATGACCCCTAAAATCTCAATAATACCATCCTCTTCAGTTTGAAACTGATTTAAAAGAGAGGAATAATCAAGAACTAATGGAGCTTGGTAATGGGTTCTGGTGGAAAAATAGTCTTTTTTATGAATTTTCCTTCCAATTTATCTTTTCCTCTCTCATCTCTATTGAATTTTAATTTGTTATTATTATGCTTGTAGAAATTTGAAAAAGAAACCCTAAAGATTATTCATTTCTTGTAGATCTGATGCAATAGAACCCAATGCTCCAAGTGTTGCTGATAGTGAAAGTCAAGCCTGTAATTCGTCAAATTTCACCAAATTTAGCGATTAAGGCTTTGAGAATTGAGGAATTCGCTCAGAAATCAAGGGTTAGATCAGATCAAGACAACATAATCCATCATATACCCACCAAAATGAGAGATTAGGTGATAGGGAACAAACACAATTTTGGGAATCTCTCCCTAGAGCTTCTTACCCAAGCACACTTGCTACAAGCTTTTCAAAGCAATTTTAATTCATCCAAAAAAATGAGAAATTCAATACTAGAATTGGCCTTAAATAGATCTACATCAACAGAGAAATCCCATCACAACTAATATTAGACTAAAATATACTAACAAAAATAAATAACAAAAATTACAATAAAAAGTAAATAACTAAAATAACCGGTTCAATATAACTCGAGTCCTTAAGCCCTAATCGAACCATAATGAAAGAGTGCAGCGACGTCTCCTGGTGTAGAATCGCAATCCTAGAGTGATGTCCTATTATTCGTTCGGGGTCGGAGAAAACTCGACTTTGTCAAGCGAGAATCTCCTCGGCTTTCATAGTACTCTAGACGATAAGGATCCAACTGTTAGAGTTCCTCCCGATTAACTAGGTGTTTTCAGAGTCAAGTAGTCCTTTTCAACGAACTAAAAACCTATGGTAACCACCATCTCTAGTAAAAACAATCTGATCATTAATAATTTCATCAATTTGTTTTGCTGTATGAGTGGGTTGTATTTAGGGAAGTGGAGGTAATAAGGGTCTCAGAAATGGGCTCATGGGGAGGTTTATCTAATAAAGGATTATCGGGAGAAAATTTAGACCTTTATAAGCAATCAGATCTTCAATATTAAATTAGGGATTAATACCAAAATCAGGTGGACGATATACGACATATGCATTAGAATTATTTT
Organism: Agave tequilana; assembly: GCA_038442645.1. Classification (NCBI taxonomy): domain Eukaryota; kingdom Viridiplantae; phylum Streptophyta; class Magnoliopsida; order Asparagales; family Asparagaceae; genus Agave; species Agave tequilana. Next base: position 79,857 of record JAVJIF010001208.1, read on the forward strand.
TTTCTAAAATTTTTGAAAGGTCTTGCACTATATGCATGCAATTTCTTGACGGTACTAGGAGGATACAGTTTCGGACGAGTCCAATCCCTCACGTAGTTTCCTACTTTAAACTCTTGTGCCTTTTTGTGCAAATCTGCATAAGCTTTATAATTTGCATAGTTTTCTGAATTTGAGTGTTGATTTATTTATCCAAGTCATGAATATGCGATGCAAACGATGCAGCTGACTCATACATTCTAGTATGATGGGGTGTCATAGGAATTAAGTTTATAGGTTATTTAGGTTGATAATCATGCACGACCTCAAACGGACTCAATTCTATGGTGCTATTGATAGAACTATTATACGCAAACTCAGCAGTAGATAACACAAGATCTCATGTCCTTAGATTCTCACCTACTAGACATCGTAAAAGATTACACAAACTCTTATTGATTACTTCTGTTTGTCCTTCAGTTTGTGGGTGAAAGGCAATAGAAAACTAAAATTTAGTTCCCATTTTATGCCACAGGATTTTTCAAAAGTAACATGTGAACTTAACATTTCTATCTGAGATAATTGTTTTAGGTACCCTATGTAGCCTAACAACTTCATTAAAATATATCGTAGCGATCCGAGATGCATCAAGTTTTAGAACACGGCAGGAAGTGGGCTATCTTCGAGAAACGGTCCACAACAAGTATGGTATCGTGCTTTCGTGCAATTGTTGGGAGACCAAGCAAGAAATTCAAACTGACATCTTGTCAAGGGCAATTTGGAACCGCAAGGGGAGTATAGAGGCCAATGTATTGTTCACATTGCTTGGCTAGTTGACAGGTGCGACATTGGCCAACAAGCTTAGCAACATCTCTCTTCAAGCTTGGCCAATAGAAACGATGTTCCACATCTTTAATTGTCTTGTTTCGTCCAAATTGTCCAGCAAGCCCCCAACGTGTAATTCCCAAACTAATAATTCTCTCAAGAAAGTGCGAGGGATACACGGTCCACGAGAACGGAACAGATACCATCTTGCAGGATGAAGTCATCAATCTCATGAGTCAAACTATCTCTCAAGACAGTAGATATATTTTCAAAATCAAGGCATGACTCATAAGTAACTTTGATTTTCTCAAAATCAACCACTTTAGTGCTCATAACAGAGAGTAAGGCGCGGTGATGACTAAGTGCATCAGCGACCCTATTTTCGACTCCGGCTTTATATTTGAGAACATAGGTATAATCTTGAAGGAATTCTACCCACCTATCATGTCTCGAATTCAGTTTCTTTTGGGAGGTGAGAATTTAAGGGCTTCATGGTCTGATTAGATAACGAATTCTTGCGGTAATAAGTAACAACGCCAGTAACGCGGAGCTTGAACTATCGCATAGAACTTCTTATCGTAGGTGGTATACTGTTGCTGAGTATCATTCAATTTTTCGCTAAAATAGGCAATGAGGTGCTTTTCTTGACTCAATACAGCTCCTATTTCAATACTCGAGGCGTCACAAGTGATTTCGAAAGCTTTCAAAAAAAATCTGAAAGTCTCATAACAAGAGCTTCCTCATCCTCTCCTTGATTTTTCAGAATGCCTTGGCAACAGCTTTTGTCCATCCGAATTCTCCTTTTTCAGGCAGTTGGTAATTAGGGCCATGATGGTATTAAAATTTTGGATAAACCATCTGTAGAAAGTGGCTAACCCATGAAAATTTCTCACTTCCTAATGTTGCAGGGTTCCAACCATTTTACAATAGCCCTAATCTTATCAGGGTCCGCAAAGACTCCCTGTGAAGACACAAAACTCCCAGAAAAATGACTTGGTCTGTAAGAAAGGTACACTTTTTGGGATTGGCATATAAGCTTTTCTTTCTTAAAACTACACAGACCTGCGAGAGATGGTTCAGATGCTGCTTCGTCGATTTACTGTAGATGAGAATGTCATCATTATACGTCCATGAATTTTTCTTATAAAAGATCGTAATACTTGTGCCACCCTCATAAAGGTGCTTGGAGTATTAGACAAACCAAACGGCATGACCATCCACTCATACTGCCCATCTTTCGTCTTAAAGGTTGTCTTTTATTCATCTCCTGGACAGATTCGAATTTGATGGTAACCACTTTTCAAATCAATCTTTGAAAAGATATTGGCACCGGACATCATGTCAAGTATATCATCCGGTCTGAGAATTGAAAAATGGTATTTCACCGTTATTTATCCATATACATTCGTCATATTCCATTTTTCTTTGGCGTCAATAGTGTAGGGATCGCGCAAGGGCTCAAGCTCTCTCGTATGAATCATATTCTCAACAACTCATCAACTTTCCTGTTGGCCCAAAGGCCTATCACCCTAGTTTTGATGATGATCAACTCATGAAGTTATGTTTACTAATGATCTTGTGTTTAATTAGTGACAGATTTATGATCAAGATCTTAGTAGGTGTGGAGCTTCAACAAAGGATTTAAAGTCAAGTTTTGGAGCTAGCACCAGTTGATTCACGAGCCATGCATCAAGACCACATCAAGAGTTGAGCTCGTTGGATCGTGTGTGGACCAAGTCAAGAAGATGAGAAGCCTTCAAGTGAAGACTTCAAGAAGATGAAGACTTGTGTCTAGGTATAAGATTTTGTTTTTGTTTTTAGATAACATGTAAAGGATAGATAGTTGGTGGATTGCTCAAGTACATATACACACACACTCTTGATTTAGAATTGTTTTCATAAAAGATTTTTTTTTGGTTTAGAAAAGATTTTTCTTTTTGGAAAAATACCTATTTGGATTTTGGTGATTCTCATGTACTTATCTTTAACCAAAACCAAGTTTAGAGCTTTATGACAATGTAACGCCCCGATCCCGGCGATACGGGGACGTCACTGCAACGTATATACGTAGGTCAGAACTACCCTCCCGTATATACGCTAAGCATCAGTACAAACAAGAATCAGAGTACGGAAGCAAATGGTGCATTATACATTCCAACACATATATACAATTACAGAATTATCACCAGAGTGATTACAATATTACATGAATATCATATCACTAATATGCGCAAATGCGGGAATACAAGCAGATGTACAAGAGTAAAACAGCATAAAGGTACTCACGAGTTTAAAAAGGAAAACTCGAGAGACTCACAGGGGGCCTGGAAGGATGTGGCTCAGGACGGTCGGCTGGAGATCCACGCTACTGCTGCGTTACTCTGAACACACGCTCCTAGCTCCAAGACCTGGACGTGAGAATCCAGGGGAGTCAAATAATACTCCCCAGGCGAGTGTAGAAGCAAAACCAAGTGGTGAAGCAGGGTGAGCACAATAATGCATATATCAAGTAGGAAATACTCAGGAGGCAGATAGGATAGAGCAAGTAAGAATAGACATGGCATGAGAATCATAAAACAGGAAATCCGAATAAAACCAATCCGAGCTACCAGGTAGTTATAACATAATACTCATAAAACATGAAATCCGATATAAAGTCCGGGAAAAGCAAATACGGTAAGGCACATCACGGACTCATAGCTATTTAAGATGCAGGCTTTGGTATGCGTCCCATTCCACATACCTCTACTTACAACTTAAAGAGCCGGTTATTATGACACTTTATTATTACTCGTCTTACCCATATATCTAGGTATGTGTCTCGGTGTACGGCCAACTCACATACATCCATATATAAGCAAGTCGAGGTTGTTATTGGAAACAGCGGGGGTATCAACGAACTATGTTTACAGTGGGTCCCGTGCATGCCCGGGACCACGGTCCAGGATTGTTCCGTTGCATGGAAACGGAAGCCAGCCGCAAGGCTAAACAGGAGGGACTTATGTATGCCTTTATCAATCAGGAATAAGGGAGCCAGCTCTCCCCTCGGTCCCTGGAGTACCACAGGTCAGACCGGATATATAGTGCACAACCTAATGCCACTGTAAACACGAACACATATCGATATCTGCATGTTTCCCCCGACCCAATACAAGTTGGTCCTTTTTAGGAGTTATTAGTTTAATTATCACTTTACGGGAAAAACAGGAAATAGACATGATCAGAAATCAGGAGTACATAAATACTATATAGTCAAGTCACTGCATGTAAAGCAGGAAAACAAGTCACTGATCATGATACAGGATAATAAGGTAAGGTTCCCGTAAAGGTGATAATCACAAGTCAAGTATATCATGCTGGGTGTAAGGTGATAGCATGATAGGATGGTGATAATGAATAAGCAACCAAGTATATAAGAGATTGATAACAATCAGGTGGCAAGTTATGTCAAAAGATTGATAATAGTCTGGGTAAGTCAGGTCATACCAATAGGGTCTAGCCAAATAGTAGTATGTCAGGTGGTCAGGTGATAACACTCTAGATGTCAGGTGATATACATGTGTTAAAAGGAAGCATGTAACTAACAGGTATGAAATCATAGCATGGCAACCATAGCAGAAACTCAGAAGTCAACGACCACGAAGGGTCGGCCACGCATAGCATAAAGCAATAAAAGATATAAAGCATGAAATACAATACATGAATACTAGAGCGAAAATACTATCATAATCAATGGAATGAGAAGCAAGAGGGTAGCGAGTGAGAACACTCGCCTGCATCACCGAAAAGCCGAAAGGTCCGAAATCCACGAAATCCGGGGCACGCCATAAAATATGATATATAAATATGTAGAGTGAAGAGGAGAGAGAAAGAGAGAAGGGAAGTGAAGATGGTGTTTGTCAAGTGACAAGTCAAGTAATACCAATAGATGAGGTAAGTCTAGAGGGTAAGGTCCATGTTCAAGAAAGGAATCAACTATAACAGATAGGCAAAGTTAGTCGACTAGAATGGATGAGTAGTCGACTAATAGTGGACTCAAGTCGACTAACAGTCTGGTTAGTCGACTAAAACTGGGTTCCAGAGAGTTGGATTTCTGATTCAGGAAGAGTTAGTCGACTAGGATAGAAGGAGTAGTCGACTAACAGTGATCTCAAGTCGACTAACAGATACGTTAAGTCGACTAATGCTGAGTAACAGAAAGTTGGGTCTTGATTCAGGGAAAAGTTAGTCGACTGGATGAATTGAGTAGTCGACTAACAGACATGACAAGTCGACTAACAGTTATGTTAAGTCGACTAAATCTGTGATGCAGAGAGTTGATGTTTTGGCTCAGGAAAAGTTAGTCGACTAGATGAAATGGGTAGTCGACTAATAGTGATTTCTAGAGAGAGAAAATGTAGAGAGAGAAAGGGATATCCTAGAGAGAGAAAATGGGGATTTTTAGAGAGAGGAAACCTAGAGAGAGAAAGTGAGTGATTTTAGAGAGAATCTAGAGAGAGTAGAGAGAGAAACCCTAGAGAGAGAAAGGGGGATTTCTAGAGAGAGAAAGAGATGATGAGAGAGAGAGAGAATCAGGAGAGAGAGAGGGTGCGGTTGAGAGAGAGAGAGAGAGCTAGAGTGAGAAAGAGAGGAGAGAGAAACAGTGAGAGAGAGAGATAAACAGGGGCTGCTTACGCAGCCCCTCTCCACGCGAGGAGGGCCCACGGGGCCGTGGGCCCTGGAAGACCTGGCCGGCCCTCTGCCGGCCAGGGGCCTAGCCGGCGGCGGTCCTGGCCGCCGGCGGCGCCAACAAGAAAAGGGGGGAGAGGGAGTTCAAGGGGTGAGAGAGAATCAGGGGGGCAGCAGCCCCCCCCTTCACATGCACAGGGGGCTGGAAGCCCCCTGGCCGGGCCAGGCAGCCACCGCCGGCGGAGCGCCGGCGGGGCGCAGGAGCTGGGGTGGCCGGGGGCCACCCCAGGGGAAAGACAGGGAGGGGGCAGCAGCCCCCTCCCTCCAACAAACCACGGCCAGGGCATGCTGCCCTGGCCGGGCCCAACTCTGGCCGCATCAGTGCGGCCAGAGGGCAGAGGAGATCGCCGGGGGCTCGCCGGCCCTCGGTCGCAGGCGCAGGACAGGGGTGGCCGTCGGCCACCCCAACAGTGAGGAAGAGAGAGGGTGAAGAGGGGAAGAAGGAAAATTAGGAAGAGAGAAAGAGAGGAGGAAGAGGGGGAGGCTCACCGGAGTTGGGGCCTCCCTCGCCGGCGGCGAGGTGCCGGAGGTGGCTGGCCGGAGTTGGGGCTGGTGAGAGTCGGTTCTCTCTTGGAGGAGGAGAAGAAGAAGAAGGGAATGAAGGAAAAAGAAAGGAAAAAGAAAAGAAAAGGAAAAAGAAAGGAGAGAGAGTGATGGGAGAGGAATTAATGAGGGAGAGGGAGTGTGTCTCCCCACGTGGAGGGGAGTGGGTGGAGTTGGTGGGAAAAAGGAAGGAAAAGAAAGGAAAAGAAAGAAAGAAAGATTTAAAAATAATAATATAATAATAAGGTTGAAAAATCGACTGTCTCCGAAAAATCCCCAAAAATACCCGGAGGTAGAAAACGTCATCCTGAGGAATAATATGAAATCGGTTTTCAGAAATAAAATCCCGTTTTCAAATTAAAAATCCGGAAGCCAACCGCCGATACCGGTCTATCCCGGGTCGGCCGGATTTTGATAAATTCCGAAAAATCCCAGAAAATGTATTAAAGAAGAAAATATGATTTTAAGACATAAAGTGAAAGCGGAATTCAGAAATTCAATTCCGATTGTAAACTAAAAATCCTGGAATCAGTTAACTACCGACTCCGAAGGAATTTTCATAAAATCATAAAATCCTCAGAAAAAGAATGTAGGTAAGAAATATTATTCTAAGAAATAATGTCTAAAGGACCATCATGAAATTCCTAACTGTTTGAGAATTAAAAATCCAGGAATCGGTCAGCGGCACTGGCCGACACCGGTTTTGAAGAAATTCATTTTAATTCCAGAAAAATCTAGAAAATCATAGAAAATATATAATAATGAAAAATAATATTTAAAACTAAAATCGGTCAAATCTAATCACCGGAAAGACCAAATCGAATAATATACTATAATCGAGTTCCTGGTTCGGACTGGGACTGACTCCGAGTCCACGAATCCAAATCCAAGACAAAACAATTATATAAGGAATTCATAAAGCAAAACAAATACAGGAAACAAATCGAAAAAAATACGATCGGAAAATCTGAATACGCAACTAAGTACGTATTCCGGGAACGGGGTATTACAGACAAAAACATAGATATTTCATTATAATTGTGTAGTGGATCATATCCATACACACTATGCCTTAAAAGTATATCTTGTTTTTGTATTTGATGAAGATTTGGAAAAATATGTTTTGGAAAATATTGTTTTGGAAAAACAGTTTTTATCTTGAGCCAAATATTTCCATGTTACAAAAATAGTCCAATCTTTTATAACATGCCTTGATTTTGTGCAAGCATGTTTGTTTATCAAAGTATATTGGTTAAACTATTTTTGTAGATTTTTATGTATTTTATGGGATTTTATTTGAGCCAAAAAGACCATGTTTTAAATCCCAGAAAATTGTTTCAGGCTTCATATAAGTCGACTAGTGACCTTTAATAGTCGACTAATACAGGAGTCGGCCGACCGGACCGGTCGACCGACGTGCACAAACGTGCACGCCTTTGTGTACTGGAGGACGGCCGACCGTGCCGGTCGACCGCTCCAGAGAGCAGTGCTATATGGAAAGTTCGGCCGACCGCACCGGTCGACCGACAGAGAGTTGGACTCTCAGCTATAGTGGGTCGGTCGACCCTGGCGGTCGACCGTGGCTCCAACGGTCAGAAATCCGACCGTTGGCGGTCGACCGCACCGGTCGACCGGCCGCTCTGACAGACCCCAACAGCTAGTTTTCTGACAGCCTATAAATTGGGGGTCTTGTCATTGTTTTGAGCCAAGATTTTCAAGTGGGTTTTCACTAGTTTTTCCTGAACTATTTAGAGGTTTTCCTCCACTTGATTTAGAGCAAATATTTCCAATCAAAAGGAGAGATTTATCAAGAGTGTTAAAACAAAGTCTTTGAGTTTTCCTCCACCTTTCACATCCTTGTTTTTCTCACACCACACTTGAGCTATCCATTGATTATTCATCCTATAGGTGTGTTGTAGTGAGAGTGCTTTAGGTGATCAAAGTGTTGTGATCACCAAAGATCTTTTCCTTGTTCTTTGAGGAGACGGGCAAGTGTGCTCGTGTTTGTTTAGGGTCCAAGTGTGGACTCGGTGTTTCGGGTTCGGGTGCGAACTCCGTGTTTGAGGTGCGGCCTCGGCGAGCTAGTGAGCTTGCGTGTGTACGGGACTAGAGAGTCCGAGGGCTTGTAAGTGTTGCGGCACCGAGGAGAGATCCATTGGGATCTTGCATAGTGGAAATCCTTCGTGTGTCGAAGGCGGGGATGTAGAGCGAGTGTGCTCGAACCTCGAAACATACCCTTGTGTTTGTGATTGCTCACTCTCTCTCTCTTTTTGTCTCTTTTATATCTTGCATGTGTTTATTGTTCATCTTTATATGCTAGATGTACATTGTGCTTAAATTGATATACTTGCTTGGGTTTGTTTGCTAACACTTGTAGTCAACCAAGAGAGCCAACGCGGCATCTCAACCCATTCAAGGGGAATCTAGAGGAGTTTGTCCAGAGCCCTTCACGGGGAATTCGGCAACACTCTTGTGTTATACATAGTGTTTAGTGTAAAAGTTTAATTAGGTCATAATTATTTTTAGCTTCCGCATTATTTGCATCATTCATCATTAAGTGACTATTAAATTAGCCTTCACCTACTCACCCCCCCCCCCCTCTAGGTGAAACCTTACAATTGGTATCAGAGCTTGGTACTCTGATTTGATCTAACAACCTAGAGTAAAAGATCCTCATTTTTAGGCTAATCACAATATTTTTGTACACACACCATGGACTTCATGTCACCACCCATGTTTGACATTGTTAACATCCATATATGGAAGGTGAAGATGTCCTTGTATCTCAAAGCCTTAGGTATTCATGTTTATCTTGCCACAACTAATAATGCATATTGTTTAAATGGTAAGAATATTGAGGCTAATACAAAAGCCCTACATGCTTTAAGATCTACCCTAAATGATGATTACTTATTTAGGGTTGCTAACATTGATTTGGCTTTTGTAGTGTGGAACACCCTCCTCTCCCTTGGCGAAAAAGAACAATATTATGCCGGGAGCGATTCGGACGTTGGAAACGACATCTCCAATGTGTGCTACATGGTCCAAGGGGATAACCCCCTTGAGGTAACTTTCGAATCCGATGATGAGGACATGTCATATGATGAGCTCACTTCATTTTGTCAAACAATTCTTGAAAAATATGACATGCTTAAGAAAGAAAATAAAAATTTGAAAAAGAACATTGCTTGCATGCATAAAGAACATGACTCATTTAGAAGTAACATTGCATGCTTAGAAATAGAAAATAACAATTTGAAAAAGGATTTTGATTGCATGCTAAAAGAAAACGATTCTTTCAAAACTAAAATTGCATGTTTAGAAAAAGAAAAGAAAGATTTGAAAAATGAGAATGTTTCCTTATTTTTGAAATTGAATGATTTGTGTGAAGTAAACAATACTTTGAAAAATAAAATTGATTTGGTGGAAAAACAAAAAGAAGTTGTTTTTCAAGAAAATATTACTTTGAAAAGAAAATTTGTTGAAAAAGAAAAAGATTTTGTTTCGAAAAAGAAAAAGAAAAATGATTCTTTATCTCATCATGCTTTACATGCCACCTCTAATGAGATTAAAGTTTTGAAAAATAAAATGGATTGTTTGAGTTCAACTTTGAACTCGTGTGCATTCAACATTCTAGATTGGAATCCTTATTTCAAAAGAAACAAGTTTCCCATATTCATGCACACTCACATCATGCATTTGCTTATGTTGCACAACACGACCACAAACATACACATAAGCATTTTAAGGTGTACAAGTGTACACATTGTGGCCGCAAAGGCCATCTAGCAAAATTTTGTTATGACAAGTTGCATCATTTTAATATTGCTAATAAAAATGTTTGGGTGCCTTACAACAAGACTAACCCCCAAGGACCCAAGAAAAAATGGGTACCAAAACCCCCACCCCATGTTTTTGATGTAGGTGAGGGATCTCTCAAGACGTGAGAGATTTGGTGCCTTGGTAGTGGATGCACATGGATTGGATGGACACACTTTAGACGCATCGCTATCAAAGGAGGTTTTGGTGGGAAAGACCACCATGTTTGGAGCTTTGGAGTTGGTAACAATCTCTAAACTCCCTTTTATTCATGTTCATGCTTGTTCATTCATATTATTTTGAGCATGTTCATGTTTTATGTATTTTTGTGCTTCATGTGGTAATACCATGCTTAGATGTAGTTTTTATCAAAACTTGTTTTATACATGTACAAATGGTGAGTTACACGTGATTTATATATGTTTGCACTTCATGCTCATTTGTACCCACTATATGCACATGTATAGGCTAGTTTTGATGATTCTCATTTATACGTGCTTTGCCAATTTTATGCTTTACTTCATGTATATGTATTTTTAATTCAAATCTAATAAATATACATGTATACCCGTGAGTCTCTTGCCTTCATGCAAATACATTTGATAGACTCTTTTATGTTTAGGATATGTATGTGTATTGTTAGGATTGGATAAATCATACATATACCTAGAAGTGTGCTTTGTTTTAATGAAAAATGAATTTTCATGATTGTTTGTTTAAAAAATTTTTTAATAAAAATTTGATACTCACACTTTTTGAGCTTCAATGTCTATTTTCATGAAAATGCTATTTACATAACCTTTGAACACTCATCTTTTACTTTTCAAGATAATTTTGAGCTTTATGGACTATGAGTGCTTGAATATTTATGTACTTAGTATGATTCATGAAATACACATGTTTTGATTTCATGTTTTTGAAGGATCTTTAACTAGTTTTTCAAAATTTATTTTAACTAGTTAATTGTTCTTCATTTGGTAGAGTTTTTCAAACAAAGCTTATTTTTTCAAATCTATTTTTGAAAACCCCTACCGTCTATGGGAGGATGGATGGGCGTGTATGCCTTGTAAGCTTAATTGATAAATCTTTTACCTTGTGCATATCAAGGGATGGTAGGTTATGAGATATACACTTGATTTTATTGTTATGTCAATTGGTATCATTGGATTCTTTCAATTGGTATCTAAATTGATAATTTTTGTATATACTCATATTTTGTTTCTTATATATGTATGTATCAATTTCACTTGGTATACTCATTTTTCATACATATATATAATTTTCATGTGCTTAACTTACAATTGGCTCACATTTTTTAAAAGCACAAAGTTTATGATGAAAAATAAAATTTTTGGATCATTATGTTTACCATTGATATCAAAATGCTTCAATTTCATATTTGTTAAAATTCTATTGGTATCAATTTGTTTTACAATAATGACTATTTTCAATTTGGTATCTTAAAAATTTGTTTGTTTTACAAAAGCTCTGATACCTTTAAAAATTTTTATTTAAGAAAATTTAATTAAAAAACATTTTGTTGATTTGTATTACCCCTTCTTGATCTTTTTGTTTTTGACAAAAGGGGGGAGAAAAATTTGTTTGATTTGATTTTACTTTGACCCCTTTGTTGACGATTGACAAAAAGGGGGAGAAGTATTTTGAAGTATTTAAGTTTATATGCATGTTTTCATTGCTTAAGGGGGAGAAGTATTTGTCTTCCTTGTTATTTATGCATATATGTTTTTGTATTGCAAATAGGAGAAAAAGATTTACTTTGTTTCATCTCCATACTTGCATACATGTTTATGAGCTTCATTGCATATATTTATTATTTTGTGTTATGCATGAGTTAAGGGGGAGCTTCTTTGAAGCTTTACTTTAATCCATGCATATATAACATCATGAGTTTTGTCATCATCAAAAAGGGGGAGATTGTTGGCCCAAAGGCCTATCACCCTAGTTTTGATGATGATCAACTCATGAAGTTATGTTTACTAATGATCTTGTGTTTAATTAGTGACAGATTTATGATCAAGATCTTAGTAGGTGTGGAGCTTCAAGGATTTAAAGTCAAGTTTTGGAGCTAGCACCAGTTGATTCACGAGCCTATGCATTAAGACCACATCAAGAGTTGAGCTCGTTGGATCGTGTGTGGACCAAGTCAAGAAGATGAGAAGCCTTCAAGTGAAGACTTCAAGAAGATGAAGACTTGTGTCTAGGTATAAGATTTTGTTTTTGTTTTTAGATAAAATGTAAAGGATAGATAGTTGGTGGATTGCTCAAGTACATATACACACACACTCTTGATTTAGAATTGTTTTCATAAAAGATTTTTTTTGGTTTAGAAAAGATTTTTCTTTTTGGAAAAATACCTATTTGGATTTTGGTGATTCTCATGTACTTATCTTTTAACCAAAACCAAGTTTAGAGCTTTATGACAAAAACATAGATATTTCATTATAATTGTGTAGTGGATCATATCCATACACACTATGCCTTAAAAGTATATCTTGTTTTTGTATTTGATGAAGATTTGGAAAAATATGTTTTGAAAAATATTATTTTGGAAAAACAGTTTTTATCTTGAGCCAAATATTTCCATGTTACAAAAATAGTCCAATCTTTTATAACATGCCTTGATTTTGTGCAAGTATGTTTGTTTATCAAAGTATATTGGTTAAACTATCTTTGTAGATTTTTATGTATTTTATGGGATTTTATTTGAGCCAAAAAGACCATGTTTTAAATCCCAAAAAATTGTTTCAGGCTTTGTATAAGTCGACTAGTGACCTTTAATAGTTGACTAATACAGGAGTCGGCCGACCGGACCGGTCGACCGACGTGCACAAACGTGCACGCCTTTGTGTACTGGAGGACGGCCGACCGTGCCGGTCGACCGCTCCAGAGAGCAGTGCTATCTGGAAAGTTCGGCCGACCGCCACCGGTCGACCGACAGAGAGTTGGACTCTCAGCTCCAGTGGGTCGGTCGACCGTGGCTCCAACGGTCAGAAATCCGACCGTTGGCGATCGACCGCACCGGTCGACCGGCCGCTCTGACAGACTCCAACGGCTAGTTTTCTGGCAGCCTATAAATTGGGGGTCTTGTCATTGTTTTGAGCCAAGATTTTCAAGTGGGTTTTCACTAGTTTTTCCTGAACTATTTAGAGGTTTTCCTCCACTTGATTTAGAGCAAATATTTCCAATCAAAAGGAGAGATATATCAAGAGTGTTAAAACAAAGTCTTTGAGTTTTCCTCCACCTTTCACATCCTTGTTTTTCTCACACCACACTTGAGCTATCCATTGATTATTCATCCTATAGGTGTGTTGTAGTGAGAGTGCTTTAGGTGATCAAAGTGTTGTGATCACCAAAGATCTTTTCCTTGTTCTTTGAGGAGACGGGCAAGTGTGCTCGTGTTTGTTTAGAGTCCAAGTGTGGACTCGGTGTTTCGGGTTCGGGTGCGAACTCCGTGTTTGAGGTGCGGCCTCGGCGAGCTAGTGAGCTTGCGTGTGTACGGGACTAGAGAGTCCGAGGGCTTGTAGGTGTTGCGGCACCGAGGAGAGATCCATTGAGATCTTGCATAGTGGAAATCCTTCGTGTGTCGAAGGCGGGGATGTAGAGTAAGTGTGCTCGAACCTCGAAACATACCCTTGTGTTTGCGATTGCTCACTCTCTCTCTCTTTTTGTCTATTTTATATCTTGCATGTGTTTATTGTTCATCTTTATATGCTAGATATACATTGTGCTTAAATTGATATACTTGTTTGGGTTTGTTTGCTAACACTTGTAGTCAACCAAGAGAGCCAACGCGGCACCTCAACCCATTCAAGGGGAATCTAGAGGAGTTTATCCAGAGCCCTTCACGGGGAATTCGGCAACACTCTTGTGTTATACATAGTGTTTAGTGTAAAAGTTTAATTAGGTCATAATTGTTTTTAGCTTCCGCATTATTTGCATCATTCATCATTAAGTGACCATTAAATTAGCCTTCACCTATTCACCCCCCCTCTAGGTGAAACCTTACAATTGGTATCAGAGCTTGGTACTCTGATTTGGTCTAACAACCTAGAGTAAAAGATCCTCATTTTTAGGCTAATCACAATATTTTTGTACACACACCATGGACTTCATGTCACCACCCATGTTTGACATTGTTAACATCTATATATGGAAGGTGAAGATGTCCTTGTACCTCAAAGCCCTAGGTATTCATGTTTATCTTGCCACAACTAATAATGCATATTGTTTAAATGGTAAGAATATTGAGGCTAATACAAAAGCCTACATGCTTTAAGATCTATCCTAAATTATGATTACTTATCTAGGGTTGCTAACATTGATTTGGCTTTTGTAGTGTGGAACACCCTCCTCTCCCTTGGCGAAAAGAACAATATTATGCCGGGAGCGATTCGGACGTTGGAAGCGACATCTCCAATGTGTGCTACATGGTCCAAGGGGATAACGCCCTTGAGGTAACTTCCGAATCCGATGATGAGGACATGTCATATGATGAGCTCACTTCATTTTGTCAAACAATTCTTGAAAAATATGACATGCTTAAGAAAGAAAATAAAAATTTGAAAAAGAACATTGCTTGCATGCATAAAGAACATGACTCATTTAGAAGTAACATTGCATGCTTAGAAATAGAAAATAACAATTTGAAAAAGGATTTTGATTGCATGCTAAAAGAAAACGATTCTTTTAAAACTAAAATTGCATGTTTAGAAAAAGAAAAGAAAGATTTGAAAAATGAGAATGTTTCCTTATTTTCGAAATTGAATGATTTGTGTGAAGTAACAATACTTTGAAAAATAAAATTGATTTGGTGGAAAAACAAAAAAAGTTGTTTTTCAAGAAAATATTACTTTGAAAAGAAAATTTGTTGAAAAAGAAAAAGATTTTGTTTCGAAAAAGAAAAAGAAAAATGATTCTTTATCTCATCAAGCTTTACATGCCACCTCTAATGAGATTAAAGTTTTGAAAAATAAAATGGATTGTTTGAGTTCAACTTTGAACTCGTGTGCATTCAACCATTCTAGATTGGAATCCTTGTTTCAAAAGAAACAAGTTTCCCATATTCATGCACACTCACATCATGCATTTGCTTATGTTGCACAACACGACCACAAACATACACATAAGCATTTTAAGGTGTACAAGTGTACACATTGTGGCCGCAAAGGCCATCTAGCAAAATTTTGTTATGACAAGTTGCATCATTTTAATATTGCTAATAAAAATGTTTGGGTGCCTTACAACAAGACTAACCCCCAAGGACCCAAGAAAAAATGGGTACCAAAACCCCTACCCCATGTTTTTGATGTAGGTGAGGGATCTCTCAAGACGTGAGAGATTTGGTGCCTTGGTAGTGGATGCACATGGATTGGATGGACACACTTTAGACGCATCACTATCAAAGGAGGTTTTGGTGAGAAAGACCACCATGTTTGGAGCTTTAGAGTTGGTAACAATCTCTAAACTCCCTTTTATTCATGTTCATGCTTGTTCATTCATATTATTTTGAGCATGTTCATGTTTTATGTATTTTTGTGCTTCATGTGGTAATACCATGCTTAGATGTAGTTTTTATCAAAACTTATTTTATACATGTACAAATGGTGAGTTACACGTGATTTATATATGTTTGCACTTCATGCTCATTTGTACCCACTATATGCACATGTATAGGCTAGTTTTGATGATTCTCATTTATACGTGCTTTGCCAATTTTTATGCTTTACTTCATGTATATGTATTTTTAATTCAAATCTAATAAATATACATGTATACCCGTGAGTCTCTTGCCTTCATGCAAATACATTTGAAAGACTCTTTTATGTTTGGGATATGTATGTGTATTGTTAGGATTGGATAAATCATACATATACCTAGAAGTGTGCTTTGTTTTAATAAAAAATGAATTTTCATGATTGTTTGTTTAAAAAAAAATTTTAACAAAAATTTGATACTCACACTTTTTGAGCTTCAATGTCTATTTTCATGAAAATGCTATTTACATAACCTTTGAACACTCATCTTTTACTTTTCAAGATAATTTTGAGCTTTATGGACTATGAGTGCTTGAATATTTATGTACTTAGTATGATTCATGAAATACACATGTTTTGATTTCATATTTTTGAAGGATCTTTAACTAGTTTTTCAAAATTTATTTTAACTAGTTAATTGTTCTTCATTTGGTAGAGTTTTTCAAACAAAGCTTATTTTTTCAAATCAATTTTTGAAAACCCCTACCGTCTATGGGAGGATGGATGGGCGTGTATGCCTTGTAAGCTTAATGACAAATCTTTTACCTTGTGCATATCAAGGGATGGTAGGTTATGAGATATACACTTAATTTTATTGTTATGTCAATTGGTATCATTGGATTCTTTCAATTGGTATCTAAATTGATAATTTTTGTATATACTCATATTTTGTTTCTTATATATGTATGTATCAATTTCACTTGGTATACTCATTTTTCATACATATATATAATTTTCATGTGCTTAACTTACAATTGGCTCACATTTTTTAAAAGCACAAAGTTTATGATGAAAAATAAAATTTTTGGATCATTATGTTTACCATTAATATCAAAATGCTTCAACTTCATATTTGTTAAAATTCTATTGGTATCAATTTATTTTACAATAATGACTATTTTCAATTTGGTATCTTAAAAATTTGTTTGTTTTACAAAAGCTCTGATACCTTTAAAAATTTTTGTTTAAGAAAAATTAATTAAAAAAACATTTTGTTGATTTGTATTACCCCTTCTTGATCTTTTTGTTTTTGACAAAAAGGGGGAGAAAAATTTGTTTGATTTGATTTTACTTTGACCCCTTTGTTGATGATTGACAAAAAGGGGGAGAAGTATTTTGAAGTATTTGAGTTTATATGCATGTTTTCATTGCTTAAGGGGGAGAAGTATTTGTCTTCCTTATTATTTATGCATATATGTTTTTATATTGCAAATAGGAGAAAAAGATTTACTTTGTTTCATCTCCATACTTGCATACATGTTATGAGCTTCATTGCATATATTTATTATTTTGTGTTATGCATGAGTTAAGGGGGAGCTTCTTTGAAGCTTTACTTTAATCCATGCATATATAACCTCATGAGTTTTGTCATCATCAAAAAGGGGGAGATTGTTAGCCCAAAGGCCTATCACCCTAGTTTTGATGATGATCAACTCATGAAGTTATGTTTATTAATGATCTTGTGTTTAATTAGTGACAGATTTATGATCAAGATCTTAGTAGGTGTGGAGCTTCAACAAAGGATTTAAAGTCAAGTTTTGGAGCTAGCACCAGTTGATTCACGAGCCTATGCATTAAGACCACATCAAGAGTTGAGCTCGTTGGATCGTGTGTGGACCAAGTCAAGAAGATGAGAAGCCTTCAAGTGAAGACTTCAAGAAGATGAAGACTTGTGTCTAGGTATAAGATTTTATTTTTGTTTTTAGATAAAATGTAAAGGATAGATAGTTGGTGGATTGCTCAAGTACATATACACACACTCTTGATTTAGAATTATTTTCATAAAAGATTTTTTTTTTGGTTTAGAAAAGATTTTTCTTTTTGGAAAAATACCTATTTGGATTTTGGTGATTCTCATGTACTTATCTTTTAACCAAAACCAAGTTTAGAGCTTTATGACAAAAACATAGATATTTCATTATAATTGTGTAGTGGATCATATCCATACACACTATGCCTTAAAAGTATATCTTGTTTTTGTATTTGATGAAGATTTGGAAAAATATGTTTTGAAAAATATTGTTTTGGAAAAACAGTTTTTATCTTGAGCCAAATATTTTCATGTTACAAAAATAGTCCAATCTTTTATAACATGCCTTGATTTTGTGCAAGCATGTTTGTTTATCAAAGTATATTGGTTAAACTATTTTTGTAGATTTTTATGTATTTTATGGGATTTTATTTGAGCCAAAAAGACCATGTTTAAATCCCAGAAAATTGTTTCAGGCTTCGTATAAGTCGACTAGTGACCTTTAATAGTCGACTAATACAGGAGTCGGCCGACCGGACCGGTCGACCGACGTGCACAAACGTGCACGCCTTTGTGTACTGGAGGACGGCCGACCGTGCCGGTCGACCGCTCCAGAGAGCAGTGCTCTCTGGAAAGTTCGGCTGACCGCACCGGTCAACCGACAGAGAGTTGGACTCTCAGCTCCAGTGGGTCGGTCGACCCTGGCGGTCAACCGTGGCTCCAACGGTCAGAAATCCGACCGTTGGCGGTCGACCGCACCGGTCGACCGGCCGCTCTGACAGACTCCAACGGCTAGTTTTCTGGCAGCCTATAAATTGGGGGTCTTGTCATTGTTTTGAGCCAAGATTTTCAAGTGGGTTTTCACTAGTTTTTCCTGAACTATTTAGAGGTTTTCCTCCACTTGATTTAGAGCAAATATTTCCAATCAAAAGGAGAGATTTATCAAGAGTGTTAAAACAAAGTCTTTGAGTTTTCCTCCACCTTTCACATCCTTGTTTTTCTCACACCACACTTGAGCTATCCATTGATTATTCATCCTATAGGTGTGTTGTAGTGAGAGTGCTTTAGGTGATCAAAGTGTTGTGATCACCAAAGATCTTTTCCTTGTTCTTTGAGGAGACGGGCAAGTGTGCTCGTGTTTGTTTAGGGTCCAAGTGTGGACTCGGTGTTTCGGGTTCGGGTGCGAACTCCGTGTTTGAGGTGCGGCCTCGGCGTGCTAGTGAGCTTGCATGTGTACGGGACTAGAGAGTCCGAGGGCTTGTAGGTGTTGCGGCACCGAGGAGAGATCCATTGGGATCTTGCATAGTGGAAATCCTTCGTGTGTCGAAGGCGGGGATGTAGAGCAAGTGTGCTCGAACCTCGAAACATACCCTTGTGTTTGCGATTGCTCACTCTCTCTCTCTTTTTGTCTCTTTTATATCTTGCATGTGTTTATTGTTCATCTTTATATGCTAGATATACATTGTGCTTAAATTGATATACTTGCTTGGGTTTGTTTGCTAACACTTGTAGTCAACCAAGAGAGCCAATGCGGCACCTCAACCCATTCAAGGAGAATCTAGAGGAGTTTGTCCAGAGCCCTTCACGGGAAATTCGGCAACACTCTTGTGTTATACATAGTGTTTAGTGTAAAAGTTTAATTAGGTCATAATTGTTTTTAGCTTCCGCATTATTTGCATCATTCATCATTAAGTGACCATTAGATTAGCCTTCACCTATTCACCCCCCTCTAGGTGAACCTTCATTTCCTTTGTAATTTTGCGTGTTCTATTGGATTCATCCGATAGTGCGGTAGGTTAGGCAGAGTAGCTCCCGGTACCAAATCAATAGCATGTTGAATATTCCGCATTGGTGGCAATTGATCCGAGAGATCTTTAAAAAATACATCAGCAAAATCTGTGATAATAAGAGCCATTGCTGGAGGAATCATCTCCTGAGATTCTTTTGCGACTTCTCGAGCAACCAAAACGATGCTGTGTCCCATTAATCACTTTTTCAAATTCTTTTGGACTGATTAAATTGAGGTTCTTTTTCTTGTTTCCGCTGACTTCTTCTCGCCTTGTTTGAATTTTGGTTGACTTGGTATCAACTTGATCTGTTGTCCTTCATAGTTGAAGGTACAAGTGTTGGACTTCCCCCACAAGGGTACGTCCATATCAAACAACCAAGGCCGATGAAGAATCACATGACCTGCATTCATGGATATCACATCACATCAAATTTTATCTTTGTATATGGCAAATTACACAGGTACAAGACATCATTTGTTCACCTCCATCGATGTTGCATTAACTGAGGCAACTTTGTATAGGCTAGGGTGAGGGACTGTTTTTAACTCTATCTTTGAGATTAAACTGGATGACACAATATTTATGCAACTTTTACTATCAATTATGGCTATAGTTTTTATCATCAATCTTTATTCACGCATGGAAGATCGTGTTTCTACGCCAGTCAACAGTATTTAGGCTGCTATAGAATACATCGAACAACATGCCTAATAGTGTCAAGAAACTCCTCGTGTCCCATATCATCCTCAGAATTGCTACCCTCATTTCTTATGAACACTTCTTCCTTTTGAGAGTCGTCCTGCACCTCATCTGATTGATCATCCAGAAAAAGAGCTCTAGATTTAGTTTGAAAAACTTATCCACATGGCTATAACTTTGACATTTAAAGCATTGAGTGTGGGGGTTGGCGTGGGGTACGCTCTCGGCTGGGCCCTTACCTTTGAGATCTCCTATCGGAATGGAACTGTTGGGGTTGGTTTTGAGCTGGGACTGTCCAGAGTTAGTTCTAGCGCCCTGGTTCTTATAATTTGAACCTCGTTGATAATAAGATCCTCGAGAATATCTAAGTCCCAAATTATCTGATAGGTGTGCTCTAAATCACAAATACCTCTTACAAAGAGTTCTCTACAGAGATCATCAAGAAGGCCATATTTAAACTTAGAGAGGGTCATCATCAGAGATTCGTTGACAAACTCACTGCACCGGGTCAAAAATTCATCAAAATTTTCAATGTAATCAGCAGCAGAGTCAGTTTCCTGGGTAAGCCTACTCTATTTGTCAAGTTGTTGATCCTAAAAAGTAATTGGGAGGTGCTTCTGGTTCAACTTAGCCTTCATCTCATCCCAATATTGACTCAGTTCTTGCCTTCTTAGCGCTATCAGCTTTTCAACATTTGATCAATATTATCCCGCTTGTCCCACCAGCTTCATAAAAGCAAAACGGACTCGTTGTACTTGAGACATCTCATACCACTTGAAGTAACGCTTTATGCCCATTACCCAATCAAGGTAATATTGTGAACCTAAGCGACCGTTTAAGTTCGTGTAACACCCCGTTCTTAGAATACGTACTCAGATACGTATTCTGATTTTTCGATTGTATTCTTTCGATTTTTCCCTTATTTATTTTTATTTTATGATTATTTATATTATCATTTGGTATCAAATCCGAATTTTCAAACTAAGAGTCAGTCCTAGTCGGGGACCCGATCCTAGTGTACTACTCAATTTGACCTTTTTAATAGTCAGATTTGACCGTTTCAGTTTCAAACACTATTTTTCAATATTTTAGATTATTTATTATTTTTTAAAATTTTTCTGAATTAAATTGTAAAATCTTCAAAATCGGTTACGATCGGTGCTGCCAATCGATTCTCGGATTTTTAATTTATAAATGGAATTGAATTTCTAAAAGCTGCTTTAACGTTGTTCCTCAGGATCACATTTTCTATCTTAACGCATTTTTGGAAATTTTCTGAATTTATCAAAATTCGACCGGATTTGGTGTGGACCGGTATCGCCAGTTGATTTTAGGATTTTTAATTTGAAAGTAGGATTGAATTTCTTGAATCCGATTTCATCATGATCCTTAATATAATATTTTTTTATTTTTGAGAATTTTTGAAAACATTTCTGAGTTACTTTATTTTTCTGGGTTTTCCAATGTTTTCAGTAGTTTTACAGGTCCAGAGTTTTTATCCGGATATTTTCCTTTTCCTTTTTTCTTCTTTCTTCCATTTTTTCTCCACCACTCCTTTTTTCTTTTCTCTTTTTCTTTTCTTTTTCCTTTTCTTTTCCCATATTTTCTCCAACACACAACTCCCCCAAATATCTCCCCTTTCTCTCTTAAATTCTCTTCTTCCTTCTAACTTCCCCCCCTTCTTTCTTCTTCCCACCAGCTGCTGCCGACCTCCCCCTTCTCTCTCCCTCAAATTCTTTCCCTCTCTCAATTCCCCTAATTCTCTCTCAATCTCACTCTCCCCTACTCTCTACCAGGCCGGCGACGACCACCCTACCCCGGCGCTACCTCCTCTCACTATCCCTCTTCCTTCTTCCTCCTCCATCAAGATCAACACCACGACCACTTCCTCATCTCCACCCACAACCACCCAATCCACCACCACCCTCTCAATTTCCACCCCCACCTCCACCATCACCCTCTTCCCCATCATCACCTCTATCCTCATCACCAACTTTACCTCTTAAATCACCTTCACCACCATCAAAACCACCTCCTAAATCTCCTCCACCCATTAACACCATACTACTCCACCCCCTCACATTACCCTCCGGTTGGTCGGCGGCCACCTGGGGCCGGCGCGGCCGGTCGGCACTGCAAGGGCCATGGCCAGGCCCCCCGGCCTGGCCGTGAGCACAGGGGGCAGTAGCTCCTTTTTCTCTCCCTTCTTTCCCCTCTCTCCAAATTCCCTCTCTTGATTTATCTCTCCTCTTTCATTCTCTCTCTAAAAATATTAATATATATTTTAAAATATATGGTACCGCGTGTGCACGTATTTTGGGACTCTGGGATTTTGTGGGATTTTCTAAAGATTTTTAGGCGAGAACGCTCACCTCAATTTTGAGTTTTCCCGCTTGGTGATTTATATATTGCGAGCTGTGTATTTGTATTGGTGTATTGATGGACTTGTATATGTATAGTAGACATGTAAATTTATACCGGTGTTGTGTTTGTATCAGTGTGGGTGTGTAGATGTATTCTATGGACATGTATACGTATCGATGTGACGAATGTGTGTAATAGGATAGTTCAATTCCTGTACATGTATATTGATGTGTTATCTAACTCTATTAGCCTCCAGGCTCTCATTCAGCCTCCGGGCTTAACTGCTCCGCAGTTCTATATCAGCTTTCGGGGTTAAACCTCCTGGGTTTCCTAGCTTTGTCGAGAGCCTACCTAAATCATGTGTCTGTGAGTTGAGCTTAATTGCGTAGTCTTGTCAGGCATGACTTAGCTATGCTCCTACCTTGCTCACCCTCTGGGTTTTACTAGCTATACCGTGTGTTTGCGAGCCGAGCTTAATTGCGTAGCCTCGTCAGGCACAGTATGGCTATACACCTGCTTGTTCAGCCTCCGGGCTTAATCGCTTGGCTATCTCTTGCTTGTTATCTGTATATGCATGTGTTTTGTTTGGTTCTAACATCTTCTACAAGTACATACTCAGCATCCGGACTTAATCGCTCTGACGATTCTATACTACAACCTCCGAGTTTAACCTCTCCGAGGTTCATTAAAGTCCTCTGGACTTTCTTTACGCTCCGCCTGGTAGGCGGACCTAGTGTCAGCACTTTACCGCTAACTCCGTTCAAGCGTAGTTACTCCGTGAGCGCTTCACCACATGCGGTAGCATAGCATTCATACGCTCTCTTTGTCATATGTGTTTTAGCTGTGCCACAAGTGGTAATCACTGTAGGCTGTCTAAAAATGACTAACAGACCAGCCATTAAGGAAGCAGAGTCTCAAGCTCTAGACGCGAGGAATCGATGCTCGCGTCTCAGCATTAAGACGCGTTGGCTCTACACCCGCGTCTCAACGTTCAGACGCGTCGGCCCGAAGGCCGCGTCTCAGCATCAAGGCGCGTCGGCCCGACGCCCGCGCCTCAGCATCCAGACGTGAAGGCCTGAAGCCCGCGTCTCAAACTTCAAGGCGCGTTTGGCTCGACGCCCGCGTCTCAAACTTCAAGGCGCGTTTGGCCCAACGCTCGCGTCTCAGTTGCAACTGCCCTGATTGCGGGGCCAGTCACCGCGCATGTAGCGGGTAGTGGCCCCTCATTCGGGAGCGTTTTCAGGAGGCACCTTCACCCCCTGAGACCCCTATAAATAGCCTTGTTTGCTATGAGGCTAAGATCGAAGTTTGAAGAGGGGAGTTTTGAAGGGAGAGAGCTTTGAGATAAGATCGAAACTTGGGAAAGGTCGAAAATTAAGAAGGTCAAGGCATCATCAAAATCGATCGAATCCAGGCAAGAGGATCATCAAGAGGGAAGCACGACTCTTCAGCGAGCTTACTGAGTACTAGCCGCTCTTCGCCTACCTCCTCTTTGAGAGTTTTGGTAGACGGAGCTGAGTTACTCTTTCTACCGACCGAAGAGAAGACCCCCGACGGTCCAGGACGGTCATCTGGTCAACGGAGAACAAGATTCACTCTCCATCGCCACACGAAGAACCCAGCTTTAAACAAAGGGAAGATTCAGACATCCTCCCTCCCTTGTAACTGGAAAAGAGGGAAGAGTAGTTCTTTTGGTTGTAATCGTTTCGCTTGAATCAAGGAAATCTTTTACAGCTAAAACCACTTTCTCCGACCACCAAATTTTCCGGCCCCTACAAGAGATGGCGACTCCGCTGGGGAATACCTTCGTTACTGACGAGCGCACTGTGGTGCAAGATGACGTTCTCCGTAAGGGGAAAATGGTCGAATCCCTCGTCGTCGAGTTCGACCAGGCGAAGTATGAAGAGTTACTCTCTTCTGGCTCCAAGAGCCCAAAGACCCGCGTCTGCCGCAGGGTCTCAAGTGGACAGCCCCCTGAAGCCCAATCTGAGGCTCTGTCGGGTGCTCCTGCTGCCCACTGTGCCAAGTTTGTTCACGCGCCGACGCCTCCCAGAAGGCCCGCGTAACCTCAGACTCCTCTGCTGCGATCAACCGCGTCGCGCAGAACACACGCGCCAACGCCTCTCTGAAGGCCCGCGTGGTCCCCGGCACATCTACTGGTGCGATCGACCGTGTCGCACAGAACGCCCGCGTCAGCGTCTCTCGGGAGACCCGCGTGGCAAACACCCCTGGTTCTACAAACCAGGAAGTTGTTGGCTTCTCTCTTCCTCCACGGCGCAATCGGAATGCCGAGCGTCGACAGAGAAGACGCGCGCGTCAACACTCGGTCGGAACCGTTGGTTTTCTGACTGGGGTTGAACGCAGCGTACGATCCGATGCCTTGCCCGCACCTCGTCCAGTGCGAGAGATCCGCGTTTGGCGACCCAAACGCGAGACTCCCCAAGTTGGGCCTTCTGGAGACCAACTTGCCAAACGCCAAAGCGAAGCTTCTGCGTCTCGTCAAACGCAGGAAGCACGCGCCCACAGGCGTGGGGCCCAGCAGCCCACTCTCTCCCAAGTCTCTCTGCTCCAACGCAGCAGACAGCAACGCGAAAGTCGCGTCTCATATCAACAGAGACGCCAGACGCGCGTGACGCAGCCGCGACGCAACAGCCGCGTTTCTGAAACCTGTGTCCAGGCTGAACAGCACATGACTGTCTCCCGTCGTCCACGTTGCGAGACCAGTCTCTTTAATCCCCCTCCCACAGATTTGAGGGATTATTTGACAAGGAAAAGGAGTGCCAATCAGACCACTTCTCCATGCTGCTGTCAACAGCTCATCCAGATGCTCTCTGGATGCCATTGCGAGTCAGGCGTGCAACAGCCGTCTTTAATTAGACAGCTGACCCTGATTCCCCCGTCAGCCAAAAGAAGACGCTCCCACAGGAGGAGAACCTTCTCAGATGTTGAATACCCGGAGCTTACTGCAAACATGACTAGCAGAAGCAAGGGGAAACAACTAATGGACAACTCAGAGCAATCTGACTCTGAGCCAGAGGGGGTGTATCAACACACTCGCACCCGGACAGGGGCCATTCCCCCAATTGACTATAATGCCTTAGCCCGCGGCATTAGAATGGGTGGTTCTCACTCCGCTATAGTGGAGTCGCAGGCTTCAAACTCTTCCGTCGAGAAGGAGGCTTCCGCCTACATGGCCGACACTCCTGAGGAGACGACCAGGCGTTTAGAACAGACGCAGAAGCACCAGATGGATATAATCGCCTCTCAACAGAGATCCATTGACTCCCTTAAGCATATGCTTGAGAAATTGCTTGAAGAAAGAGCGACATCTCCTCCTTCAGGACACCTCTAGGGGTATATTGCTACACCGTCATGCCCTTCGGTCTGAAAAATGCGGGGGCAACCTACCAAAGGGCCATGAATGCCATTTTCCATCGGCAGATACGCAAAACGGTGGAATGTTATGTCGACGACATCGCGGTGAAAAGTCGCACTAAAGGTGATCACATAGCAGATCTGAGGGTGGTCTTCGACATCATGCGGGCTCATCAATTGAAGATGAACCCCACCAAGTCCTTCCTGGGGGTAGCCAGTGGCAAATTCCTAGGGTTTGTTGTGACTTCCACAGGAATCCATTTGGATCCGGAGAAAGTCCGTGCTATCCAAGAGATGCAACCCCCCAGAAGCCTCAAGGAGCTCAGAGGATTACAAGGACGATTGGCATACATCCGCAGATTCATTTCAAATCTCTCCGGGAGATGCCAACCCTTCGCTAAGCTGAT
The DNA here is from genome assembly GCA_038442645.1 of Agave tequilana. Lineage (NCBI taxonomy): Eukaryota > Viridiplantae > Streptophyta > Magnoliopsida > Asparagales > Asparagaceae > Agave > Agave tequilana. The sequence goes on from JAVJIF010001208.1 coordinate 105,907, forward strand.
GAAGAAAGGCGTTTCGTTCATTTGGGACGACGCTTGCCAGCAAGCATTTGAGGAGATCAAGCACTACCTCACCCAACCACCAGTCCTGGCAGCTCCAGTATCCGGAAAGCCTTTCCTGGTGTACGTCCGATCAATGGATCATTCTTTGGGAGCTCTACTAGCTCAGAATGATGACCAGGGGCGAGAACAAGCAATCTACTACCTAAGTAGAACGATGATCGGAGCCGAACATCGGTATAACCCGATCGAGAAGGAATGTTTGGCACTGGTGTTCGCCATTCAGAAAATGCGACACTATCTGGTGGGCCAAACCATAAATGTCATATCCAAAGTCAACCCCCTGAGGTTACTTATGACAAAACCTTCTTCACTAAATGGCCGGCTGGCAAAATGGGCCATATTGCTATCACAATATGAGATGCATTTTCTGCCACAAAAGGCTATTAAGGGACAAGCGGTGGCGGACTTCTTAGCTGAACACCCAGATCCCAGGGCAGCCAAACTCTACGAGGATCTCCCAGATGAGGTCGCCGAAGTCTGCCTAGCTCAGACACCGTTCGAAAGTCAAGTATGGCAACTTTTCTTCGACGGTGCATCAAGGGCAAGCCCGAAGGGACACACAGTAGCGGGGGTAGAGTGGTACTCGTCTCCCCACAAAATTACGTGATTCCCCGAGCTATCTCGTTAACCGAGCCCTGTTCCAACAATGTGGCGGAATACAACGCTCTTTTGATTGGGATGCAATTCGCCGATGAGATTGGCGTTAAAAATCTCGAGGCATACGGTGATTCTAAACTCATCGTCAGCCAAGTTCGCGGAGAGTATGAGGTCAAGCATGAAGATCTAGTACCCTACTACAACGCGACAATCCGCATGGCCGAGAGGTTTTCAAACTTCTACATCGACCATGTACCGCGCAAGCAAAATGCGCATGCAGATGCACTTGCATCTCTTGCTGCCTCCTTAGCTCTTCCAGCCGGAGCAATGGAGAAGGTATTCGTCTATAGCCACGACCTATACTGCCCAAAAAGTCCCCTCGGAGACTACCAGAGGTCAACGGGAGATCGTCGCGGTAAGGAAACACTTGAAGTGTCAACCGATCCAGAGCTTAAAGACTGGCGATTCCCCTACATTGATTTTGTCTTATACGGCATCTTGCCCGAAGACACCAGGGAGGCGGCTGCCATCCGAAGGAAAGCCTCCAAATTCTACTACAATGCGATTTCGCGAACATTGTATCGTAGATCGCATGACGGGATCCTGCTCCGGTGCCTCTCATCAAAAGAAGCCCACGAAGTGTTGAAAGAAGCCCACGATGGTACGTGTGGAGCTCATCAACCTGGCCCGAAGCTGGCAAACCGACTCCAAAGATTGGGTTACTACTGGCCCAAGATGGTTGCCGATGCTGTTGCCTATGCCAAAAGATGTCACGCCTGTCAAATACATGGCGATTTCATCCATCAAGCATCAGGATACCTCCACTCTACGACCTCTACCTGGCCGTTCGAAATGTGGGGGATGGACGTGGTTGGTCCTATCAGTCCACCATCATCAAAGGGACATCGGTTCATCTTAGCGATAACCGATTACTTCTCAAAGTGGGCCGAAGCTATCCCTTTGAAAGAGGTGAAATCTTCTAACGTGATCAAGTTCGTGAAACATCACGTTATTTACCGCTTCGGTGTGCCTCGGCGGATTGTCCATGACAATGGACCCCAGTTCATCAGCCAGGCTTTTCAGAGATTCTGCGCCAAGTTCAGAATCCAGAGTGTGTCATCAACGGCATACTATCCGCCCGCTAACGGCCTCGCAGAAGCTTTCAATAAGACTATTGGCAAGCTTCTCAAGAAATTCGTCTCGAAAAGTCAACGAGACTGGGACGATAAGTTGGGCGAATGCTTATGGGCCTATCGCACGACTGTGCGAACCCCAACTAAAGCCACGCCATTTTCCTTGGTGTACGGATGCGAAGCCGTCCTTCCACTGGAAATCCAAATTCCATCTCTTCGCGTCGCCTTGACAGCGGAAATGACAACAGAGGAGAAGCATCGACAGCGACTCCAAGAATTGGAAGCCTTGGACGACAAGCGTCTGCAGGCCCAACAACAAATCGAGCTTTACCAAGCTCGTATCACCAGAGCCTTCAACAAGAAAGTCAAATCCCGAACTTTCAAGAAAGGCGACCTCGTCTTAGCCGTCCGAAGACCCATGGTCATGACGCACAAGACGAAAGGAAAATTCCAACCCAAATGGGAAGGACCGTTTGTAGTAGAGTCAGTCTACTCAAATGGATCGTATCGCCTCATAACCTCAAATGGCGATACACTCATGATGCCAATCAATGGCAAATTCCTGAAGAAATACTATCCCTAGATGGCATTCTTCCACCGATCAAGTTAAAAATACACCTCTGATCGGAAACATCCAACGCCTCCGACGGCTAAGGATAGAGGAAAATGTTGGCTTTTAAGTCCAACATAAGTCTTCGACAACTCATCATGCTGAGGGGAATAGCATGGCTAGCCCAACTCAAACGGTAGTTGGTAAAGGCATGACAAACCCGTTGACAGCTGAGGATTTGCTAAAAATCCTAAGGGACACGTTCCCATTTGATCCGACGCCTCCGACGGCTAAAGATAGAGGAAAATGTTGGCTTTTAAGTCCAACATAAGTCTTCGACAACTCATCATGCTGAGGGGAATAGCATGGCTAGCCCAACTCAAACGGTAGTTGGTAAAGGCATGTCAAACCCGTTGACAGCTGAGGATTTGCTAAAAATCCTAAGGGACACGTTCCCATTTGATCCGACGCCTCCGACGGCTAAGGATAGAGGAAAATGTTGGCTTTTAAGTCCAACATAAGTCTTCGACAACTCATCATGCTGAGGGGAATAGCATGGCTAGCCCAACTCAAACGGTAGTTGGTAAAGGCACCTCAAATCCGTTGATAGCTGAGGGTTTGCTAAAAATCCTAAGTGGACTTGATTCCACTCTTCCCTCCAAAAATCCCTTACCAATTCTCATCCATAGAATGGTAGGACCACAAAATGCAATCATTACCATGTTAACACTATACCTCTGGTAATGAATACTCCTCGTCGAGTACAAACCTGGCTTGTTAACTCTGCATAGAGTAACAAACTCTCAAATTTGCCAAGTTAACACTATACCTCTGGCACTTCAAAGTCCACTTGTCAATTCTCATCAATAGAATGACAGGTCCTCAAATTGCTCCTATCGCAAGCAAATTCTTGTCAAGTTAATATCACACCTCTGACAAAACTACTGTTTAAAGTTAACATTACACCTCTAAGCGGTACCTCGAGTGCCTGTCAAGTTAATATCACACCTCTGACAGTCACCTTTCTTCAGACTTCCATATCGAAGCTGAAATGGACGATGCCAAGTTAACACTACACTTCCAGCATCCGAGTCATTGCTAAGTTCAACAATACACCTATGGCTATGACCTTTCCTCGACTTCCTTGTCCAAGCCGAGATGAACGATGCCAAGTTAACACTACACTTCTAGCATCCGAGTCATTGCTAAGTTCAACAATACACCTATGGCTATGACCTTTCCTTGACTTCTTTAAGCCGAGACGACTAATGCCAAGTTCAACATTACACCTCTAGCATTACTATCACTGTTAAGTTAAACATCACACCTATGACAGTGACACCCTCAGTTTTCCCAAATAAAACTGAGATGCTGATGAGTTAGGTTAATATCACACCTCTAACTCACGTCCTTGTCAAGTTAATATTACACTTCTGACAAGACTACTTCTAAACCGTTAAGTTAATATCACACCTCTAGCGGTAAAAATCTTACTAGATTCCCCACGAGTCTAGTTTCATTTGATATTCTCCCCAACCGAGTATCAAATTCATTTGGGAGGCATTGTTGGTTAACATTACACCGATAAACAATGCTTCCATCAAAATCCCCAGCTGATCTTAAATCAAGTTAATCCCAAATCCTTGATAAAAGTTCACCTTCTCTGGGGGTACGCACTCCACCTGTCACTTTCTTTTATAAAGTGGCAGGTCCACCAAAATCATTCTTTTGCTTCTAAAACAAAACATTCAAGACAACAGAAAGAGGCAAAAAGAAAAGTGTCACTTTTATTTGATATTCAAGCATATGAAAGTGATACAAAACGCTCTCTTATACAATAAGATTGAGTGTTACAATTAAGGAGTACAAAGAAGTCCCTCTCTCTCTCAGAGGCCGTACTCACTCCTTGAAACCGCATCTGATCCCAGGTGCACAACTGGAACCGATTGCGCCATGGCGACGACGCCAACTTTTGAAAGCGCCCTAGCTGACTAAGCCAAGAGCAATGGTGTTCTTGAGGTCCGGTGGCAACAGAAGGTCCTGCAACCCTTCGTTCAGGCGCGTCTCTTTCCCTAGCAGATCATCCAACAAACATGGAGTCACTTTTGGGGTGAGAAAGGAAGTTTAGGAGTCATCACAAAGGATGCTACCCTCCACTAGGTCCAGCGGCAGCAGAAAGTCCTGCATTCATCACCATCCCTTTCCCCAGCAGGCCATCCAACGGAATGTCCTTGATGTCACTTCTGGAGTTGGGAGAGGAAGAGGATCTTTTCCGCCACCGTAACCGCCGGACCACCCTCGCCGATACTCAGCCTATCCGTCTCTTGCACCAGATCTGAAGAGACCTTGGCGAGGGTTGGGTCCTCGTCAGAGATATAATTTAATCTCTCACAAACGACGAGGACCATAATTTAATCTCTCACAAACGAACGTGGAGCAGGCTTCTCCAGCTTGATGTGGGTATCCGTTGCGAAGACTGCATCGGTCATGAGCACCCGAGAAGTCCTCTCATTAACATGGGCAATCATTTCCCCGCGAACTGGCGACCTGTCAGCAGTCACAGGTATGGTCCTTCGCAGTGCAAAAGTCAGACGGTGGTCGGCACCACCCACGCGTCCAAAGTGGTGCATCTTGGCGAGTGAACCTGAAACATGCGGCACTGCAAAAGAAAAAGACACTTGGTCAGATACTTTGCCAAAAATAAGGGAAGACGCTAAGTGTTCATAACTCAAAACGCAGCCGAGACATTGGACGCAGGAGTTATCATCCGCGTCCAGACCTGCGAACTTGCACCAAAACGCAGAAGAGATACTGGACGCAGGAATTTTTCGAATCCGCGTCCAGACCTGCAAAGCTGCGTTCTGCAAACCAAGACTTATGAAAATTCTAAGTACTTGGACTCAAACGCCAGATTCTACAAAATCGGCGGTTGAAGACACAGAACGCAAGGATCAAATCCGCGTTCTGCAAACCAAGACTTGTGAAATTTCAAAGTGCTTGGACTCGGACGCCAGCGCCTGATGGCACAAAAGGCGGCACAGAACGCATGGATCAAATCCGCGTTCTGCAAATCGCGTCCAGAGACCTTCATAATTAGAAATATTCTAAGTGAAGGACCCAGAGTGCAGAGTTCACCAGCGTCGGATCATCAGGCCCGCGCCCCGGTTATCATCTCAAGGACAGCGTCCGAGAATCAAACACGATCTTGTGTTAAAAGGTCCTTAGGGTTCTATGAACATGTTTTAATGGCGGAACCCACACCGAAGGTACATTTTTACCTCGGAAAACACCCTCCTGCGCAGAGGAAGCATCTCTCTCAGCCTCGGCGACGGTCGCCCTTGAGGTCGATGCAGTCGGTTTTGTCTTGGGAGCCATTGAAGATCAAGAAATCCGAGCGAGGAGATGAATAGTTGAACAGAGAAGGAAGTTCTTTTTCTCAGAGAATGCGTTCGTTCGGAGAAGAAGATACATCTCTCTAACTGTTGCCTTTTATAGGCACAGAGATTCGCGAAGATACGCAGCGTTTGGCCCAATAAACGCTGCAGCGAATCGCTGCCTGACGCGTGGAGCCAAATCATTGTTTGAACAGGGAAGATCATGCGTCGCGACCCCGCCACAAGTCAGAAGTTGACACGTGGAGCAGTTCATTTAATGAACCGGGGGATCCGCGCGCCAAAAGGCGAAATCTCGCCGTTTCCCCAGGCCAGCTGGCGGCGTAATCATGACATGGCACAGGCGCGCGCCCCAAAGAACGCGGCTCTTCGGTGGACATGCCCCGTCAGCATCATCATAAATGCACCCAGAAAATCGCGTCTGCATTTCAAGAGATGCGTCTCTCCAAAGTCCGCGTCCCCTCAAACAGGCCAAACATCGCGTCTCGCTAAGAAGTCGCGTCTTTAAAGCAGTCTCTGCTTTTTCAAAAGGGAACCTGCGTCCAGTCTCCTGCTTCTGCAAGTCAGTTCAACAGTACACTGACGCAAACAGACAACCAACCACTCCCGGCCAAAAGCGCACCCGTGACAGACTAAAAGCAATCGGGGAGGTCTAGACTGTGTATCTAGACACTCAACACGATCAACTCTGACGGCTTCAAAGAGTTCAACAGTACACTCACGAAGACCAATTCCAGATAAGATCAAACCCGAAGCATCAACAGTCCAGTCATAAACGCGAACACGGCTAAGATCCAAAGTATTCCGAAATCCGTCCCATTCAACTGCGGAATATCAGAAACTTTGGAGGGGGTTCTGTAGGCTGTCTAAAAATGACTAACAGACCAGCCATTAAGGAAGCAGAGTCTCAAGCTCTAGACGCGAGGAATCGATGCTCGCGTCTCAGCATTAAGACGCGTTGGCTCTACACCCGCGTCTCAACGTTCAGACGCGTCGGCCCGAAGGCCGCGTCTCAGCATCAAGGCGCGTCGGCCCGACGCCCGCGCCTCAGCATCCAGACGTGAAGGCCTGAAGCCCGCGTCTCAAACTTCAAGGCGCGTTTGGCTCGACGCCCGCGTCTCAAACTTCAAGGCGCGTTTGGCCCAACGCTCGCGTCTCAGTTGCAACTGCCCTGATTGCGGGGCCAGTCACCGCGCATGTAGCGGGTAGTGGCCCCTCATTCGGGAGCGTTTTCAGGAGGCACCTTCACCCCCTGAGACCCCTATAAATAGCCTTGTTTGCTATGAGGCTAAGATCGAAGTTTGAAGAGGGGAGTTTTGAAGGGAGAGAGCTTTGAGATAAGATCAAAACTTGGGAAAGGTCGAAAATTAAGAAGGTCAAGGCATCATCAAAATCGATCGAATCCAGGCAAGAGGATCATCAAGAGGGAAGCACGACTCTTCAGCGAGCTTACTGAGTACTAGCCGCTCTTCGCCTACCTCCTCTTTGAGAGTTTTGGTAGACGGAGCTGAGTTACTCTTTCTACCGACCGAAGAGAAGACCCCGACGGTCCAGGACGGTCATCTGGTCAACGGAGAACAAGATTCACTCTCCATCGCCACACGAAGAACCCAGCTTTAAACAAAGGGAAGATTCAGACATCCTCCCTCCCTTGTAACTGGAAAAGAGGGAAGAGTAGTTCTTTTGGTTGTAATCGTTTCGCTTGAATCAAGGAAATCTTTTACAGCTAAAACCACTTTCTCCGACCACCAAATTTTCCGGCCCCTACAATCACGCCGAGCGTTATGCGTCTAGTGCTGTATATTAGCTTCGCTCTAGCTCTGCCTAGCTCTACTTGGATGCTTGCTTGCTTATTTGCTTGCCTACTTGATAGTTCTATTAATTCTTTTATTGATGGTTGTGTAGGGCTTGAAATCTACTTATTCTGTTTTTCAAAAAATGTATGTCTTTCGGTATTCGTATCGATCTTCGGTATCGGTAGTGTTTTCCCGTATCGTGTTATTTGACAGTTAATATCTGTTGTGTTATCGCTTGACGTGCTTTTACTTGCTATGCTAACACTTATCGTGTTATCACTTAACATGTCACCACTTGACACCTGATCGCTACCTGTTATCACCTGACCCCTGACTTGTTATCATCTGACATGCTATTACGTGACACCTGCCATACTTACACTTGACTCATGATTATCACATTACGGGAATGTAGCACCTGATATCCTGATATACTCATGTATTCCAGTGCACATGTACTCCTGATACATCTGACATGCTCCTGCTCATTCCCGTACACTGATAATTACTCAATAAACTATAAAAGAATAACTTATACCGGGTAAAAGGGAAATTGATGGACTCGATTTGTTATTTTGTTTACAATGGTATTAGTTATGTTGTGTAACTAAAATTTTGGTTCTACCTGTGGGCTTGCAGGTGTTCCACGGGGTGTGCTGGCACCCCAATTTCTTCTTCCTGAATAGGCATACAATAAGACCTTCTCCTTGCGACTTGCGGTAGGTTTCATTTCATGCACCAGCAACGGAACATCCTGGGCCGTGGTCCCGAGTATACACGGGACGCATTGTAAACATAATTTGTTGGTTTCATCATCGGTTTTTAATAATCAATCTCGACTTACTGATATATAGATGTATGTATGTTGAGATGCACACCAGGACACATACCTAGATATATGGGTCGTGCGAGTAATAATAATAAGATGCTAATTAACAATTCATTGTGTTGTTTTGCAATTCGGGTCTTATACGCTTGGATTACGGTGACATGAGACATAAGGTATATAGATGAGGGTTTCTTTGTTTGAATTATTCCTTCGACGTACTAGTCTTATGAAATCGTAAACCGAGCTTGTAGGACTGGTTTTGCTTGTATTCGGTATTATCAGTTTTATCAGTTTTCTATCGTTTTATGTTATTTTCTTAGTTTAGAAGACAACTCGGGTTATATGAACTCAAGATACGATGATGTGAGCTATAGAGTATATATATGAGGTTTCCTTATTTGGATTATTCTTTCGATATACTTATCTCACGGATCGGTAATTTGGGCTTGCATATCTGGTTCTGTCATATTTACTTTACTTGATGTCTCATTACTTTCTCCAGTGTGCCTATGCTTATGATACAGTTTTCAATATATGCTTTTCGTCTCGGATTTATCGATACACGTGTACTTGTCTCTGCACGCCACTTGGCACTCATCTTACTACTCGGGCAGCTTTCTGACTCCCTTGGACTTGCATGTCCAGATTCCGGAGTTTGAACTATGATAGACTTCCTGTTGATCAGAGTGGTGCAGCGGTAGCGTAGTGGATCAGCATTGACCAGTCCGAGGCCCTATCCTTCCAGGCCCCCTTCTCGTCTCTCGAGTTTTTCTTTTATAACTCATAAGCGCCTTTTATATTATTCATACCAATGTTTAAAATAATGATAACGTAACGATAACGTTTTTCTTTTGTTATGTTAATGTAGGTTATAACGTAACACATAACGTAGGTTACGCGATTTAATATTTATTTAATAAAAATAAATATATGCACTATATTTAAAAATTTTATAAATAGGAAAGTAATTTTGAAAAAATTAAAAATATATCAAAATAATATATAATGCATTTAACAAGTCTCACAATAATTTTTAGCAAGTATCACAATAATTGTTCATATTCACAAGTTATAATAAGTTCGCAAACATAACCACCATGACGGAGAATCACCAGAGGTAGGTCTTATTCTTCTTCTTCTCAGCACTGACAACGAGCTTGTAGAGACGACGACGAGGTTGCAGAGAGAATTTTTTGGGGGTTCTTTTGGCCCTAGACCGAGCAAATTTGGGGGGTTTTATAAAAAGTCGACTTGCATCGTAACGTAAGTTACGATGCGTTACGTTAATAATGTAACGTAATGAACGTTACAGGCAAAATAATAATAGTTATAAAACATTGTATTTTTTATCCCTGCTACGTAACGATTGATCGGCGTTAGTGAAAAACACCAGGAGGGGGGTGAATAGGTGTAAATGCTAATCTAAAAATTAAATGCGCTAAATGCGGAAGCTTAAAACTATTTTGCAACACACTTAGTACAACACACAAGTGTAGCCGAATTCCCCGTGAAGGGCTCTGGACTAACTCCTCTTGATTCCCCTAGATATGGGTTGAGGTGCTATATGAAGCTCTTGTGGTTAAGTATAAGTGAGGCACACACACAAGCAATCCAAGCATATAAGGGTAAGCAATATGAATAGATGCAAGGACAACACAAGCATACAAGATATGAATGATATGAAAGATGCTATGCACAATTAAAAGAGAGAGAGAGAGAGTTAAGAGACAATGGATCAAACGCAAACACAAAGATATGTTTCGAGGTTCGAGCCCCTAGCTTTACATCCCCGCCTTCACCACCGTGAAGGATTTCCAATCCACTATCTCCCACCGAGGGAACCTCCACCGAGGAGGATTTGTACAACAAGGGAGTACCGAACTCCTCTCTCAAACACCGCCTCACAACCGAGGGGTAGGCCCGTAGCCAAATACAACCACAAACACCTCTACCGAAGAGGGTTACAAACCAATACCACTCCGATCAACCTCTACCAAAGAGGGATACAACAATAAAAGGAGGGTTTATAACTTTGGAGGTTTCCACAATCTCAAACAATCTCTCTTTTTCACAAAACAAGATCCTAATAGAATAGGATAGAAGATAAGCTCAAGTGTGGAAAAATAAAGTGTTTTGATCAAAGAAAATCTCTTGGGAAAATACCAAATTGATATAGAAATTAAGAACAAGAAACTAATTCCCAAAAACCTATTTTCTTTAAAAATGACAAAACACTTTAAAACAAATAAGATGGATCTTTTGGCACTTAAAACTCTTTTGAAAACTTCTTTTAAAATCAGAGAATGGGGAAATTTTTGCTCTAAAAATCTTGGCCAAAATCCCAAAGAAATGGGGTTTATATAGGCCAAACAGAAAACTAGCCGTTAGGCTGATCTGGCAGCCTGACAGGCCTGCGGTTAACTGGCCCGGTCGACCGCCAACGGTCATAAATATGACCGTTGGGCAAACCCGGTCGACCGTTTGGTCGACCGCCCAGATACAGAGAGCAGAGCTCTCTGGTCCGGTCGACCGCCCGGTCGACTGCCCAGATACAGAGAGCAAAGCTCTCTGGTCCGGTCGACCGGTCGGTCAACCGGCCCACTGTGCTGCCAGACGTGCACAGCTCTGTGCACGTCGGTCGACCGCAAGATCGACCGGCCCTTGGTACGGTCGACCGACCTGGCTTGTCAGCCAGTTCTGGGTCAGAAACTGGGTCAGAAAAACATGTTAAGAATATTTCTAAAAATTCTTTTAAGTCTTTGTAAAAATACCCAAAAATAGTTTTATCATTTTGCATTGATACATAAACATGTGATAATCATTTTAACTCAAATATCAAGCATATGAAACTATTTTTGTGTTTTAACATTTTTACCAAAACCAAAACTAGTATTTTATCTGTAACCCCCTGCTCCCCGGTGTACGTATTACCGTATCGGTACGCGATACGACGTACAAAATTGATTTGGCCTCCGTAATAGTCCGATTGAGTTGATTTCAATTTTAAAAATTATTTTTTAATATTTGAGATTTTTCAAGATTTTCTAGGATTTTTCTGGATTATTTTGGAAAATCTCCGTAGTCAGTGTCGACCAATACCGATAACCGACTTTCCGATTTTTCTTTCACAAACGGAGTAGAATTTTGAGAATCGGCCTTCACCGTATGTCATAGAATCACGGGAGCTACGTTCGGGTATTTTTGGGGATTTTTCTGAATTTATCGAAATCCGGGCAAAATCGGTGTCGCCCGTATCGGCGAGACACTCCGGGATTTTTAATTTGCAAACCGGATCGAGTTTCTGCAAACCGTTTTCATCTTACGTCTCAGGATAATATTCTCTATTTTTTGTAATTTTTGGGTACCGTTCGGAACTGGTCGAATTTCGGGCCAATTAAATAATATTAAAATATTAATTTTTTTTTAATTTTTCTTTTCTTTTCTTTTCCTTTCTCTTCTCCCTTTCTCTGGATCTTTCTCTTCCACGGCCTCTCTCCACCGACCTTTCCCCCCTCTTAAATCCTCTCCCTCTCTCTCTTCTCCCCTAATTCTCTCTCTCTCTCTCTAACCTCTCTCTCTCTCTCTCTTCTCTCTCTCTCTCTCGCGTCCAGACGGACCCGACTCGCCGCCGGTGGCCGGCGCGCCACCGGCATGCTCCCTGGCCACGCGTCGCAGGCGGCCCTGGCCGGCCGCCGCCGCTCCCCGGCCACGGCCGGCGCCGCCACCACCTTCCCTCTCTTTTCTTTTCTTTTTCTTTTCTTTTCTTTCTTCTTCTTCTTCTTCTTCTTCTTCTTCACTGTGCTGCTACTTCTCCTTCTCTTTTCCTCTCTTTTTCTCTCTCTATCTCTCTCTCCTCTCTCCCTCTCTCTCTGACCCACCGCCGGCGGCTAGACCCGCCGCCGGCGGGGCTTGAGCGCCGCCGGCCGGCGCTGGCCGGCCGGCCTGCGCAGGGGGCAGCAGCAGCAAGAGCTGCTGCTGCTATTCCTCTCTTGTATGGGTTTGGGTTTTAAAATGTAACCCCCTGCTCCCCGGTGTACGTATTACCGTATCGGTACGCGATACGACATACAAAATTGATTTGGCCTCCGTAATAGTCCGATTGAGTTGATTTCAATTTTAAAAATTATTTTAAATGTAACCCCCTGCTCCCCGGTGTACGTATTACCGTATCGGTACGCGATACGACGTACAAAATTGATTTGGCCTCCGTAATAGTCCGATTGAGTTGATTTCAATTTTAAAAATTATTTTTTAATATTTGAGATTTTTCAAGATTTTCTAGGATTTTTCTGGATTATTTTGGAAAATCTCCGTAGTCAGTGTCGACCAATACCGATAACCGACTTTCCGATTTTTCTTTCACAAACGGAGTAGAATTTTGAGAATCGGCCTTCACCGTATGTCATAGAATCACGGGAGCTACGTTCGGGTATTTTTGGGGATTTTTCTGAATTTATCGAAATCCGGGCAAAATCGGTGTCGCCCGTATCGGCGAGACACTCCGGGATTTTTAATTTGCAAACCGGATCGAGTTTCTGCAAACCGTTTTCATCTTACGTCTCAGGATAATATTTTCTATTTTTTGTAATTTTTGGGTACCGTTCGGAACTGATCGAATTTCGGGCCAATTAAATAATATTAAAATATTAATTTTTTTTAATTTTTCTTTTCTTTTCTTTTCCTTTCTCTTCTCCCTTTCTCTGGATCTTTCTCTTCCACCGCCTCTCTCCACCGACCTTTCCCCCCTCTTAAATCCTCTCCCTCTCTCTCTTCTCCCCTAATTCTCTCTCTCTCTAACCTCTCTCTCTCTCTCTCTTCTCTTCTCTCTCTCTCTCTCTCTCGCGTCCAGACGGACCCGACTCGCCGCCGGTGGCCGGCGCGCCACCGGCATGCTCCCTGGCCACGCGTCGCAGGCGGCCCTGGCCGGCCGCCGCCGCGCCCCGGCCACGGCCGGCGCCGCCACCACCTTCCCTCTCTTTTCTTTTTCTTTTCTTTTCTTTTCTTTCTTCTTCTTCTTCTTCTTCTTCTTCACTGTGCTGCTACTTCTCCTTCTCTTTTCCTCTCTTTTTCTCTCTCTATCTCTCTCTCCTCTCTCCCTCTCTCTCTGACCCACCGCCGGCGGCTAGACCCGCCGCCGGCGGGGCTTGAGCGCCGCCGGCCGGCGCTGGCCGGCCGGCCTGCGCAGGGGGCAGCAGCAGCAAGAGCTGCTGCTGCTATTCCTCTCTTGTATGGGTTTGGGTTTTTTACCCAAACCCATTAACCCAATTGGGTTTATTAAAAACCCCATACCCAATAATTCCTCCAACCCGACCCGTTAACCCTATAACCCATTTAACTTAAATTAACAGGTTTGGGTTGTGGATCTGGACCCGACCCGTTATGAGCCAAACCCGCATCCGAAACCCAATAAAGGTAATTTACAGAAAACCCCCTTGTACCATTCAATATTTGCATATAATATTTTATTTGCATATTTAACCCTATTTGTTATGATTTAGTCTTCGGGCGATATCAGGAGCATCCGGATTCCTATTTGGACGATTCTGGATCCGTTGCGATCGTGGGAACGAGAGCTACAGTCCCATAACCAGTTTGTGAGTGTTTTTATTTTAAAAATTATTTTTTTATCATATTGATTGAACTTGACTGTTTTATGTAAATAAGACATTACCGGTTAATAACTGATACTGAGTAAAAGATGAGTATAAATATTCTTTAGATCATAATATGGTGACCGTCATTACGAATAGGGATAGCTGATACTCGCTTAGCTATGCTCACCGGTACCTGCCTCACACTAGACAACGTTACTGCATGTATCCGTAATTGTTACCCAAACATTCTAGAACATTGGATACTCTACACCCAGTACATCAAACATTACACGATATATTGTCATTCACGGATACACTAACACTGTTATTGACTGTTATAGAATTACTGCTATACGGATACACCAACACTACTATTGCATGTTATGGTTACTGTGACACGGATACCCTGTACATTATTAGGGGGACACGGATACACCAGTTCACTGGATACCATCATGTTAGATTGATATCCTCGTTACATGGACGCACTGCTCATTGTCAGGACATGCACGTGCACTGAGATAGTACACGGATAGATCACTGCACGGACTACCTCATTTCATGTTTACATATCCCTGCTACACATGCCTGCATTTCATGTTTACATATCACTGTTCCACATGCATGTCATGTTTCCCTGTGACACATGCTTATATATAGTTTCTCTATATTCTTATCATATGGATCATCATGCCTATTACGTGTATTATTGTTTCATGTTCCCGTATTCATGATTAGACGATTGTTTCCTGTTACGGATATGGATATTGCTGATACTGGACATGCGAGCTGTTGATATGCGATATGTGGGAATCCCACATCTAGTGTTCCCGTTTCCCGGTATACTGTTCATGTGATATTGTTCCTGATTCCCGTTATATTGTTCTACGCTATCAACAGAGCTCTGGTCCAGTTATCATGTTACCCGTATCATGTACTGTATTCGTTCTTGTTACAGTGTATACTTGATATATCAGATCATAAAGATAACTCGGGTATGGGGGAGACTTGACGGTTGATTAGATCTTATCGGGTGATGTACTGGATCCATATTGTTTTCCCACTGCAGGGGACGGTAGGAGGGCTGCCTACCAATTGCTCCATGAGCTATTGTTACTTGATTATTGTTCCCCTCTTAGCGGAGGGCCCTGGTCTCAGCAGCCAGGGGTCTGATAAAGGCCGTGATCCCGGGTATGCACGGGATACATCCACCCGATAAGAACTCTTCGACCACGAGTTTCCAATTAACATAATAAAACAGTATACACAATAGTGACGTCAGGAACACTTGTTATTTGGTCACTCTCTCGTTTGGATAATGGTACCCGTAGGCCATGTCCGGATGAGTTCGACTGGAGTGCGGGCTCCAGTATGAACTGCCAGTGGTATGGGACACTGGAAGAGAATGATTAAAATATCAAGTGGTACTGATCGCTACTATTGTATAAATGACATGACTTTGACATGACCTGCCTGACCCATGTTTAGTTGTACTTGTTACTGTTCCTGATCATGTACTTGCTATCATGTTACATGTATATATTGATACTGTACCTGTTTTCTGTTACACTTTCTGTAGTGATCTATTACTCATGCACATGTATACTTTGTTACATTACCGGATACGTGTTACACTGTATGTAGTGGCATACTATGCATGTTCTTCATTGCATATATTTTATTGTTGCAGACATATGCCCATCTGTATGTTCACCTCTATCACGTCATCACTACCATGTACATGTCTATCACGTCACCACTATACAATCTTATGTATTATGTTATAACACTGGATACGATTATAGACTTGACCCGATGATGACTGGTTAGGTAGTGATGGTATTAAAAGAGGACATGTTACTATATTTCTACTGCTTCATATATGCTTATTATATGGTATCACTTCTACAACATCATGTATTATATATATTCGTATCATGCTTGTATTATTATAGTATCTATTACTGCCTCCTTCATTTTACCACTCACTAGGTCGCTTTCTGACGACCCTGGGTTTGCGTGCCCAGATTGGAGAGCCGCATACCGTAGTATCTGGGAGTGCCATGGAGTCACATAGGAGATTCCTCATCGGGACCATTCATAGGTACCTTGAGCATTTATTTCTGTTATCTTCTTTGTTCCCATTTATCATATCTGTTATGATCTCTGACCCTCTTCTGCAGTATTCTTGTACTTATCACATGCTGGACCCCAGGTATTTATGGAGGTTATTTATTGTACTGAGGCTTAACATACGCGTGAGCGTGTTTACACCTCGCGTATGTACGTCGCCATAACGTCCCCGTACCTACGGGATCGGGGCGTTACATTATCAAACTTATATTTTTCAACACATGAATAGGAAAGTCAAAATAAGTTTGTTTAAAAGTTTAAGCATGCATGTATAGAATGAATCTATTATACATAAACCAATTAAACTTGTTTTGATCAACTATTCATGAAAACAAATATCAGTTAAACTAAAAACCGAAAAACCATAAAACGTGTGTGTTGTGCACTTGAGCATATCAACTATACTAAGCTTTACACATGGATCTAAAACACACAAACCTAAACTAGGATACCTAAGTCTTCTTGACGATCTTCCATCTTCAAGCCGACTCGATCCCAAATGTGATCCACCGAGTGCAAAGGTATGATCTTGATGCTCGGGCATGGGAATCACCAAGTGAAGGCTTCCAAACTCCTCTTTTTGAAGCAATCACCAACTAATATCTTATTACATGATCTGAAACTAAAATCACAAGATTATTAGTAAACATAACTACATGAGTTAATCATCATCAAAACTAGAGAGGAAGGCCTCCGGGCCAACAATCTCCCCCTTATTGATGATGACAAAACTCATGGAGTTATATATGCATGGATTAAAGTTAAGTTTCAAAGAAGCTCCCCCTTAACTCATGCATAAACAAATAAACATAATGAATATGCAATGAAGGCTCTTAAACATGAATGCATAGATATGCATAAACAATAAAAAGGCTCTAGATACCAATGAAATGTTCAAAAACAAAACATGCTCTAGATACCAATTAAAATTAAACTAAATTAAACTTAATATATGCAAAACATAAATATGCATATATAAAACTTGTACCAATCATGCACATATAGAGAAAGATTTTGAGTATAGTTTGAGTTTTATATGCATGTTAAACTCTCAAATAATTCTCCCCCTTTTGTCAATCATCAACAAAGGGGTAAACAATCAAAATAAAACAAAATTTTCTCCCCCTTTTTGTTCGAAACAATGAATCAACAAAAGGGTTAATAAAAACAATGTTCTCTCCCTTTTTGTCTAAAACAAAAACAAAAAACCAAATAGGGGTGACAATCAATTAAGGTACCAATTGAAAATATGTCAAAGTAGCATCTTGATATCAATTGAAAGTAAACATAGGTCAATCAACAAATTGTATATGCGATATACATTCATGAAGAGGAAGACGGTAAAGTAACTTTCCTACATATATACATTATATGAAAGAGGGATGACAAGCCCTAATTCACATAACGTAAAATATGCAATGTATAAGAGGAGATGTGAAGCTCCCCCTACACACATGTACCACATAAAGAAGAGATGTCAAGCTCCTTAATAGAAGATACACTCAGCATGAATCTATATGTAGAAGAGATGTTAAGCTATCCTTGCATATAGGCAATACACATCAAAACTTTTGTATTTATTTTTAAACAAAAATTTTTATTTTTGATATCAATTTTGAAAACAATGATCAAACTTGTTGATACCAATTTTAAAACACATTCAAATAAACATCTTGATATCAAAGTAGAGTATTTTTCTTTTTAAGTATATGATATCAATTTAAACCTTTTATTTTCTATCATAAAGCAAGGGAGTGAAAATACAAATACCAATTGAAATATGAAAATCGAATTTTTTCCCCCTTTATGAAATACCAACAAAACACATGCGTAAGCTCGTTTAAGAAACCACTTGAAAATTGAATCAATTGAAACAAAGTTGAAGCTCAAGCTTAGCATAAACAAAATATATGTATGAAAGATTTCATACCAATCGAAATTGATACTATTGGAATTGAAAACCATACATACAAACATATATGAGTATACAAGAAAGGTCAAAATTGATACCAATTGAAAGAATTTCAATGATACCAATTGAAACAACAATAATGATCAAGTGTATACATCATATAACTACCACCCAATCATGTTCAAGTTTAAAATGATTTTCAATATAAAGCATACATGAGCATGATCGCCCATCCATCCGCCCGTGGAAGGTAGGGGTTTTCAAAAATAGATTTGAAAATATAGTATGTTTGAAAACTCTACCAAAATGAAGAATATCGCAACTAGTTATATGAAAATTAGTACGAAATCCTTCAAGTAAGGAATAAAATAAAATTATTTTTCATAAACATGAAATTCACAAAATAGTCAACACTCATAATCAAATAAGCATAAATATGACTCATAAAAACACCACATGAGTAAACATACAAAGTGAGTGTACAAATAAAGTGTGAATATCATAATCATGAAAGATAGACATTAAGCTCAAATTTCCTTGAAACAAGAAAATCATCAAAACTTATTTAATCTTCAAGGTATATGTATGTCTTATACAAACTAAAATATACATACATATCCAAACACAAAGAGTCCACAAAGATATATGCATTAAGGCACGTGGCTCAAAAGGATGTATATGTATAATAATAGTTTGGATAAAATAGACATATACATGAAGTTTAAACATAAATACATGAAAACATGAAAAACTAAATTTCCATTAAAACAAATTTCATTTCAAGGTATATGTATGATTTGACAACACAAGAAGTATACATACATATCCCTAAACACAATTAGTTCATAAATAAAGATTTGCATGAAAAGCAAATGACTCAAGGGGTATACATTTATATCTTAAAGTTTAGCAAAATAAACATATACATGAAATGAAAACTCATAAAACAAATCCAAAAATAGGAATACAAGTTTAAAATGCATGAATCATCAAAACTAGACTATACTTAGCACATCTAATGGGTTCAAATAAGCATTTAAGCACAAACATATATAGATTTATTTGTGTCCCACTATATGTACAAGTATATATACTAGTTCTAATGAAAACTAACATCTAAACATGTAATCAAATCATGAAGCATAAAAATATGATATAAATCATTAAGAGTAGGTATATACTTGTATCATAAACATGAAGCATCAAAACAAGATCATAAACATCCATATGATCATTATGTATATGCATGTGCATTAGATCTAGGACATACATATTAGTTTAAAATAAGGTGAGAATACTAAAGATAGATCCATATAAACATGGGTGTCTCAAATAACTAGATATGTATATCACTATTCTAATAAACATGGCATATGCATAATGAACAATAAAACATGACATGCTATAAATCAATGACATGAAAAGCATGTAAATTAAAACGGGAGTAAAGGATTGTCACCAAAACCGAAGAAGCAACTCTCCTTGTCTCCAAAACATGGTGGTCCTCTCCACCAAACTTCTCTTAAAAGTGATGCATCCAAATAATCTCCTTTAAGTACGGAACGCATCCACTCCAAGGTACCGTTACTCTCACGTCATGCGAGAGCCCACACCTACATCAAACATAAGAGGGGTGGTCTTTGGTACCCATATCTTTTTGGGTCCATGGGGGTTAGTCCCTTCTCTAACCCAAACAAAATTATTTGCTAAATTTGAAACATGTATTCTATCAAAGCAAAATTTAGCAAGGTGGCCCTTACGTCCACAATGTGTACAAGTGTACACATGAGCATACATAGTGTGATGATGGTGATCGTGGGAAGCATGTGTATGCCGTGGAGGGTGTGCATGCATAATAGAAGGAACTTGTTTCTTTCGAAATAAAGATTCCAAACGTGTATGACCCACTACACATTGGCTCAAAGTGGAGCCCAAACAATCAGCACTCTTCTTAAGCATGGATATATCATTGATAATCAAAGAAGAAGTGTGGCATGCAATAGGTGTTCTAGGTGAAGCATGGCAAACATGAGAAACAATATAATTTTTTAAAGATTTATTTTTATTTAAATAAATTTCTAATTCTTTTGAAATAAAATCAATTTCTCTTTTTAGAAAATCATTATTTTTTACGACAAAATCAATTTTTGAAGTTAAAACTTTATTTTTCTTCAAAACATTTTCACAATCATTATTGTTTTTCAAAAACTCATTTTCTTTAAGTGCAAGATCAAGTTGAGATTTTAATGAATCCCTTTCATTAGAAATATCCACCTTTTCTTGCAAAACAATGTCAAGTCTAGAATGCAAACTTTTATTTTCAATTTCAAGGCCTAGACGTTTCTATTTCAAATGTTATATTTTTCTATTAATTTTCACAAACTATAGATAGTTCTTCGTTTAAAGCATGGGGATCAACAAAATCATTACATGAAGAACTAGCATCATTATTATCTAGTTGAGATTCCGATTGTACCTCAAGGGAGTCATTCCCTTGGACCATGTGGCATTGAGACTCGGATTCTCCACTAGATTCCTCCGGTTGGATAGGCAATTGAAGCTTGGAGGTGGTGGTGGTTGTCAACATGTTCCACACTGCAAATGCGGAAACAAAGTTAGAAGCAAGCAAAAGATATTCTTTAGGAAGTGTGCTTCTAATGGCCTCAAGGGCTTGTGCATTGGCCCTACATGCTTGCTATCACTAAGGTAGGATTCCTTGGTAATGGCAAGGTGAACCTTATAACCTAGGGTTTGTAGGTAAATGGACATCCTAGTCTTCCAAACAAGAATGTTGGAAGGGTCAAACATAGGTGGGGTCATGAAGTCTATGAGTCCAAACTAAATGTGTGCGAACAAGCAAATGCAAATGAAGATTAGCAAACAAAGGATCTCACTCATAGGATGTTAAGTCTAAAGTATCAGGAGCGTAGGCTCTGATACCAATTGAAAAACACCTAGAGGGGGGGTGAATAGGTATAAATGCTAATCTAAAAATTAAATGCGCTAAATGCGGAAGCTTAAAACTATTTTGCAACACACTTAGTACAACACACAAGTGTAGCCGAATTCCTCGTGAAGGGCTCTGGACTAACTCCTCTTGATTCCCCTAGATATGGGTTGAGGTGCTATATGAAGCTCTTGTGGTTAAGTATAAGTGAGGCACACACACAAGCAATCCAAGCATATAAGGGTAAGCAATATGAATAGATGCAAGGACAACACAAGCATACAAGATATGAAAGATGCTATGCACAATTAAAAGAGAGAGAGAGTAAGAGACAATGGATCAAACGCAAACACAAAGATATGTTTCGAGGTTCGAGCCCCTAGCTCTACATCCCCGCCTTCACCACCGTGAAGGATTTCCAATCCACTATCTCCCACCGAGGGAACCTCCACCGAGGAGGATTTGTACAACAAGGGAGTACCGAACTCCTCTCTCAAACACCGCCTCACAACCGAGGGGTAGGCCCGTAGCCAAATACACCCACAAACACCTCTACCGAAGAGGGTTACAAACCAATACCACTCCGATCAACCTCTACCAAATAGGGATACAACAATAAAAGGAGGGTTTACAACTTTGGAGGTTTCCACAACCTCAAACAATCTCTCTTTTTCACAAAACAAGATCCTAATAGAATAGGATAGAAGATAAGCTCAAGTGTGAAAAAACAAAGTGTTTTTATCAAAGAAAATCTCTTGGGAAAATACCAAATTGATATAGAAATTAAGAACAAGAAACTAATTCCCAAAAACCTATTTTCTTTGAAAATGACAAAACACTTTAAAACAAATAAGATGGATCTTTTGGCACTTAAAACTCTTTTGAAAACTTTTTTTAAAAACCAGAGAATGGGGAAATTTTTGCTCTAAAAATCTTAGCCAAAATCCCAAAGAAATGGGGTTTATATAGGCCAAACAGAAAACTAGTCGTTAGGCTGATCTGGCAGCCTGACAGGCTTGCGGTCGACCGGCCCGGTCGACCGCCAACGGTCATAAATATGACCGTTGGGCAAACCTGATCGACCGTTCGGTCGACCGCCCAGATACAGAGAGCAGAGCTCTCTGGTCTGGTCGACCGCCCGGTCGACTGCCCAGATACAGAGAGCAGAGCTCTCTGGTCCGGTCGACCGCAAAGCTCTCTGGTCCGGTCGACCGGTCGGTCGACCGGCCCACTGTGCTGCCAGACGTGCACAGCTCTGTGCACGTGGTCGACCGCAAGGTCGACCGGCCCTTGGTGCGGTCGACCGAGCGGTCGACCGACCTGGCCTGTCAGCCAGTTCTGGGTCAGAAACTGGGTTAGAAAAACATGTTAAGAATATTTCTAAAAATTCTTTTAAGTCTTTGTAAAAATACCCAAAATAGTTTTATCATTTTGCATTGATACATAAACATGTGATAATCATTTTAACTCAAATATCAAGCATATGAAACTATTTTTGTGTTTTAACATTTTTACCAAAATCAAAACTAGTATTTTATCAAACTTGTATTTTTCAACACATGAATAGGAAAGTCAAAATAAGTTTGTTTAAAAGTTTAAGCATGCATGTATAGAATGAATCTACTATACATAAACCAATTAAACTTGTTTTGATCAACTATTCATGAAAACAAATATCGGTTAAACTAAAAACCGAAAAATCATAAAACGTGTGTGTTGTGCACTTGAGCATATCAACTATACTAAGCTTTACATATGGATCTAAAACACACAAACCTAAACTAGGATACCTAAGTCTTCTTGACGATCTTCCATCTTCAAGCCGACTCGATCCCAAACATGATCCACCGAGTGCAAAGGTATGATCTTGATGCTCGGGCACGGGAATCACCAAGTGAAGGCTTCCAAACTCCTCTTTTTGAAGCAATCACCAACTAATATCTTATTACATGATCTGAAACTAAAATCACAAGATTATTAGTAAACATAACTACATGAGTTAATCATCATCAAACTAGAGAGGAAGGCCTCCGGGCCAACAGTTAGGTTATATAATGAGTTATATAACGGGTTTTTTAAAACACTGATTCATACTTGTATATCTCTTTGTATTCTCGCATTTGCGCCTATCAGTGAGTAATATTCTTATAATATTGTGTCACATTCTGTGTGAACTTTGTAATTGTACTCATATGTTGGAATGTATATGTACCACGAACTTTCGTACTCTAATTCTTGCATGTACTGATCCTTACTATATATATGTGAGGGCATTTCTGACCTGCGTATGTACGTCGCAGTAACATTTCCGTACTCGCGGGTTTAGGGCGTTACAGTTCAACACGTCCAATTTGATGTTCTTTAAGTAACACTCATCATCCTCGTATCGGTCGTAGTTCCTGTTGACTCTATCCTCTCGGCGTTGGTTGGGTTGACAGTCTTCATTATAATCTCGACCACGATGTTCAACCTCTATCCTATCTATTCTCTGACCTGAGGTGTTCACTGGGGCCTTAATTTCCTCAAGGGTTTTGAGAATTTATAGAATAAAGAAATCTGTTGTTGAGCTGATACTAGACGAAGAAGCATTGGGATCCATGTCTATACTGAGTTTATCTGGGTGGTAGACTTTGTCACTACGGGTACGCATGCCCAATTAACCTTTCCTACTTCTGTTGGATTTATGCTTTTTTTAAGAATGAATGCAATCTACTATTTCTTATATGCAACTAACGGACTCTAATGCAGTCGTGCAGGATAATTCAGAAAATGTGGAGAATCAGCACCAATTCAGTGAAGCAATGCATATAATAAAGCGAATGAATTTGCCAGCAAGCTCAAAAGTTTAAAATAGATACTGCGATGTAATAATATTGCAATTTAAACCTCAAAACCTTGTAAAATATTAACTCTATGCAAATATTTTGATGCCCACTTTGTTTTAGTTGTCTCTAAATTAATATTGAGATATTGCCTATAAGATCTTAGTGGACGGCAGATAATCAATGAAATTAAGATGTCAGGATTTAAAGTGGCATCAAAAATTCAGTTCAAAGAAAGTTGTAGAATACTGATTACTTGGAGAGAAGCTCTCGCTGTCACGAAGCAAACGGCTCAAAAAACGTCCAAATCAGACTCCGGATCGCCAAGTTTTCGCCAAAAAAATGAATTTGGTTGCTTATCAGGTCTAGTTATATTTGTTACACCCAACTCAAATTAAACCCAAATTGAAGCCGAAAGGACGACGGCGATGAGATCTCGACGATACCTTTGCTGGGATTGAGACAGTGGCGAGATATCGACGTAGACGACGACGACAGGTCCGGATCAGATCGAGTTCTTGAGGATCTGGAAGAGGAGCAGATCCTTCGAGGAGGTGAAGTTGCGGGTTGCTGGCGTCAACAGAGGACCTGTGGGAGGTCGGTGGTGGATCTGATGGCGCGATTGGAGAAGACGCAGTTGGAGAGATGAGCAGGGACAAAGGAGATGGTGAGGAGCAGTTGGTCGATCGAGAGAGAGGATGACCGGTGATGATGGAGGACTTGGCGATCTGCTGGCGGCAGATCTCATGCGAGGTTAGCATGGCGAGATGGTGGTGCTGGCAGCGTTGCAATGAGGAGGCGGACAGGTGCTCTGATCGGCAGCAAGGTCGCATCCAATGGTTCTCGACGAGGAGGCCTCTGTTGGTTGCGATGAGGGAGAGGCAAGAGAGAGGAGGAGAAGAAGAAGAAGAAAGAAAAAGTAGATGGCGGCTAGGGCTGCAGGGAAAGGAGGGGGAGAGAAATCAATCAGGGAGAAAAAAAGAGAGAGAAATATAGGATTATGTTCTTTTATTGTTGGCGGTGCAGGCAGGGGAAGAAAGAGGAGAGAAAAAAGTAGGGAGAAAATTAAGGGTTTTTTAAGGAGAAAATTTTGTGAATTTTTTTTGGAAGAATTCAGGATTTAAGTTCCGATGCCAAGATGATGGGAACAAACACAATTTGAGAATCTCTTTCTAGGATTTCTCACTTAAGCACGCTACCTATAAGTTTTTCAAAATAATTTTAATTCATAAAAATAAACTGAGAAATTCAATTCCAGTCTTGCCCTTAAATATGCCTTACATCATCAGAGAAATCCCATCACAACCAATACGAGACTAAAATAAACTACTAAAAATAAATAACAAAAATTATAATAAAGAGCAAATAATTAAGATAATCAGTCCAGTATAGCTCGAGTCCTCAAGCCCTAATCGAACCGTAATGAAAGGGTGCGGCGACGTCTCCAGGAGTAGAATCGCAATTCTGGAGTCATGTCCCCATCATTAGGGCTCCATGATTAAAAAAATTAATGAAGAGAGAGACTCAACTACTTTTCTCCAGGTTGTCCCTTTCTCTTCCCTTTAGTTATGACTTGATATAACTCAAGGACAAAACCATCAATTTAGCTTAAAATTTAACACCGTCAAGCTTCTTTAATGGAACGGATATTTCCACCCAAAAGAGTGATGAAGGCACCCCCCAAATTGATGAAGGCATCCCATGTCTTCTCAAAATGCCCTCCTCGCAAATTGATGAAGGCACCCCATTTCTTTCCAAAATCCCCCTCCCCCCCCGGGCGACCCTCTCCCCCCCTCTCCCCAGGCAACCCTCCCCTCCCCTCCTCCTCCACCTCCTCCCCTCACCCCGATCTCCCCCTCCTCCACCTCCTCCCCCAACACCTGATCTCCCCCTCCTCCCCTACCCCCGATCTCTCCCCCTCCCTCTTCCCCTCCCCTATATGTTCGGCCAGATCCTCTTCCCCTCCCCCATATGTTCGGCCGGAATCTGGCTGAACAGATGGGGGAGCGGGGATTTGGGGGGAGAGGGGGAGGAGGGGGAGAAGGCCGGGAAGGGGGAGGAGGAGGAGGGAGGAGGAGGAGGAAAGGGGTATTTTGAACTTTTCACTAAGGGTGAAACTGTGAAAAAAAATAATGGCACACTTGTAATAATTTTGGGGTTCCTTCATCAGTCTTTAAGGTGGAAATATTCGCTTCCCTTCTTTAGATGTCAGGGGTCTCGTATTAATTTTTAAACCTTAGTGGGTTTCTTTGTTGTAAATTACCCTAGAATTAAAGAAGAGACTTATGACAGGAGGGATCTACATAAGGTGTATTGATTAAGGTATGTGCGATGGAATACAAGTTAGGATTTTGGTGGGATTTTGAGAAGGGCTTTCTGGATACTCATAGAGGTTGTCAAAGAGACGTTATGAGGTTTAAAAACTAGAACACAAACTAATTATGACATGAGTGAAGGGATCATCACTAACTGTTGGTTTGTTTCAAATGGCAAAAGGCCTAGCCCTTGTATTTTCTTATTCTAGTAACAGTCACGTTGAGGTAGATCTTAGAAGGAAATCTCATTGTGTCTTATTTCGCAAACAACTTGGTTGCAGATAATAAAACCAGTATAGGAGTTGATTGGATTCAAGGGAGTGGGCGGAAGCGAGGAAGTAGGTTTTTTTCATTTTTTGGAAAATGAGAATTTGTGTGTATCTTTTCCGGTGTCTGGTTGGTAGTTGGGAAGTAAAAGTGAAAAAATATATTGTGTTTTTCGGTATTTAGTTAGTAATGTGAAAGTAGAAATGGAAAAGTTAACCACAAAGTTGATCGTAAAATAATATTAAATAAAAATTAATTATGAAAAAAAATTGGATTGTAATTAGAATGCAAGTAAGATTTACATGACCACAAAATTAACTGTTTTGAGCTACAACTTATTACAAATGAGATTTACATGACTACAAAATTGACTGCAATACCCTGAAAGTGAGAAAATGGTTGTGTAAAAGGGAAAAGAGAGAAGGAAAATGGGTTTTTCTATTTTCTTTTTTCGGTGTTTCGATGGATAATGGAAGTGGGAAATGACACTTCCCACTTTCTCACACTTCCTTGAAACCAAACAGCCCCTTAATTGAAGTTATTGCCCAAAAAAAAAGATTTGAAGGGAAAATGCTATTAAATTAGCTTCTCGAGGTGGAGTTCCTGGAAGTGATTTTATAGATGGTCTACTAATGTAGTCGATAAAATATTACTCGAGTAGATAGAAGATCAGTTTTATCTAAGATCCCTTCTTTCCCACATCTTAGTTTCCCACTACGGCAGCTACAGGTTTTGCTTGTATTCTATATAAGAAGGGATGTTGACCTTATGGTTTCTTTTCGATCATAATTGCTTGCATATTAGTACAACATCCTTAACATGTTTACAGAATTTTGGAGAAATTTCCAATGGGCATGAGATGCCCTTGTTACATAATCGGTCTCTATGGCATATATTATGCTGCAATGGTTTATGTTATTTATTATAGCAAATCCTATGAAGCACTAATGTGGACACGGACATGGACACTGCAAATTTGCAAAAAAATATGACACATGAACACAAATGTATTTGTCTTCTACTATTTTGTGGACACATGAAGAATCATGCATGGGCGCGCGCGCACGAGAGAGAGAGAGAGGCGCACACAATGCACAGAACCAGTCACACGCATGCATAAACACATATTGGGACACATGCACACATAAGCACACACCGAGAAATCCTACCCTTTCTGTCTCCAAGATGTGCTGACTTCACTGGTCATGTTATCATCAGCTCACAACCAGATGCAACAGGAGATATTGGATGCTGGCATCTTGATCTCAATGGTTCATTGGTTAGTCCAAAATGTTCTTTACCGAAAAATCCTATTCTTCCCCTTGAAACCCAAACAAGCCAAACCCTCCCTCTTCTCTTTGTTACCTTATCTGGGAAACTTGTTAAGGAAAGCTTAGCCTTGTTTTTCCTTCTTTATTCTCAAACCCCTTAGCCTTTTGTCAAACTGTCAAAGGAACATGTACCCAGCCCCTCTCTTAGCCTTTCACACGTCTTCAGTCTACGTAACATGACTAACCGTGTACTTGCAAAACCAGCCCTTGATCCCTTCTCCATACAACAAGGTTAAGTTTGTGTGGGAGAGTTTCAGGTTCAAAATAGGGTTGCTGAAACTGGGCCTTGTTTGGAAGTCAAAAATAGAGTTACTGAAACTGAGGTTTGGAGGCTCCCAAACCTTGAAAAACTGGGGTTATTGAAACTCCACTTTTGAGTAGATTTTCATTTTAACTTAAACGTAACCCTGATTTCAGAAACTAGGGTTTGTATGATTACAAACCCCAGTTTCATTTTAACTTAAACGTAACCCTGGTTTCAGAAACTATGTTGCCAAAAAGGCCTAAGTCCTTTCCGCTCTCTTCACCAAATCCACACAGCCATTGCCACCTCCTGACCATGTCCAAATCTTTCCATCATCTTCTATTTCTTCAAGTGATGCATGGATGACGTTCTCTCCTCTCAGTTGCAAGAAATCACATATTGCCAATGTCTCTATTGGGTGGAATAATGGAACAAACAGATCAACCATCAGTGACACACACAGCTGAATAATCACCGGAGATGTTCATGAGGTGGATATTTTATAGGGAAAATGCAGGACATGAGGTCTATAATTTCCTTAAAAAAAACCATGACTTGCAAATCAATCACATAAATTCTATAATTCAAGCAGGTTATTTGATAATTTCCTTTCTCCGATAATGTCCTTTCTCCTATTGGATTAACATCAACAATTGCCAAATAGTTTCCAACCCCAAAAGTTTGGTAAATGCTTTGGTGCTGTGCATCTACTTCGGTTTAATTGTATATTCCAATATAGACAGGTGTGCAGGATGTCACTGGCATAAAGTACATGTTTTGCTTTATATTTGTAAAATCCCTAATGTATTTATACATGATTTTTTATATATATAATAAATTTTACATGTGTATATACGATTTGTATTATTATTATATGTGGGCTTTGATGATAAATCCGTTATATATTTCTATTGTTAGTAATAATTAATTTAAATAATTAATTTACATGTAGTTGTTAGTGACTATTATTATTGTTAGTATTATTATTATTGTTATCCATGTTTAGTTATTTTATTTTTGTTTGCATTTTTATCTTTCTCTAAATCTAATCCTTTGAGCCAAAATTAAGCCCACACTTATATTTCTTTTTCCTTTCCTTGGCCCAAGCCAACCCATTAACCCAATAACTCTTGATCCTATTGTCATTACCTAATCCAAGTCTAACCCTCAACCCATTGGCACACCTAATACCCAATTAACCATTTGGATCCAACCCAAAACCCATTACCTATACCCACAACCCGAAACCCACTATCTCAAACCCAATAACTACCCTATATATAATCTTGTTCTTAACTCTAAACCTAATTCCTAATCCTAATATTCTTTCTCCACTAATCTTCCCATCCAGCCGCCACAACCGCCCTTGATCCCTTTCCCCTCTCGCGCAACCCTCTTCGGGCGAGCGTTGGCACATCACCACCGCACGAGCTCCACCCCCCTCTTGCCGCTCTCGGCTGGCGCCCAGACCCGCAGATCAGCCTCCCTGTTGGCTGTCACCATCAGCAGATCTCCCTCTCCGTCGTGTCGTCGGAGATCCTTCTCCGGCAGCAACCAGCTGCCTCTTCTCCCTGCTCCCTGTCCACACCAGCAGACCAGGCCGCCCAGCCTCCAGCAGGCCGAGTCCAGCCGCAACCAGCAGCAGATGGCAGCGCAGCAGGCCGCCCCCATCTCCCCATCAGCCCTGCCGCACTCCCTTGCCGAGCGCCCTGGCCGGCAGCCCACTCCAGCGGATAGGCAGCGGCCCACGCGACAGCAGCATCGCCGCCTCCCCTCCCTGTTCTGCCGAGCACAGCAGATTCAAGCCAACAGCACGGAGCAACCAGCGCCCCCACCTTTCCTCCTCGGCAGCACAGCAGCACCCACAGCAACAACTACAGGCCGCCCATGGCTGATCCAGCAGCAGCGTGCGCGCAGCAGCAACAGCAATGGCAGCACGCTCCCCATCTCCAGCCGCAGCGCCAACAACAGCTCGTCGTCGGAGATCGCCCCGGTAGCCCCCTCCAATGTGAGTGTCTCTCTCTCTAATTAATTAAGTGTTCGTAAATATGTTTATGTGTGTGGTAATAAATTAATGTGTAGTGCACACGTATTACTTGATTATAGGTATTACTTGATTACATGTGTATAAGTTATTATGTGTGCACAGATATAATGTAGAAACCCATATGCTTGGGTGCTGTGTGCGTGAGTGTAGCATGTGTACATTTGAAGAGAATGTGAAGATATGTGTGTTGGTATAATTCAGTATCAAGTTTGCAGGACTATTAGCCGACTTACCCATTATATTAGTCGACTAATACACCTATTAGTCGACTTACCTTGCCCTATAGTCGACTAGGTTTCCTTTTAGAATAGTTGTCGACTTTCTGTTTGTCGACTGTAACCAACCCTAGTCGACTACCCCATTCCCTATAGTCGACTAATAACCTACCATAGTCGACTTTCCATTTCTTGTAGTCGACTAGTATCATATATTAGTCAACTTATCCTAGCTGTAGTCGACTATGTGTTTGTCATGTAGGTCATGTACTCTCTGTTTCTGGCTATTACTCTTGTTAGTCGATTTGCCTTCCTTGTTAGTCGACTAGTACCCTTTATAGTCGACTTATTATATTTGTTAGTCGACTAACCCTTATCCTAGTCGACTTGCTCCTTCCCCCTAGTCGACTAACTTTTGTCTGATTGCTGTTCTAAGATCTCTTATTGGATTGAGGACTCTACCCTTGAGCTATGGTATGGGCTATAGAAGGATGAATATGATTTTGAGGAATAGGTATTGATTGAATTGACCTGACCTGATAGATCTTAGATATATATCTGATATGTTACCGACTTTTGTGATCTTATTAATTTTGACTATTAGATGTAGATGTGATCTAGACTCTATGTTGATTGAGGACGTTACACTGCTTAGTTATGATTTTGATTGATTGGGATATTAGTAAACTAATAAATAGGAGATCGCCTGATAAAATAAAATTTTAGACTTGAACCTGTCGGTAAACTCGATTGGATTTGAGTTGACTTGGGGGTTGAGGAATAGACGTTGATTGGACTGACTTGATATGGCTTAGTGGATTTCTAAATATGTGTACTTGATATGTTACTTGACTTTGGGAGCCTATGATTGACCTTGATAGAGTGAGAGTGTGTGATAATCTAGATCAAATTAAAATATGAGGATTTGATTAGATGTATCAGAACTTGTATTTATTTCAGTTATTGAGGTTCAGATATATCGGTGACTATATTACATGTTCGGAGTTTTATGATAGCTATTGATCGATCTGATTTATTGATGACTTAGAGGATGGATATATCGATGACTTTGAGGACATGAGTTAATTCCATACTTTGCCGGATTATTCTATTTATGACAGTAGGTTATTACTCATCCTGAATATCTTGATTTACATGAGGAACTTGATTGTTTATACATGATATCTACCTGATACTATTGTCCATGTTATTTAATTGCTGGGAAAATATTGTTACACGGTAACAACACCTTCATGTTATACTTGTTACATATTCCTGTTATACCGGTATCCTATTCATTGATATTATATATTCATGTTATACCGGTATCTTGATTACATATGTTGATGTTGTTACCGTGACTGCCACCGAGTTATCCCAGTAATTGAAGTAACATGCATATTAAGTAATATTGATAAACTAATAACATGACATTAAACAATTTACACTGAGATTGGGGAGATTGATGGAGGAGACAACGTCTGTATTTTGAGTGGACCTAGGATTTAAGTTGCGCAGCCGAAAGAGAGTTCCACTGCAGGGTTCCCGTGGGGTGACTGGCACCCCGTCCTGTTTCTTGTTCTTGTTATACATATTATACATGTACCTGTTCCTGTTATACATGTTCCTGACTACCTTGCGGTAGGTCCTGGTACACCAGACTAGTGACATGTGCTAGGTTATACCATCAGATATCAGTTACTTGTTTACAGTTGTGATAGTTGACTTTTATTTTCATTTATGTTATGCAGTTATTTGTTTATCATGTTATTTAGTTATCTCCTGTCTGTAGTTTATATGGTTATTATTCTGTGCACATTGGTTATATGCACGAGCTCTCCTCTTTACACACACTCACCAGGTCGCTTTCTGACGACCCTGGATTTGCACGTCCAGATATAGGACGCTTTATTTCTATTGTGCAGGTGTTTGAGGAGACGGCACGCTTCGCGAAGAGCTGGAGTTTCTCCCTATTCGATTCCGGTATTCTTATCTTTCTTGTCTTCATATTATTTCTTGATTCTCGTTATATCAGATTCATTTGTTATTCCAGTTCTTTATTTATATGATATCATGCGTGGATGCTTATATGTATTATTGCAGTGGTCATTGACTCATTATAGTATAAATTTATAGCTTGTTTCGGGTTACTTAAGGCTTAGCGCATATACGTGAGGTATTTTCTTTGCGTATATGCGTCGCCGACTCGTGTCGCGTCTCCGCTCCAGCGTATTTTGGGAAGCGGGGCGTGACAATATTTATGATAATGTTTCTTTGGTTTGAGTGATAATCCAAACACAAACATGAAAATAACCCAGACTTCTGTCATTCCAGTAAAAACAACCATACTATTCACAAAGGCAAGAAGGAAATAAAGTGGAATAAGAAAAAAGAAGCCACAAGAGAAACACCAAAATGCCAATCTGGAGTCTTACCTGATATGGGTGCTCTTTGCATCCGACCAGTGATTTGAGGTAGTCTCTCTTGATACTATGTGCAACTTGTTGCACATCCCATTTTGTAAATTCTGCGAGGATGACTTCTAAATCTGACCGACAAAGTGCTGATCAACATCCTGCTACTATTTACAGATACAACTTTGAAGAATAGCTCCTGCAACTTGCCCCTTACACTGGGACAGATATCCCTGATGCTAAAAGCAGAATCGAAAATTAGGATTTATCTTAGCTTTTCCACCTTGTCATCCACAGCCATTTTCATGAGGGTAATGAATTTTATTCATCAATACAGATTCATTTTTGTGTTGCCTGTTGCTTACCATCTTTTATTTTCTTGCTATGCTACAGGTACTTGATATTGATGTGCCCATAGTGTTGTGGAGGAAGAAGAGCAATTGTCTCTTGCTCCTTTTTGTTCCACAGACATTTTATTAAAGAACACAAACATAAGCAAGTAATGAATATTTAGATTCTGGCTGCAAATGCGTGTACATGTACGACACTGCTAGCAGTTATAGGAAGCAGAGCTCGTGACAAATCGAAAATGCATATTTGACCTTTGTGATCTATTCTCCCAACTGTAATTCTACTTCCACTGTGGGAAGAATAATTGAACTACAATATACTTAACCCTTGTAACAATAGAGGGAATATTTCTGATACATCTTGCAGAGCTTTTTCAAGGAGATTGTTTACTTGCTGCACTCGAGCGTTTTATTTCAAGAGTATCTCGTTCAATTTAGCTACCTTTTAGTTTTTACATTGTTTGCCTCTGCCTGCGCTGGAAGCAGTTCAAGTGTGGCAAAGTGCCAACAGTTCAATAGTTACTTTGAGGCAATGTTTAAATACCAAAGGGCAGAGATGTTGGCATTTGTTTCCATCTATGAAGCAGCATTTGATATTAGCATAGCATAATTTAACTCAACTGAGTTGTTCCCTGGTAATTTCTTTGCATCTTCTGGAGTTCAGAAAGCTTTATCCTTCAGCTATGACCAATTTTAAGTGCTCATGTTTGTTCTTTTCTCAGAACAGACAATATTTTACCTAACAAAACATAGACACTTGAATCCCGCAGCAGCAGTCGCACTGTAAACAAACAAAACAACACTTACAGTATTGTTTGGATATTCACGTTGCATGTTAGCAATTTGTCAGGAGGCTCTAGAAAGCTTCCCCTGTCAAACTGAAAAAAGAAAAAACATTGATCAATTTGAGCACAACTTTCTGTTAAGATTTGCACATGACACAGCAGAAACTTGCCTCCAGGGCAATTCTCCATAGTGATTATCAAACTTAAAACAGAATTGCATTTACAACATCAGTGAATCAACCACCAAACAGATAGCTTGCCATAAGATGGTATAGTAAGATATTTTACATAGGGTTCTGGAAAAAATGCTCGCTTTTCAGGCCCTCGGCTAAAATATGTGCCTCATATGTTGGTTTGGGCGCGGATTATTGACATGCCTCAGTCTCAATCCCATGTCTGCTTCTTGCTCACGATGCATCAATCCAGCATCAGGTTGCAGGTTCACGTTGCCCTGGATCTGCGGAATGATCGGTGGCTGCTCATTGCTCTTGTCCACTGGGTCCTCCCCAAAATTATGTAATCTCCGGCCAATGAGATAGCGATCATCCCGAATGGAGTTGTGGAGGTTAGTGAACCAGACGTGGAACCTCTTGGCACAGAAGCACACCACACTGAAGATGAGGCAGCCGAGCCAAGCAAATCTGTACACAGCGGAGTTCACAATCAACGGATAGCCAAGCACTGGGAAGACGCCCTTGCAAACACATAGGGAACACAGAGTGCAGTCAGCAGCTTCGAAATGATTGGGATTACAATCTCCCGGAGGACCCAGAACCCCCTCAGACCAGAGAAGCCGTCTTCTCTAACCCTCTCAAATTTTACCCGCCAGCTTTCATCTACCAATGGTGCCATATGATCCAGCATAACCTATTCCAATGGATCAAAAAAAAACTGAGCTCTTAACTTACAAAATCCTTATATTGATTAGGGAAGAAAAAAGTCTTTTATGTTCTTAAAAAAACAAGGCCTCTTGGCGCTGTAGAAATGACTGAAGATCATATTCTCTGGTGAGAACATTGTCATCGAGCTAGTTAACATGAACATGATGTCTATAACAGGAATCTGAATTATTTAAAATTCCTATAAACAGAGTTAGAGAAGGGTCAAGTTAACAAATTTCAGAAACATATTCTCTGGATGGATAGTTTAAAATTTTCAATGTTTTTCGGCTGAAAACAGTCTATATAATTTGTTGTTGCATCTTACTATCCAGTCCGCTTGTAGCAACCAAATGTATGGGCAAGGCCCCCAAAATTATTTAATTATGTATCCACATTACAATCAATAGTACAATTCAATTTGGATTTCCATCATGCAGTCTGCATGATAAGTTTTAACTTGGATCTTCACAATGGGTACCTAGTTCAACTATTTTCAGTATCTTCTCTGATGTTGTTTACTAAAGTTCATGTTCGGCTATAGATATTCAAAAGAAATTTATGAACATTTTTAAAATTTTGGTTTTATTAATCCATAGAACTGCAGCAGTAGGAAAATTACCAGTCTAGTCCAGATCTTAAGAAATATCAAACCCAAAGCCCAATCCTGATACAAGAGGAACACAGGGCTCTCATCCACCGGCACCCGCATTGGCACGATCACCAGCAATTCAAACAGAAGGCCAATCAGGACAGGGATGATAAAAATCTAAAATGAACATAAGTATCATATCAGTGAGGAGCAATAATATATAAATAAGCCATTTCCAAGTAGGAAAGACAATATTCATGAATGGAAGAGCTTACCCATATAGACAGAAGAGCAGAACTCTTCACAACAATGGTACACCACTTCCAAACCTGGGATACAAGAACCCTTGCTCTCCGGGTTTTAATATAATCCACTGAGTACCTAATCCCAGATAGAAGGGCCCAGATGATGTAACAACCGATGCTGAATGCAAAGAGATCTGAAATAAGATGTGGTTAACATGTCAGTCCCTATACAACAAGAAATTATCAATTACACCGTGTAATTGCCATGCATACCATTACACTTGATACCATGAGTAATTGGGAGGCGAGGAATGGCATTAAACAGTGCTCGTCCAATTGAGACAGGTACAACAATCACAGCTGCATTAAAAAGCAGAAGAGTCATCCATGCCAGGACCAGCAATAACACAATGCGAAGTACAAAGCCATACCTGTCATGAATTACACAACAATTAACAGGGTACATGAAAGCTTAACTTGGTTTGTACTGAAAACTACTGCACGAGCAACAAAATCATAGTAACATAAAACAACTTTAATTATCAGACCTTGAGATATCCACTAACACAACCTACACGTCTCATTCTTCTATTCAACAAATTTCTACTTGTTCCAACCACTATCCTGATACAAAACAACAACCAAGGGGAAGGCTAATCACCAACTGATCTAGATTCCTATTTATGATTATTCTTCACAAATGATGGGTGACAAAGTTAAAGTTCATTAATCATTGTTCAGAACTTATTGAGCAGAGACCAAAAATGCTGGAAGTAGGCTGCCTTTGCCATTTAATATAGCTGTTCTTGCAAGAAAGGAAAGGATAACAAAATTGTGTAACCACAAAAAATCTAGGGAGTCACCAGACTTTCTAACCATATTAAATCACTAGACTCCCAATGTCTTGTTAGAGTGCATTGAAATAGCTCAATTGTTGGTATAAAGCTTTGCAACCAACCAATTAGACTCACAATACAACTCTTATAGCCCTTGAGAGTGATTTCATCCTGACCTCAAAATAGAAATCTGAAAACAAACTTTATGATGGTTAAAAGTGGCAGATGATATGTTTGCTTTATGTGTGTGTAGACTCCTGTTATTCCGGAAGGATTCGAGGCCGAATCCTTCCCACTCAAATACAACCCTACGACATCCGAATGTAAGATCAATTCTGTTGGAGTTGATCTACATTATATCAAGAAACTAAAAACCAAAAACATGTATTTCTAAAACTTTTTGCCGATCCTTCAAGTAGGCAAAAAATGGACGGCCAAAAATAGCATATTGCTTAGATCTACGTCATTAGACATACAAATTCTTGATCCGACCCAAAAAAAAAAATCATCATACACCAATTTTTGTTAGATTTCAAATATTCTAAACCATTAAACTAACCAACTCACTACTTTGGCTGTCCATTTGCGCCTACTTGATGGATGGGCAAAAAGTTTCCAAAATACACGACTTTTGATTTTTAGTTGCTTGAAATAATGTAGATTAACTTCAAACAGAGTGGATCTTGCAGTGGATCTTGCATTCGAATGTCATAATGTTGTATTTGAGTGAGAAAGATTCGACATCGAATCCGAAATGCAAGATACACTCCGTTAAAGTTGATCTACATTATTTCAAGTAACTAAAAATCAAAAATAATGTATTTTGAATAATTTACCCATCTATCAAGTAGGCGCAAAATGGACGGCCGAAATAATGAATTGGTTAGTTTAACGATGTAGAATATTTGAAATCTAACAAAAATTTGTGCGTGATGGTTTTTTAAGTGTTTAGATCATAATAAAATGGTCAGATCGAGAATTTGTATGTTTATAGACGTAAATCTAAGCAAATATGCTATTTTTGTTTGTGCATTTTGCGCTAACTTGATGGATGGACAAAAGTATCCAAAATACATGATTTTTGGTTACTTGAAATAATATAAATCAATTTTAACGGAATGGATCTTGAATTCGGATGTTGTAGGGTTGTATTTGAGTGAGAAGAATTCGGCCTCGAATCCTCCCAAAATGACACGTGTATATATATGTGTTTATATATATATATATATATATATATATATATATATATATATATATATATATGTGTGTGTGTGTGTGTGTATATATATGTATATACATGTATATGTATATATATGTATATGTATGAAAATATTCTAGTGAGAACTCCACAGTGAGAACCTTCATGCGAACTCCACGATGAGTCACCCCGTGAATGATTCAAACTGTTCATCTTAATCTACATATTCTAATTAGGCTACTAATATAAAATCACGCAATTCTGAACCTTTTTACTCATGCATCAAGTGGTTACAAAACATATGTTATATTCGCCATAGAATAAAGATGGCATTTGATGAATGGGTAAAAAGAATCTGAATCGCGTGATTTTTTATTGGTAGTCTAATTAGAGAATGTAGATCAAGATAGAATGGTTCGGATCATCCACGGGGTGGCCGGTTATGGAGTTCACACGAAGTGCTCGGTGAGAACGGTTCTCACCAAAATAGTTCTATACACATATATATATGTGTGTGTGTGTCTATATATGTATGTATATATATGGGTAAAGTGTTCCTAGTAGGTCTCCTTAGATTACAATCTAAGGTGACGACTTAAAACTCCAACATCCCTTTTTTTACGATCCAACCGCACATTATCTTCATATTCTAAGATGTATTCATATAAAAATCAAGTGATTTGGAGTTCATTTACTCATTGATCTAATCGTTTCATTTTATTTTACTGTTAAACAACCGTTAAATGTTTGAACCCAAAGAATATAAGGTAAACAAACTCCAAATCACGTGATTTTTTTATATGTGTACATCATAGAATATGAAGATGATAATGTGCGATCGGATCGTGAAAAAAATCGCTTACATCATAGAATATGAAGATGATAATGTGCGATCGGATCGTGAAAAAAATCGCGATGTTGGAGATTTAAGCCACCTCCTTAGGTTGTACTCTAAAGAGACCTACTAGGAACACTTTATCATATATATATATATATATATATATATATATATATATATATAGAGAGAGAGAGAGAGATAGACTTGTGTTATTCCAAAAGTATTTGATCCAGAATCCTTCTCACTCAATTACCAACATCCGACATTCGAATACAAGATCCACTCCGTTGAAGTTGATCTATATTATTTCAAGTATTTATAAACCAAAAATCAAGTGTTTTGAAATACTTCTTGCTCATGCATCAAGTAGGAAAAAAACAGACGGCCTAAATAATGAGTTGTTAGTTTAACGGTGTAAAACATTTGAAACCTAACGAAAATTGATTTGTAGGGTTTTTAATGTTTAGATCATGATCAAATGGCCGAATCGAGAATTTGTATGTCTAAAGACATAAATCTAACCAACTCACCACTTTCGGCCATCTATTTTGTGCCACTTGATTTTTGGTTTATAAATACTTGAAATAATATAGAAACTTCAACAGAGTGGATCTTGTATTCAACGTCGTAGGGTTGTATTTGAGTGGGAAGGATTCGGGCACGAATCCTTCCGAAATGACACTAAGTCTCTCTCTCTCTCTCTCTCTCTCTCTCTATATATATATATATATATATATATATATATATATATATATATATATATATATATATATATATATATATCCAACAATTGATCATGTTAAGGTTTTGAGTAAAGTGGTTTCCAAAGGCAGGGCGTAAAGTCCTAAAAAGTCCATAATTCAACCTCATCATTTTTTTATTAATATGTTTCTTTTTTCATTTCTTCTGCCTTACACTTCCACATGGTTTAAAGCCCACTTTTTCCTTACTTTTTGTTTATTTTCCTTTTTTTGGTGTGTGGACGCGCTTGTTGATGTTTTGGGTTTGGGATGGGGGTGTGTTTCAGCACGCGCGCATGTTGGGGAAGGGTGTGTGGATAGGTGTTTGTGTGGGTGTGAGTGTAAAGTGTTTACTTGATATTTGGTTGGTGGTTGTGAGTGTTTGCTTATATACATACATTGTTAGCCAACCAATCACCTTGTACTTTTGGATGAAGTGGCCTTTGGCAGAATGCACACGGTATGGCCACCTCCTCAAACAAGTTCAAGTCTAACAAAACCATCCATCTCAACTCTACTCAAATCTACTTTTGGGGGGGGGGGGGGGGTGCACGTAAGTGTTTACTTGATATTGGGTTTGTCGTGTAAGTGTTTATCATTGGCAACAACCAAACAAGCATGCTTTTGGACTAAGTGGTCTTTGACAGAAGATGCATGGTATGTCCGCCACCTTCTACAAGTTCAAGGTCCACTAAAACCATCCATCTCAGATCTAATCAATAGCCGTGCATGATTGGGACAATACAGCCCTGGGCTGCTTTCAGCAGTCTGAAGTGACAAGATCCATTGAAGCCCATCAGGCGGATTTATGGAGCTTTGTTGTGATTAAGATCTTTTATATGTCATCATTGAATTATATTGATTTCCATTTTTCTTTTAAGATTGTAATGACATACCAATGCATTGACTTCTTATATTGATGGTTAACTGGTTATGTCGTCTTAAGTTTTGTTTTACTTTCTTAATTGCCTAGTTACATATGTAATTTCATAATTACTAGTGAGGTCATAGAGCAGACCCTTTAATAAATTTTGTGAATACAAATTCATATAGATCATTTGAACAATTGTTTGATTTCTACTACTTTTACCAATTTGTTATTTTTATTCCCTGACTGTTTCTATTTTTTATCAGTTTTTCTGCCATTTTGGTTGCTTAAGCTCCTATGCTTAAGGCCTTTGTCACTTCAAGCCCATTTTTGTTTTCTGCAACACTGCCCTACCTGCCTGTTATTGTTTGTCTTGTCAAGCCACATTACCAGAGATTGAGACAGCCAGTATATATACCTAAAATAACAATATTTAATTTACTTATCTAAACCTCAAAAATCCAACTGCAGACAGTGTGATCCAACGCAAGACACAAGGAGAACAGATGAAATGCTAGATCTATCGGGAGGGAGAAAAGGCTTAAATATTCAAGATTATGAAGCCTGAATATGTATATGTATGAAAAGCAACAGTCGGATTGATGGATCATGTGCAGATTGACACAGAAATTAAGCAACATACATGCAAGCATCACGTGTACTATATATGTAAACGTGTGTGTACATGATATCGAGGATATCCAAACCTCTTAAGACTCTTATGAAGGAAAAATCCCCTTAGGGTATACCCCTCCACAAGACAGGTCTATTATGAAGGAAAATCCCCTTGGGCTGCCCCAAGGATGTTCGGAATCAAACTCAAGATTAACTACCGTAAAGCAACACTCACCATCTCACCTACCCACTTTGTACATAAATAAAAATTGAAAACTTCCATAGGTGTTGTGAGGGATACATGCATCTACATAGCTCGTTTAAGGTACTTACTCTGAATCTGCTTGATCATCTGCATCAGACTCTTCCTCAACATCAGCATTTGCAAAAGCATGATCTCTCCTTTCGTTATCAGCAGCAACTAAGGCAATTGGAGGCTGTTCTTGCTGCACATGTCCCCTTGACGTGCATCATGCAATCTATCTCGTCTTGCCAGTTCCCCATTTTCTGGTCCATTGTTATCCTCAGGTTTTGGTAGTAAGAAATCAACAAGGCCGAGGGCCCAACCAACTGCCATAAACCATTGACGTAAAAGGGCTTTAATTGTCGCCCGTGGCTTAAAATGCTCGATAGCAAATGGGATACAGATTTGAAACAGAAGCACATCAGCAGGGATCTCCGTAAAAGGATCAAAAATTCTGCAATTTATTATTACCCGGTCACATTGTCAGCAGACATAAACAGGAAAAAATATTCTTAGCAATTTGGGGATAATCATAAGCACACAGAAAGTCTCACAGAATGAGAAAAGGAAAAATGAACTCACGTAATGTCCAGAGGAAAGATAGAAGGTGCCAAGCGCATGGCCAATTTAACTGGCAAGAATACAAGCATCACAATCAAGCTTCCGTAAACAGCAACAGACAACAAAACTCGCCGGGCATGCTTGTGCACAGGGTCATCAATTAAATCACGGAAGGGTTATAATTTGGATCTGCTGGGTCGCGAAGAAAGTACAGAACTCCATTCCGCAACACCTACCAGAAGTTACAAGTAATTTCAGTTAATGTAGAACAAATCAAAAAACAAATTGGAAGAGTTTCTAAAGGAAACGAAATTAGCAAAATTAATACCCCTCGAAGAAGGCTGACAAAAATGCTTATTTGAAGCATGTAAATGATTCCAACAAGCCAATGAATAGAAGAGCTCGCCAGAGGTGAGAGCGTGAAAACTCAAGCCTTTTAGCAATTGATGTACCCAGCATGTGTAGAGTGCACACATCCAGCCACCATCCACACATCAACGGAAAGACACCGAGTTCAATTACCAGAAGAAAAGCAACTTTAATCATTGTCATCAGATGTCTCATTCCAGCCATGAATTGCCTGAACAGAGATGGAATAGCCTCTGCTATTGAAGCTATGCCATAGAGCCTACCAATAGTCAAGTGCTCACCCCGCGTATACCGAATCAAAGCAACAAGTGCAAGATAAAAGAAGACAAGACCAAATATCAAGATATATCCAATTGCAAGAGTTGTAACATCAGAAAGGCGTGAGGACCCAACAACTGTTCCCTTCAATAAATCTGTTGCAACTGATTTGCCAACACTGCGAGAGACCTCATTAAGTCCGGTTGCATTTAATTTGGAGGATCCTGAAACCGCCTCCATGACCTGCCCAAGGGTGCCCTCGTTTTGTGTGTCAGACAGGTTCTTAACAGCAGTAAGGGCATTCTTTAAGGTTATATTTGCCAAGGAGAGGGCTGACTCTGTCAGTGGCATGACCGTTGATAGCATTGGGCTCGATGCAGAGGAAAAGAACCACGAAAGATAATAGAGAACCAGCCTTCCCAATGAAAAGGGAATGAAAATGACAACACCCAGAAATATTGCATTGCTTGCGAGAACCTGCTAGTGTAGACACTTAATTAGAAACTCAGAACAGTTGCCAGTTAAGAAACACAAACTAGAATGTCAGCGCGCTAAGGTAATAACTAATAACAATATATCACGGTACATCTACTAATGAATTTCTTCAGATGGCTCTTAACTGAGATGAATGGAAGAAGATTTGTCCCAAAAGTTTGGGATAAATTCTTTGTTCATGTCGTTCTTGTTATCTACACATGAATTTGTAGTCATAAACAATGGACAGAGCACTCAGATAACGCAGGCAGCATCTAAATTAAGGACAATAGAGAATTGACAAGTTTGAGAAAAGAAAACCGAAATAGAAGTTAGAGAACACAATCCCTCTATGCCATTGTAATTTAGAGCAGGAAATTGTTTCCTTTCACTTGTATTTGCATGTTCTTTTACCAGCAGCAAAGTCATAGAATATGTCTGCTTTGCACATAAAGGAAAAATGTAAAACAAAATCTGTAGAAAGAACCCATATTCTAATTCTTACAGCTTGAAGAACCTCAATCTTATAGCTTGAAGAACCTGAACAATATGAAATATTAAATATATTCACTAGTTTCTTTTTTCCTACGAAAGGGTTATTACAGAGTAAAAAGGCAAACACCAACAAGTTTTTAATATCAGTATTTTTGTATTAAAACTAACTCAAATAGAAATTACTGATCTTAGGTGATACCTAAACAAATTTACGGGGAAATGATTCCCTCAATTATCTGGGTTCCATTATTTACATGAACAAGAATAATGCTTGTATGCATATCTGTGTTCGTGTGTGCAATGCGCAAAAATATGTGCGCAGAGTCCTCTATGAGGTCAAATTCAAGCTGAGTTTAACTAGAAAAATCTAGATCACTTAGCCATCCTACTTTCTGATCCCCAAATAATGAATTTTAGTTTTCCATGACTGTTCAATACTTAAATGGAACCATGCCATCTTCCTATGGGAATCATTAACATACAACATCCAAATTTCAGAAGTTTCACGAAGCTTTATATAGCAAACATGCAACTAAAAGGCTCATTGAGGAAAACAGAACGAAGTCATCAAACCATCTAAGGATAAATTGAAGAGGAAAATCAGTCATAGCAAAACAACATAAACAGTGAACGTACTGTTATTGCATTCTCAACAAGATGGAACACCGGTCCTTGCATGCCGACAAGCTCGTCAAAGGGTACATCTTCTGCACCATCAGCATCATCCAATCCATCAAACATTTGTTCAACATGTGCTTCAAGACGTGCTGCCTGCATTTCCAATCGAGCGGCTACATTT
Source organism: Agave tequilana (assembly GCA_038442645.1). Taxonomy (NCBI): domain Eukaryota; kingdom Viridiplantae; phylum Streptophyta; class Magnoliopsida; order Asparagales; family Asparagaceae; genus Agave; species Agave tequilana. The sequence goes on from JAVJIF010001208.1 coordinate 149,650, forward strand.
TCTGCATTTCTTCTAATAATTTGACCTGCTCCAGCGATTCCCTGGGCCCCACCAGCATCTTCTGCATTGCCTTCACCAGCATGAACCCTATTAACAGCCCCAGGAAGCCTCCTAACAGCTCGAGCACCATGCCTTTCGTGACCTTCATCATCTCTCTCTCCGTCATGTGCTCCAAGTTCACGGAGGTGTCTAAAGTAATCCCTCAACGAGGTAGCTCCAAGAAATATAAACACAATGCTAGCTGAGAGAAGAAACCCATGCAAGCAATCCGTAAGGATCAAAGGTGCAGAAACGTGGCTCAAGAATAACCTCTGGGCTTCACCAAAACTCCTCACAAATGTCAAACGCCATATCCAAAACGTAATGAAGGGTATTATAAGAAGCCAAACAGAGAGTACAAAAGCAAGCCGGAGAAAGAACTGCAGCACATGGCACGCTTTCATTGCCATTCCAATCACAAATTCCAGGAAAGGTAGCCTTGCAGGAGCATTCTCAGCATAAACGGGGGAGAAGGAAAATGCATGCTTACACACCTGCAGAACATAAGAAATGCATTAATAAAAACCAAAACCATACCAATTATTAACATGTACCCTGCATCTCAGGATAATCTGCATCGGCAACTTCATTCATAGGCCATCACTATGAAACTATAACCTTATCCACCAAATCCCAAACTTCACTAGATAACAACACCCAAATTTTTACAAGGAAAGAAATGAACAAACTATGGATAAAGCTTGAGCATGGCTGATACACATGCGAATTGCATTAACCACCTTGTTAAATAACTGTGAATTAAACCTGAAAAAAATATTTATTACACTATTACAAGCCTTCCCCAACATTAGAAACAATAAATTAACCAGAAAATCAGTTGTTTGTAATCACAACAGCCGTGTGTAGAACCATAAAGATTCCTGATGTCTGCGCCATGGGAATGCCAAGAAATTCCAAGGACGCTGGAGGTCAAATTGAAATCAATCTGTTAGACCAAATTCCAAAATTAAGAATAACATATGAACCTTCAGAGTAACAGCCCGCTAAAATAATTTGCACAAAATTACACATTAAATCATAAAGTATGACGATAAAAATCAAGCATGAAAACTAAACCCAAATTTGCACCTCATATCAAAGAGGAGGAAAAAGGAAAAATAACGGCCCCCAAATTAACGAGGAAAGAATCAATCTTTCCCCAATCGGAATCTCAGAAATTCCCATTGCCTGTCACCCATAAACTTCTTCCCAACAAAAACCCTAATTCCCGAAATAACAACAAAAGCATTTCCTCTTTCAAGTAGTCTGACCCCCAACACCACAAAAAACGACCAAAATTAATAAAAAAATCATGCAAAAATCCATCCATGGAGGGGAAAAAAAAAACAAAGAAACTCTAAAAATCTTCACCTCGCACTGGCGAGCGTTGCTGTGATTAAGCCACTGAAGGAGGCAATCCTGGTGAACGAACTTGATGCTGCCACTGCAGGCGCAGGGGTATCTCAGCGGGTTATCGGGCTCCCCAGGGTTCCTGCAGATCCGACACACGTCGCCCTCGTCCTCATCGTCGTCGTATCGGATCTGGCTCGGGCCCGGGCCCGGCCCGAAGGCCCGAGGCGAGGTCGGAGGAGCGACGAGCAGAGCTTCGTCGTGGCGGTGGTCGGCGATCTCCTCCATCGACGCGCGTCCGATCGAATATCCACGGTCGGGGGAGGAATTTGGGGCAAAATGTAAAATTTAACACGGAGACTGGGAGAGGGGGGAGAGAGAGGAGCCGGGGGCAGTTGAGGGTAGAAATGGAATTTGGTATGATACTGTTGTGGGTTTGAACCGCAAGCTTTAGATGGCCTTTGTGGATTTGACTCCGGGAGATGCCGGTTGGGTTCATTCGACCGACTTAAATAAGAAGTGTACGGTGGTGTGGACCCCATTTACTTTTCTAGAAGCATTAGATTTTTATTTGTTCTCCGTCTCTTTTTCTTTTCTTGGTCCACCACCTATGGGTGAGTCGGAGTCAGGTCAGACGAATTTGACCCGACTCGAATAGAGGTTGACTAGAATCCGACCCAAATAATATTCCGGGCTGGTTTACTTTACCCATACCCGACCCGAGAGAGACAATGAAGGAGGGAGCGAAAGGAGGCACGAAATTATTGTTAATTAAAACCTTATAACACTAACTTAATAACAAGAAGTTATAACTTAATGTGCAACTTAGCCTATGTTTTTCTTACATATGGACTCGGATAAAAGACTCGATAAAGACTCCATGAGTCTTATGTTTTCTTCACGATTTCTATACCAACAATACGTGTCCTTGGAGCCTCACTTTGGTGTTGATATGCTTCCATCCTCGAGTCACATCTGAACTTATAATTTGCCGCATCTTCAAATCCCGACTACCGCGGCTCCTTCGATCTTAGCTCCGTGCAATTCTAAACACTAATAACAGACATAGCATATCAAATTTATAGTTTTGTTGATTAGATTATAGTAGTTTTTTTGAAAAAAATAATTTTTTATATCCTTTTTCTGTAAGCTATATAATGTTCATTTTAAGTATTTGGACATATATAAATTCAACCTTACCTTTTGTGGTTTGGACCCACCACGAGCAAAGTTTGGTTGCTCTCTGGAGATGTTACTTGTCAGAGCACATATGGAAAACATCCTTCAGGTTAGGAACACCGGTGTGGTGCGGGCCTAAGACCCTCGGGCGTGAGAATCAGTAGTCGGAATGGAAAGGTGGGTGGACAGAGCAAAGGATTACTACGGCTGTGTAATGGTGCACTGGAACAAGGAGACGTCCAGTGTATTGAATGGATTAACAAAGGAAACTGCTAGTGTGATGGTTGAAGTAGCACGGAGAATTGCTAGTGTAGTGGAATGGTAGAATAGAACAGAGAAACTTTCAGTGTAATGGTGGGGGTATACGCTCTGAGGATTAGAAAAGCGATTGATCCCCTTCTCTTAGGAGAAGAAGGATCATATGTGTTGGATATTCTGCTTAACAAGAATCAATCTGACAACTAATCAAGATCACTGAGATATCAACAATCTAATTGGCCAGGTCGGCAAATATCAGGTGGGAGGTTTTCCGTTCAATAGAACGTTCCTTAATTTAAGAACCACCTTTCAATTTTCTTCCTTGTTAAACACCAATTAGACTGAATCTAAGTCAGTCACGATATACTGTTAAAGTATATCCCCTGTATAAAGGACTTAATCCACTTATACAGTATTTGGAGTGAGGTACGCTTAGAGCGAATCTCCTTAAGACAATTACGTCCCCCGCACCGGTGCTAACGGGATAATGGACGCTGGTCTCCCAAGATACAACACTCCTTCACGGTATTTGGATAGCACTACCAAATCACCGTACAGTCGAACCTTAGTCAACCAGTACCTTCACAGGATCGTTGAAGCAGCGGTACAAGGACAAATTTCAAATGAATATTTGCCTTTACTCTCTGGAGGAGCACCCACTGTTGAGGACGAAGGAAGGTTGAAGAATTTTCTTCAGAAGTACCAGATTCAAACAACAATTCTTGTAAAAGAATCTGAATTTTCTGATTCCTCTTTCAGAACAATTTTGCAGAATCTCCTTTGGAAGTCGCTTTCCTACTTCTCGCTGGAAGCTCGGTTCAGAACGTCGAAAGTCACTTCGCGCAGATCAGAACTCTAATAGAGGGAGAGAGAGATATTCTCTGGTTTTTGTTGGTGTGTCTGAGAATGGAAATCTGGAGCGCTATTTATAGCGCTCCGGGAGGGCATTCTCGTCCGCCAGAAGTCAACAGTTGCGACGGTTCGGACAGAACCGTCGCAACCGTTCAACTGTCCAACCGCTCAACTGGCACGGACGGTTTTCCGACAGCCGTTGGCGGGCAGTTCGGATCCGGGCAGCGGAGTAACCCATACCCGCGACACCCGGTTCAAAAAGAACCAGGCCAGGTAGGGAACCAAACCCAAACCCGGACCCGAGCCCGAGCCGGCCGGTAGTTCCCTCCTTTTCGCGCGCGAAAACTCCAAGTACCCAAAGGGCACGCCCTTTATTCTCAATTTTCTCTATTTATACACCACAAGCTTCCATCCCATGGCCAATGTGGGACTAAATGCTTTTAGCTACCTTTAGTCCCGTTTTGGCTTTGAATTAGGCAATCTTTGGACTTGAATATCTCATTCATTCGAAGTCGGAATTGAACATGTGAATATACCACGTTCATCCCCAATGGAAGGAGAACACACTCCAACCATCATCCAGTTGATTTGATCAACGGATCTCGCCATAATTCAACTCGAAGATTCATACTTATATATTCTTCAATTCCAACAATCCCCCACAATGAATGGAGATTCAAGGAAATGACACACAAAGAGACTGACTCTATTGTGAAAGGTACTTGAGAAAAGAAACTGCATAAGGATAGGTGAAATAGGTCTTGAACCTTCCATAGCGAGAGCTTTATCGGACTTACTGGCTAATCAGTGAACTAAGTCTTGAACTGTTAGCCGTTAGTGTAAACCAAGTCAACAAGCTTCACACAGTGACTTTCCAAATCAACTTTGGTTCTCAGTTGTGTCCGTTTTGGCCCTGGACATTCTTGGTTTCAGAGAGTATCTTTAGGGAATAACAGCCTCCATAGAAATTCCCAAAGAGCCGACCCAACTCTATACTCACATAGGTGATGGACCTATTAAGAGTAGTCTACTCTACTCCACTTATTTAGTAACAAGATATAGGCATCATTAAAAGCGTTAAGCTTATCCTTAATCTACTTGTAGAAAAGCACTTATGTGCACCTTAGGAATGGATTGGAGTCAAGCTCCCAAGTGCTTACTTGTTGAGTCAATCATAACTAGTTTTTCCTCTTGAACTTAGTCCGTGGGATCTCCAGTCGCTAAGTGAGGTTTCCATTAAGTTGACTCGGTAAGGTTAGGCTTTTAGACCCATTCCCCTCGATGCGCAGTTTATACGCTCTCCACTTAAACCTTTAGTAAGCGGATCCGCTAAATTATCCTTTGACGATACAAAGTCAATAGAGATAATTCCATTTGAGAGCAAATGCTTCACGGTATTATGTTTACGACGAATATGTCTAGACTTACCGTTGTATATAACATTTTGTGCCCTAGATATAGCTGCTTGATTATCGCAGTGTATACATATAGCGGGCACTGGCTTTTGCCATAATGGTATATCTTCTAAGAATTGTCGAAGCCATTCTGCTTCTTCTCCGGCCTTATCTAAGGCTATGAATTCCAATTCCATAGTGGAACGGGCAATACATGTTTGCTTAGAAGATTTTCAAGATACCGCTGCTCCTGCTAGAGTAAATACGTATCCGCTAGTTGATTCAGAATCTGCAATCCAATTAGCATCACTATATCCTTCCAGTACAGGTGGATACTGTCCATATCTCAAGGCATATTCCTTGGTATGTGATACGTAACCCAATACTCGTAGTAGAGCGGTCCAATGTAGATCACTAGGATTACTAGTGTATCTACTTAACTTGCTTACAGCGTAAGCAATATCGGGTCTAGTGCAATTCATCAAATACATTAGACTCCCGATAATCTGAGAATACTCCAACTAGCGTATTCCAGTTCCTGTATTCTTATGAAGATGGACATGTGGGAGAAAAGGATTTGTATTCTCTTTTATCCCATGATCCTTGAATCTTTCTATCATCTTATCCACATAGTGAGATTGAGATAGACTGATTCCATCTGGTGTTCTAGTAATTTTAATTCCTAAAATTACATCAGCAACCCCCAGATCCTTCATGTCAAAACTGTTGGATAACATTCTTTTAGTGGACTTAATAATTTCAATATTAGTCCCAAGTATCAACATGTCGTCTACATAAAGACAAACAATGATACATGCGTTTCCAACTGTTTTCGTGTAAACACACTTATCGCATTCATTGATAGTGAATCCATCTTTGATCATGACACTATCAAATTTCTCATGCCATTGTTTTGGAGCCTGCTTTAAACCATATAAGGATTTTACCAATTTACACACCTTGTGTTCTTGGCCCTTGACTTTAAATCCTTCTGGTTGCTCCATATATATCTCTTCATTTAATTCACCATTTAAGAATGCAGTCTTGACATCTATTTGATGGATATCTAAGTTGTGCAATACTGCAATTGCAATTAACATCCGTATGGACGTTATTCTTGTTACTGGTGAATAAGTATCGAAGTAGTCAAGTCCTTCTTTTTGCCGATAACCCTTGGCTACTAATCTAGCCTTGTACTTATCGATAGATCCATCGGGTTTTAATTTTCATTTGAAAATCCACTTACACCCAATTGGTTTACTGCCAGGAGGCAAGTTTACCAATTCCCAAGTATGATTACTTAGTATGGATTCTATTTCGCTATTTATAGCTTCTTTCCACATTTGTGCTTCTGGGGTTGACATAGCCTCTTTAAATGTTTGAGGCTCGCTTTCAATAGCGTATGCTATGAAATCTGGACCAAAAGATTTTGAGATTCTATATCTCTGACTTCTTCTTGGTTCAATTTCCGCATTAACATTTCGTTCCTCGGGGCTTTCGTCCCTGAACGCCATCTCGTGTGTTCTTTTCCCAGAAGTCTTATCTGCTTCCCGTTTGTACGGAAAGATGTCTTCAAAGAACACATCATCTCGAGATTCGATAATCATGTTTACATGAATATCTGGTATTTCTGATTTATGAACCAGAAATCTGTAGGCACTACTATTCAAGGCATAGCCTATGAATACGCAGTCTATAGTTTTTGCTCCAAACTTAGTCTTTTTAGGTAATGGTGCTAGCACCTTTGCAAGGCACCCCCACATTTTGAGGTAATGGTAGGAAGGAGTCCTTCCATGCCATAACTCGAATGATATAAGACCAAGTTTCTTGTGGGGTAGAATATAATTTGCAGTTAATAGAGCTTCCCCCACAAGTTCTGCAGAGCTCCAGAACTTACGAGTATGGAATTAACCATCTCCTTCAAAGTTCTGTTCTTCCGTTCAGCAATTCCATTTTGCTGAGGAGTGTATGGTGCTGTAGTTTAATGTATTATACCAAAACTAGCACATAACTCACTAAAATCATTCGATTCATATTCTCCGCCTCTATCGGATTTTAGAATCTTGATTTTCTTGTTGAGTTGATTCTCAACTTCGGCTTTATATGTTATAAACATATTTATTGCCTCATCCTTACTGTTTAAAAGATACACATAACAGTATCTTGTATAGTCATCAATAAAAGTAATAAAATACTTTTTCCCGCCTCTAGTTGGCATAAACTTCAAGTCACACAGATCGCTATGAATTAACCCTAAAGGTTCTGTATTTCGATCAATTGAGTGAAATGAATTTTTCGCCAACTTGGCCTCAACACAAATCTCACACTTGCGAATTTCTTCCAAGTTGAGTTTAGGAATATATCCCAGATTAGACAAGTTTTTCAAAGACTTGTAATTTACATGCCCTAATCTAGCATGCCACAAAATAGGAGACTCAAGTAAATAAACAGAAGAATTTCTTTTATTTATAAGCTTCGGGTACAAATACACAGACTTTTTATCTACCACTGCAACATTGGCTTTAAAAAGTCCATCAACAAGATAACCCTTTCCCACATACATCCCTCCCTTAGTAAGTACAAATTTATCGGATTCAAACACCATTCTAAATCCTTTCTTACTAAGTATTGATCCGGAGATCAAATTCTTGCGGATGTCTGGAACATGAAGCACATCGTTAAGAGTAAGCTCTTTCCCCGATGTCCACTTCAGGATGACCTTGCCTTCCTTCAACCTTTGAGACGGCTGAATTTCTCATGAATAGTTGCTCATCTTGCTCCAGTATTTGATATTCAGAGAATAACAATTTCTCCGAGCAGATGTGCCGAGTAGCTCCAGTGTCTACCCACCAATCCTTATTGTTGGTTGTCAGATTCACTTCTGACACCACAGCTGAAAGGCTTGGAGACTCATGGTCGGTCAAGTTTGCCTGTGGGTGGCTTTTCTTGTTCTTTTGAGACGGCTGCGACATTCATTCGCCTTATGCCCCTCTTTGTTGCAAACGTAGCAAGTTCCCTTGAAGCGCATGTTCTTGCCTTCTTGGACCTTGCCTTTGTACCCCTGGGAAGTCTTCTTCCGCTTTAAGCCTTTGGAAGTAGACGCTTTCCCCTTTGAGTCTTCGATCACATTGGCTTTTGCTTCGTAGGAGTTCTTACTGCTCCTTTTCTCGGACTTGCGGTTGTCCTCCTCGATTCGAAGCCTCACAATGAGATCTTCCAACTTCAACTCCTTTCGCTTGTGCTTCAGGTAGTTCTTGAAATCTCTCCACGCAGGTGGGAGTTTCTCCATGATACTAGCCACCTGGAATGTTTCAGGTAGGATCATACCTTCGGCTTCTATCTCGTGCAAGATAAGTTGGAACTCTTGCACCTGACTGATTACTGTCTTGCTGTCCACCATTTTGTACTCCAGAAATCGTCCTATGACGAACTTCTTGGTACCAGCATCTTCAGTCTTGTACTTCTTGTCAAGAATGGCCCATAACTTCTTTGCCGTTGTGATAGGATTGTAAACATTGTAAAGAGAGTCATCCAGTCCATTTAAAATATAATTTCGGCAAAGGAAGTCACATTGAGTCCATGCATCTGTTGCAGGCTCTGGTGGATCTTCTTGCAGGAATCTGGCCAGATGAAGAGTGGTCAAGTAGAAGAGCATCTTCTGTTGCCACCTCTTGAATTCTGTGCCATCAAATTTTTCTGGCTTCTCCGGCTTCGGGTTAGGAAGTGGAGTTGGCATCAAAGCTTGCATGTTTGGTGCCTTGCTTGAGCTATCTTGATTAGTCTCAGACATTTTCTGCAAGTTCAAGCAGAACAGAAGTAAGAAACTTCAACTTAATTGTCTTAAGATTGTTGGATATTCTGCTTAACAAGAATCAATCTGATAACTAATCAAGATCACTGAGATATCAACAATCTAATTGGCCAGGTCGGCAAATATCAGGTGGGAGGTTTTCCGTTCAATAGAATGTTCCTTAATTTAAGAACCACCTTTCAATTTCCTTCCTTGGTTAAACACCAATTAGACTGAATCTAAGTCAGTCACGATATACTGTTAAAGTATATCCCCTGTATAAAGGACTTAATCCACTTATACAGTATTTGGAGTAAGGTACGCTTAGAGCGAATCTCCTTAAGACAATTACGTCCCCCGCACCGGTGCTAACGGGATAATGGACGCTGGTCTCCCAAGATACAACACTCCTTCACGGTATTTGGATAGCACTACCAAATCACCGTACAGTCGAACCTTAGTCAACCAGTACCTTCACAGGATCGTTGAAGCAGCGGTACAAGGACAAATTTCAAATGAATATTTGCCTTTACTCTCTAGAGGAGCACCCACTGTTGAGGACGAAGGAAGGTTGAAGAATTTTCTTCAGAAGTACCAGATTCAGACAACAATTCTTGTAAAAGAATCTGTTGAATTTTCTGATTCCTCTTTCAGAACAATTTTGCAGAATCTCCTTTGGAAGTCGCTTTCCTACTTCTCGCTAGAAGCTCGGTTCAGAACGCCGAAAGTCACTTCGCGCAGATCAGAACTCTAATAGAGGGAGAGAGAGAGAGATATTCTCTTATTTTTTGTTGGTGTGTCTGAGAATGGAAATCTGGAGCGCTATTTATAGCGCTCCGGGAGGGCATTCTCGTCCGCCAGAAGTCAACAGTTGCGACGGTTCGGACAGAACCGTCGCAACCGTTCAACTGTCCAACCGCCCAACTGCACGGACGGTTTTCCGACAGCCGTTGGCGGGCGGTTCGGATCCGTTCGCAGACACCCGTTGGCAGGTGGGCTGGAGCGGATCGAGTTTGGTTCGGGCAGCGGAGTAACCCATACCCGCGACACCCGGTTCAAAAAGAACCAGGCCAGGTAGGGAACCCGGACCCGGTCCCGGTCCCCCGAGCCCGAGCCCGCGCCCGCGCCCGGCGCCGGCCGCCGCCAGCGGCGGCGCTCGCGCTCGCGCACGCACGTGCGAGCATAGTTCCCTCCTTTTCGCGCGCGAAAACTCCAAGAACCCAAAGGGCACGCCCTTTGTTCTCAATTTTCTCTATTTATACACTACAAGCTTCCATCCCATGGCCAATGTGGGACTAAATGCTTTTAGCTACCTTTAGTCCCGTTTTGGCTTTGAATTAGGCAATCTTTGGACTTGAATATCTCATTCATTCGAAGTCGGAATTGAACATGTGAATATACCACGTTCATCCCCAATGGAAGGAGAACACACTCCAACCATCATCCAGTTGATTTGATCAACGGATCTCGCCATAATTCAACTCGAAGATTCATACTTATATATTCTTCAATTCCAACAATATGTACCTGACATAGCTGCTGACATAGAGGCAGAATTGGCGGAAGGTTGTAAATGCACGACCTATACGTGTTGGATTTATTGTAAAGGTCATGGTTGATGGCACTGATTAATCGAGATTGCATGCTGAGGAGTCTGCTGTCATGTTTAACCGCCCGCTTTAATGTAGGGGCGTTACACGTCTTTAACGTGAGAAGGATGGTGTTGCGTAACGGCAGGCGAAGATCTCAGTGGACTGATGATTGGGGTCTTTGACGTGGAGTAGGAGACGTTTGGAATGGGAGAGAGCTCGAGAAGGTGAAGATTCCTAAGTGGTGGAGTTCAGCTCCGAACTAAGAATGACTTCGGGATGGGGGATGACTTCAGGAAAGTTGGACGTGACGAAAGTTGGATGTGATGGAGGTTGGATGTGGTGAAAACTAAATGTGACGGAGACTGGAGGTGGCGGATCCGGGATGAACCCTGAGAGTTGTAGATTTCTTGGTGGAAGCTCTTGATAGCTTGGACATATGTCATCAGGCCGTGATCAACTTTTGACCACTATAGATACTCCCCCCTGGCTAGTTGGAGCCTGCAGAAGGGTAGTTGGAGAAGCGAACTTGGTTGAAAGGAGTCTTTAATTCCTTAAACTCATCTCTGCGCTTGTAGAAAGAGGATTGTATGACGGATCTCTTCGGATCATTGTGGATCTTCTGAAATTAATTAATGGTTGCATGGGTGGCTGATAGTTGTCACATTGGACAACTGGATCTTCAAAAAAGGTTGAGTCATATATCTTGATTGTTCATCAAAAGTGCATATTTTTAGTCACATTTTCATTTTTATTTTTTTTATAAAGCACTGCTATATAATCGTTTTATTGTTTAGTAATATGTAGGCCTCATTAATTAAAAAAAGAAAAGAAAAGAGCTCAAAAGAAGTACACAAGTTAAAGAGAAGCCCAAGAGCCCAACAAGCCCATGTTAATTTAGAAATTATCCTATCCTAAATCAGAGATAAAGGAGAAAGTCAAATTAAATTAAGTTGCTTGTCCCCCAAGTCAAAGATAAAGGAGAGAATTTAAGTTTAAAATTCGGATTTATAGATAACATGTTTCCTAAGTTATCTAGAAAATAAGGTTATTTTAAATTTCAGAATTCAAACGAGGATTCTAAGGATAGATCTTCTGATGGATGGACGAGATGAAGCCACGCGTCAAAGCACGTGCCCAGACTCCACAAAAAGGCCGCGACCACTCTTTTTTTGCCACGAAAATGGGGCATTCCTGTAGCCGCGTGCGTGGAGGTTTGAGGGGAGTATTCTACTGGGTCTCTACTACTGTAATCCCCTGTACATACCCCTGAAGAGCAACAGAGGAGAGACATCTCAGAGAATAAAGTTTAGAGTTTTCTTTAGATCATCTTTTCTTTCCGAATTTTCATTGTATTTTCTAATTTTTCTACTTTGAAGAAGATTTGTAAAGAGGAGAAGGCTTCTGTATTGAATTGGTGACAGATTCAATAAAGATTCTTATTTTCTTTCAATCTCTTTTTACTATTTTTATTTGTGTTCTTCAATTTTAATTTAATTTCTTTTATACAACTTTTAAATATCATGCTTAATTCCACCATGAATATGAGTAACTAATTCTCTCGTATCTTGTATATCTCTCCACCAACTAAAACCTAGTTCTATAAGATAAATTGATTGAACTTTATACCTATCTGAAATCCTAGGATCAGTTAATAATTCTTAAAGATTAGTGATGAATTAAGTTAAACAAGCTTTAGGGTATACTATTTAATGGTTATTCCTAGTTTATACTTGGATACTTTGATAGCTTAATGTTAAGTCTAAAAAACTTTTTTTATGCTATACTTTGAGACTTTGATAAACTAATGTTTAATTTTTATTTAGTGTTTAATTAGGGTTTACTTTCTGTCTTACTTCTCTTGCTTGAGTTTGAAGCAACACTCTAAAGTTAATGTTTATTATTCAATATGATATTTATTTTTAATAGACTAGTGCTTGGTTGTGGTAGATGATTAGTGGGTTATGATCCCTATTTCTATTTAAATCGACTATTTTATAGCCATCATCTTTTCTTTTCAATTTTTATACAGAGAGAATCTATCGAAAAGCTTGCATCGCATCTCTCCCTGCGGATCGACCCGTTTAACTCTTGCTACAGTAGATTAATTGCGAGAAAATAGAAAAATCTCTTAACCTTAACTTTTACTTTTTACTCTCTTTTTCTCTGTCAATAAAAATTTTGGCGCCGTTGCCGAGGAGGGAATGGTACAGTTCCCTTTATTTACTAAACCCTAATTTTTCTGTTTTTGTGTGTAGGTTTGGAGAACAGGAAAATAAATTACACTAAAGGACATATAAGCGGTTGTGGAACTCTGCATTTTTAGTAGAGCCCTTAAATCCTCAACAAGGCCGCATAAACGCGGCTGTTGAATTGACTACTGACCTATTTTTATGCAGGGCTGCTTGAAATTGCTTAAATTATTTACTGTAATTGAAAGTTTCTCTGTTTGATAACCCTGCATATTTCTAATAAACTAACAGTAACCTATTAGTTGATTAACTTAAAAAAAAATTTAGACTCTTGCATCATAGGAACACATCTATTTAAATTTTTTTAATTTTTGTTGAAGAGTGCTAGAGACCAAGTGCATTCGCATTGCATATAGAATAGGAAGCACTCTTGGCTGATTTACTGTTTTTGAGTGAATTCTTTTCTATTTGTTTGTACACGTGCACTAATACATCTTAAGGGCAAAACTCCTAAATAATATAAGGTGGGGACGCCGTTATCCTTCTTTAACTCAAAACCATCTTCCTTGCACTCACAACCTAACCCTAATTTAAAATTAACTAGACGTTAGCCCTAGAATTAATCGGATTCTCTAGGAGATTGAACTAAAGCAGAAAGTTATTAGAAATTAACTCTTATCAAATTAGTGACTAGGCAGAAAATTGAGAGGCGAAATCTTGAAGGTTGGTAGTTTGGCATAATTAGGCCCGTCTTGACGGATACCTCCCACCAATCTTGCCACTTACCTAGCTGATTAACTTGTGGTTAAGGTCTGCAATATACTTTCGACAGATAATCTAAAATTAGGAGACGTCTAGATCTAAGCTTATCCTAGAATAGAATTGATTGATTTTTGTTTTCCTTTTTGGTGAATTGGTTTGGATTGATTGTGAGTGTGGTCAAGAGACCCAATTACATTAGATTGATTAGGACTAAGTCACCATCTCAACCTAACCAAAAACAAATCACCACTAAATAAAAAATTAAAAAAATATTCCCCATGGCCTATCCAAATTCATATGGGTATAATTCATTTTATAGGCCAAATCTATCTTTTCATCCCCAACCTCTTTTCGGAATTTTCATCCCCAACCAACCCTCTCATCTGTTACATCCTATCCTATTATTTGGTGCAATTATTATAATAATCTATCTCATTCTTCGAAACAGTATTCCTCAATAAGGTATTCGTTAGGATGAGGTCCAATTCAGTTTCATACATTTCAAGGATCTATAAGCGAACCCTATCCATCACATCAATTAGAATTCAATAACAATCATAAGGAGCACACACAAACTTCACACCAAATTCTAAGAAATAATGTTTCACACAGGGCCCACCTAGAAATGATGGCTAATGAGTTAGCGGTTGAGCAAGAGAAGGATTCATTTCTACTCAACCCGTTCTTGATCCAAAATCAAATAGACCCAGTCAATTCAGGAACACATCAATCAAGATAGAATGAAAAAAGTCCAAAATGGGAAACCCATATCAATTCAAGATTATATTCGTCTTCATGAAGAAAACAAGTTCAATAATGAACCCAATGAGGAAGTATGCGAATTAAACGACTATCGTCGATATCGAGACAAACTGATTAGAGAGCAGTTGGCCAAATATTCACCCGTAGGGAACAAGTTGAGTCGTATAATGAGGATAAATTGACGATGAATCTTTGCGTTTGGATGAAGTGTTTCAAGATAATTTGGATACACACACCTCCCAAGGAAACAGTTGAATTGTATTGTAAGGATGTTTGTGAAGATGATGAGTCATATTTCTTGATATATTGTTTAAGGATGAGTGTGATCATAGTGGTGAGAAAACATGTCTTAAAGATGTTACGTCTAGAGTTCCCTTTGAGAGAAGGAAGCTTAATTTAAGTATCTTCACATTCAATGAACTAACTAATGATCAATTATTTGAAAATATAACTCAAGACCTTCAAATTGACAAAAACTTTAAAAACCTCTTCGAAGATGAACTTAACCGTTTGGATGAATCGATTAGGGATGCTTTGGTTAGTTATATACCTCCGAAAGATATGGTTAATCCAAGTTTTGAGGAGATATATGAGGAAGAGCTCAAAATTCTAGGTATTCATATTGTTTGTGCGCCAACTACAATGTATAACAAGGATGAATTTGTGAAGAGTGGTGATGAAAGAAGAGTAGGAGGAAGTTGAGGACAGTGATGAACAAGTTGGAGAGGATGAATACATAACTGACAAAAAGATTGAGCTCTCCAATTTCATCACTAAAGAGGATATATTAGAATGATGGAAAATGATCTCGATGGAAGAAACCGCACAAATTGGTAACATCACCTCTCTTACACTTTATTTCATACATGCATACATTTCATTAATACATTGAGGACAACACATGAGATAGGTGTGGGGGAGGATTCACTAACATACTAATGTATACTAACATTGGTAGGTTTATAAACAAATTTTTTTAAAATTTTTTTGGAAAAGAAAACAATATTTTGATTTATTTTTGTAAGTAATTAAGTTAATTTTCAACAATAGAAAAATTACAATAAGGATTTTTTAATACTCGGTCAAAATAAGATTATTTATTTATTTTTAGATTTAGGAGGAAAATTGAAAAAGTAATTTAGCCTTGATTTTTACCTTGTTGAAATATGTATACTTTATACACTTACACAATTAGGATTCAAAACAAAAACTCTTCTGCCTTAGAAAAAAATATATATAAAAATAAAAATAAAAAAATAAAACAAATCTAATTATTGATTAGCTAGATGCTTTGGCCTAAGGGAAACCTTGGTATTTACGCGAAAAGTAATTAGGTAAGTTTAAAAAAAAGAAATATGTGAAAATAATATATATATTCACACATCTAATAATCAATTAGTTATGTATGAGGCCTCAAGAAGCCTTGATACTTACACGGAAGAAAATTAGATGAGTTATACATATTAAAAAAAGAAGTGTTTAAAGGGCAACGTAGTGGTAATACTTCGAACTTCTTTCCAAAAAAAAAAGTATATGTGTATGTATGTGTGTGTGTGTATAACGCATAAGAGTTAAAGTTGAAGAATCTCGAGTCAAAAACTCACAGTCATAAAGGTGCATATGATTTAAAGTAAAATAATAGACTAAGTGAGAAATTCAGTTTTAATCTTAACTTAAATTGATAATAAATATTTGTATCAAGACTAAGTATAAGAATGAATAATTAAGTGATCCTAAGACTTATAGATTACTTGGTTTTTACAAAAATCTCTAAAATATTTTTCTGTTTCAAAATGAATTTTCAAAAATACTAATACTTTATTTTTCTTTCTTTTATGAATTTTGTGGGTATAATTCACTAATAAATCTCACGAGACAACACTCGTCCTCTAGGGGTAACATAGAGGTTTAATGTCTTATTGCACATGCTAAGTGCAACTATGATTCATACGAAAGTGATTTAGTTTAGGTTAGATTAGTTTTTTTCTCTTCTTGTTTCACTCGAGGTCGAATAAAAGATACGTGTGGGGATGTGATTGGTCATTAAAAGTGCATATTTTTAGTCACATTTTAATGTTTATTTTTAATAACGTACTGCTATTTAATTGTTTTATTATTTAGCAATGTCCATGCCTCATTAATTAAAAAGAGAAAAGAAAAGAGCCCAAAAAAGCTCACAAGTTAAAGAGAAGCCTAAGAGCCCATCAAGCCCATGTTAATTTAGAACTTATCCTATCTTAAATCAAAGATAAAGGAAAAAGTCAAATTAAATTAAGTTGCATGATCCCCAAGTGAAAGATAAAAGAGAGAATTCAAATTTAAAATTCGAATTTATAGATAACCTATTTGCTAAGTTATCTAGGAAATAAGGTTATTTTAAATCCTAGAATTCAAACGTGGATCTATGCATAGATCTTCTGATAGATGGATGAGATGAAGCCATGCGCCAAAGCGTGTGCCCAAACTCCACAAAAAAGCTGCAACTATTCCTTTTTTGCCATGGAAATGGGGCATTCTTGTAGCCACGACATGGAGGTTTTAGGGGAGTATTTTATTGGGACTCAACTGCTGTAATCCCCTATAAATACCCTTGAAGAACAACATAGTAGAGGCATCTCAGAGAATCACGTTTAGAGTTTTCTTTAGATTATCTTTTCTTTCTGAATTTTCATTATATTTTCTAGCTTTTCTACTTTGAAGAAGATTTGTAAAGAGGAGAAGGCTTTTATACTGGATTGGTGACAGATTCAATAAAAGTTCTTATTTTTTTCATATCTCTTTTTACTATTTTTATTTGTGTTCTTCAATTCTAGTTTAATTTTTTTATGCAACTTTTAAATACCATGCTTAATTCCACCATGAATATGAGTGACTAATTCTATTGTAGCTTGGTAATCTCTCCACCAATTAAAACCTAGTTCTATAAGATAAATTGATTGCCCTAGGATCAATTAATAATTCTTAAAGATTAGTGATAAATTAAGTTAAACTAGCTTTAAGGTATACTATTAATGGTTATTCTTAATTTATACTTAGATACTTTGACAACTTAAATATTAAGTCTAAAACAACTTTTCTTATGCTATACTTTGAGACTTTGATAAATAAATGTTTAATTTTATTTAGTATACTTTAATTAGGATTTACTCTAACTTACTTTTCTTGCTTGAATTTGAAGCAACACTCTAGGGTTAATCTTTATAGGTTCAATATGATATTTATTCTTAATAAACTATTGCTTAGTCGTGGTAGATAATTAGTGGGCTATGATCTCTCTTTCTATTTAAATCAACTCTTTTATAACCATCATCTTTTCTTTCCAAGTTTTACAGAGAGAGAACGTATCAAAAAGATTGCATCGCATCTCTCCCTGCGGATTTAGCTCTTGCTACAGCGGATTAATTATGAGAAAACGGAGAAATCTCTTAACCTTAACTTTTACTTCTAACTCTCTTTTTCTCTGCCAATAAAAATTTTGGCGCCATTGCTGGGGAGGAAACGGTACAGTTATCTTTGTTTACTAAACCTTAATTTTTCTATTTTTGTTAGGAATGAGAATTGGCATGCCCATGAGCCCCCTTTGGACATGCTCAATAGAAAATTTTCTATAGAAATAAGAGAAAATTCATATTCTTATAGAAAATTTTCTATTAGGCATGTCCAAACGAGGCTCATGGGCAAGCCCATTCTCGACCCTAGTTTTTGTGTGCAGGTTTGGAGAATATGGAAATAAATTGCACTAAAGGACATATAAGTGGTTGTGGGACTCTGGATTTTTAGCAGAGCCTCTAAACCCTCAACAAGGCCGTGTAAACATGGCCTGTTGAGTTGACTACTGACCTGTTTTTATGCAGGGCTACTTGTAATTGCTTAAATTATTTACTACAATTGAAAGTTTCTCTGTTTGATAACCTTGCATATTTCTAATAAATTAACAGTAACCTATTAGTTGATTAGCTTAAAAAAAATATTAGGCTCTTTTATCATAGGCACGCGTCTATTTAAATTTTTTAATTTTTGTTGAAAATTGCTGGAGATCAGGTACGTTCGCTTTGCATATAGAATAGGAAGCATCCTTAGCTGATTTACTGCTTTTGAGTGATTTCTTTTCTATTTGTTTGTACACATGCACTAATACATCTTAAGGGCAAAACCCCTAAATAATATCAGGTGAGGACGTCATTATCCTTCCTCGATTCACAAACCATCTTTCTTACATTTACAACTTAACTCTAATTTAAAATTAACTAGATGTCAGCCCCAGGATTAATCGGACTCACTAGAAGATTGACTAAAGGAGGAAGTTGTTAGAAATTAGCTCTTACCAAATTGGTGACTAAGCAGGGGATTGAGAGGCGAAATCTCAAAGGTTGGTGGTTTGGTATAATTAGGCCCATCTTGACAGATACCTCCCACCAATCTTGCCACCTACCTGATTGATTAACTTATGGTTAAGGTTTGCAATACCTCACGCAGATAATCTAAATTAGGAGTCGTCTAATTCTGAGCTTATCCTAGAATAGGACTGATTGATTTTTGTTTTCTTTTTTGGTGCATTGGCTTGAATTGATAGTGCATGTAAGTGTGGTCAAGGGACCCAATTACATCTAGATTGATTAGGACTGAGTCACTACCTCAACCTAGCCAAAAAAAAATCACCATTAAATAAAAAATTAAAAAATATTCCCCATGGCCTATCCAAATTTATTTGGGTACAATTCTTTTTATAGGTCAAATCCATCTTTTCATCCACCAACCTCTTTTTCAAAATTTTTGTGGGCCCAAAGGCCTATCGCTCTAGTTTTGATGATGATTAACTCATGTAGTTATAGTACTAATGATCTTGTGTTTAATTAGTCTCAAATATGTGATCAAGATCTTAGTTGGTATTTAGCTTCAACAAAGGATTTAAAGTCAAGTTTTGGAGCTAGCACGTGTTGATTCAAGAGCTTGTGCATCAAGATTACATTAAGTACTCAAGAGGAGTCTAGCTCATTAGATCAAGGTTTGGACTAAGTCAAGAAGGAGAAGAAGACCTTCAAGAGAAGATTTCCTAGAAGACTTGTGTCATGTTTGTAAGTGTCAAAGATTTTAATTTTAGATAAAATGTAAATGATAGATTAGTTGGTGGATTGCTTAAGTTCATATACACTCATACACAAGATTTATATGTGTTTTCATAATAGAGTTTTCGTTTTGAAAATACCGGTTTGGTTTTTAAGTTTCAAAATATACATGTGTTTATCAAACCCTTATTTTAGAGCTTAATATCAAAAACATAGATATTTCATCATATATGTGTAGTGGATCATATCCATACACACTAAGCTTTAAAAGTGTTTAAAATATTTTGTTTTCGTATTTGGAGAGGTTTTGAAAAAATCGATTTTGAAAAATATAGATTTTTGTTTAAAGCAAAACTTCTATATTACAAAAATAGTTCAAAATATTTGTAACATGTTTTGATTTTTACTCAAACATGTTTGTATATCAAAGTATATTACTAAATTTATTTTTGTAGATTTTTAGAGAACTTATGAGATTTTATTGAAGGTAAAAGACAAGTTTTTAATCCCAAAAAATAGCTGGACTGGCCTTCTGCCGGTCGACCGCGACAGAAGTTGAACGACCATGCGGTCGACCGATGTGCACAAACGTGCACAGCCAAGGGCCGGTCAACCGCACGGTCGACTGCCAAAGAGCCTCTGCTCTCTGGAAATGGCCCGGTTGACCGGGCAGACCGCTGGGTCATTTGCCAGTTTACGATCGACCGGCCGGTCGACCGCTGGCACAACGGTCAGAAATCTGACCGTTGGCCGGTTGATCGGGCGGTCGACCGCCAGCAGTCCAGACTGCTGATTTGGACCCCAACGGCTAGATTTTGGAGGCCTATAAATTGGGGTTCCCTTAAACTGTTTTTCATAAGATTTGAAGTGGGTTTTCAAGCTAGTTTTTCATACATCTTTTAGTGTTTATCTCCACTTGTTTAAGAGCCAATATTTCCATATCGAAAGGAGAGTTTATCAAGAGTGTTTTTGATTGGTTGCTAATGTTGCATATTTAATATCACATTTCCATACTTATTTTAGAATAAAAAGCCTGCATTGTCCTAATTAATTGTTTAATTTATTTGCAGGCCCAATCTTTAAGGAGTTGAAGAGAAATGAGCCCAAAGCCCACCAAAATTCTGAATTAAATCAGAATTAATTCACACTCACTAAATCAGGGCAAAATCAAGAGGTTGAAACCGGTTGAGAAGAATCCTCTCAGGATCGATCGGTTAAAGCCAAGAATCCAAGGCCATTTCTTCAAAATCTCGGAGCCAAACTGCAAAACTAACTCCAGATAAAGTCAGAGGGAGAAACCGGGGAGACCCACCAACAGGGTGTGGCCACCTGGCCATACCCTGGCCGCGGAAAACGCGGCTTGGGCCGCGTTTCCGCGGCAATCTTGGGGAGTTAGGGGGAGCGTTTGCTCCCCCGACCTCCCGGGATCCTATGGTTAGGGTTTTTGGCCTATAAAAGGGCAATTGTTGTGCTGAAATTGGAGGAATGCAGATGAGGATTTAGCCTAGTTTTAATTCTTTATAGTTTAGATTTTTCTTTTCTTGTTATGTAATTTGTATGTAACTTAGGGTAGAAGAAGATTCATGTAAGTAAGAGAGAGAGGCTGAAGTTGAGAGTGACACCGACGATGTACCCTCCTCCTTTCTTCCATTGTCTCTGCAATTAATAAAGGTAAAAGTTCTTTTTATGTTTGTATTTTCTTTTGTTTCGTCTTCCTCTTCTACTTTACCTTGGTTGTTGTTGTTGAGTGTACAAGTGAATTCCAAAGCAAGTATAACTAAGCTACGTGAGAGCCAGCGATAGTTCATGAAGACGTTCTCCTCTTCCAAGATCCGCATCACTTCGTTCTTGCTAGGCTTGACGATATAATGTGCACGGGGACTGAGCTCGAGCTTATGATCTATGCGTTGAACGCCTCCGAAGCAAAGGTAGAACATGCAACGATTTCCAGGTAAGTCATCACTCAACCTAGGTAAGTATTTCTACACTTTTCTTTCTTTCTTTTCTTTTACTTCTTTAGTATAGATCACCAACCATCTCCTCTAACTCTTTCTTCTCCACTTCATTGTACATAGTCGCTTTTATTGTTTTCTGATTTTCCACCTTCTTCATCTTTCATTCTCTTCTAACATAACATAATTCTTTCACTTTTTCTTAACTTAAAAACAGAGAAGAACTTTCGCTTATTTTCATAACGATTTCAATAAAGAACCGTAAAGCTTCCATCGCAAACCCTCCTTGTGGATCACGACCCGCATAGCCACTTGTTATAGCGGAAGAATTGAGCACTTGCACATCTCCTTTCTTAAGTTCTATAATCTCGTATTTTGTGTGCAGGTCTGGCCTCAATCAAATTTTGGCGCCGTTGCCGGGGAGGGTAACATGTTTTTTATTGAAATCTGAATTTTTTGACTAAACGAATTTTCTTCTCTGTTGCAGGTTACATGGCAATAAAAGTAGAAAATTAATATTGCAGTGACATACAAGTGGCCTTGGGCCTCTGCTCTAGAAAGCAGAGACCAAGGGCCCTCTGAATTGCCGCGTTTCCACGGCAAAAGCCGCAGATCCGCGAAGGAAGAGTTGACTACTAACAGCTTTTTGCAGGGCTGCTTAGTTTAAAAAAATTCTAGTTTGCTGCAACTTTAATTTTTCTTATATGCCATAACATAAGCCTACTAATAATCAACAGTAAAATATTTGTTGAAAAGATAAAAAATTGATTAGACATTTGCATTTTAGGCACGTGTCTTTTTAATTCCTTTATCTTTTACTGTTGAAGAGTGCTGGAGCAAGGTACGTATGCATTGCATTTAGCATAGGACTCACTTCTTGGTTGTTTATATCGCTTTGAGTGAATCTTACATATCTTGTACACTTGCACAAAAATTATTTTAAGGGCACTAACCCATAACAAGATAAGGTGGGGATTTAATCACCCTTCCTTAGCCCAAAAATCAGATTCCAAGCACTCACTAACCCAAGCCTAACTAAAATTGAGTAGACGTTGGCCCTAGGGACATCTCGGACTCAATTAGGAGATTATCCTAAGGGGGAAAATGTTAGAATCTGACTCCTGCAAAATCAGTGTCTAGGAAAGGGATTGAGGGCCGAAAGCCCGAAGGTTGGTGGTTATTTAATTAAAGAACGTCTTTGACGGAAAACCTCCCACCAACCTTGCCCTGACCTGGCTGATTAGCTTGTGGTCAAAGTCTACATTAGACCTCCCGTGGACAGTCTAATCAGTTAGGAGTCGTCTAGGTCATAGGTCTACCCTAACCTAGTTAGAATTTTTTTTTCTTTTATTTGTTTGCTTATTTGTTTGTTTTTCTGTGTTTGTATTCTATTGTGTGATATGGACTATAATAATAATTTTTTCAACTTCAATAATAATCCATATTACACACCGACTTCATTTTCAGATATTACCAACCCGGCATATCATAACTTTGACCAACCTAGTGTGCCGGATTGGTCTTATCCGAATCAATATAACCCATACCCCCAATCTAATAACTATAATTTTCATAATGATTTCAACTCTTCACCGAGTCAGTGGGGATTCACCTCCCCCGAGCATAATTATCAACCAACTTGTCCTCCTTCTCCACCTAGTCCACAATATTTTCAAGATTCATACTCAGTTCCACCCGTCCAAAATAGGAAACCATCAATTTTGGAAAGGAGTATGCGTGAGTCCAAACAACAATCACAAAATCTAATGGACTCACAATTCCACTACCACTTCCAAAACAACTCTTCATCTTTTCAACAAGACAATGAACCCATCAACTATGAAAAGATGCTTGAAGCCATGACTCATGCTCAAAATGCTAGAAATCGTGACATAGATATGATGGTCGAATCTCTATGTTCCCACCGTCCTGATGTCACTTACCATTCTGTTAGAGCCGATGAGTCATGTAGTTTTGGAAATCAAGATTCTATTTCAGAACAACCATTTGAACTTGCCCAAACTCCAAATTTTGAAAAAGATATTGACAGTTTAGCAAGTTTTTCTTTTCCTGAAATAGAACTTGAAAATGAATATGATCCTGAACCCCAACTTAGTGATTCAATTCTACTTCCTGGTTCAATTATGACTCCGGTATCTTCACCTGATTTTAATCTTTTTCCTGAGTCAACATTGAATCCTGTGCCAATTCATCATGAAATTGAATCACCCATTCTTGAGGATCATATTGAACTTGACCAATTATACAATTTTGAAAATCCTATTGACAAATTGGCAAGTTCTCAATTTTTTGATATTGAACTCAATGAGATATGTGACCTAGATTCTCGAATCTGTGATCCAGTTCAACTTTGTGAATCAATATTGACTCCTGTTGTGTTACCAAACTTGAGTAATATTTTAGAGTCAGTTCTGATTCCTCCACCTATCATTCCTGAACTGGAATCACCCACATTAAGTCACATTCCATTCTTAGAAAATACATGTGGACTAGAGTTTCAACTTCTTGACTTGGACCCGCTTCTTGAACCAATTTCGACTCCTGAACCTTTACTTGACTTAAGTCACCTTCCCGAGTCGGTATTAGTTCCTGTCCTTCCTGAGTCCAAGTCAACCGTTCTATCATTTCATACTCCATTCTGGGACGAGGTGGTTGACAAATTTGACTCCGAAATTAGTTATGGAATATGGAAATTAGATGGGGTTAAATATTTCATAAAGATCCTTCATGGATTTATCTTTTTAATGGGTTATATTAAAGATATTTCTGGTGGGTTCCTCCGAGACCCAAGAAAAGTTGATTGGGCCATGTTTTGTGGACCAATCAGACCACCACCGGAACCACCACCTTACGGTAACCATTTTCCTTCCCTTTCTTCTTTTTCATGCATCTATGCATTAATTCATACATTGAGGACAATGCATGAGATAGGTGTGGGGGAGGGTCTAACATAACTTTTCTTTTTCTTTAAAAAAAAAATTAACATTTTTTTTACTTTTAAAAAACTTTTTGAAAAATAGAAACAATATTTTGACTAATTTTTGTAAGAAATTAAGTTAATCTTAAGGAATGGGAAAATCCAAATTAGGATTTCTTATACTTGGTCAAAATAAGATTATTTGTTTGATTTATAGAGTTAGGAAGATAATTTGTCAAAGTAATTTAGTCTTGATCTTTACCTTGATGAAATATGCACACTTCATACACTTACACACTTAGGGTTCAAAAACAAAGATTCTTATGCCTTATAAAAATAAAAAAATGATGAATAAGTCTAATTATTGATTAGCTAGGTGCTTTGGCCTAAGCAAGCCTTAGTATTTATGCGAAAGATGATTAGAGAAGTTTGAGAAAAAAATAAAAAAAATTGAATAAATCTAATTATTGATTAGCTAGGTGCTTTGGCCTAAGCAAGCCTTAGTATTTATGCGAAAGATAATTAGATCCTCTGATTAAGCTGGGTATTTGTGCCTAATAAAGCATAAGTATTCACGCCTAAAAGGGATTCATATAATAAAATCCTTAGTTTTGTGGCCTTGTTTGCTCGAGTCCTTAAGTCCGTGGGGTGTTTTCTCACCCGGTGCCCTAAGACCGTTTGGTTTGGGAGTCATCGATTAGAGGCTCGTTACATGGGCAGATTAGAAAGCCTAATAGAACAAAGGAATATTATCAAAATAAAAAAAAAGAAAAAAAAGTATATATGTATAAATAAATAAGGCATAAGAGTTAGAGTAAATGAACCCTTAGTCAAAAATTTTCACAGTCACAAGTGCATATGACTTAGGGTAAAGTAATAGACTAGATGAAAAGTACAATTTGACTCCTTACTTTGATTGATAACAAATTTTTGAATAGAGATTAAGTTTAGGAATGAAAAAATTCGGTTTTCCTATAACTTATAGATTGCTTAGATCTTACAATTATATTTCAAATATTTTTCTCTTTCAAAATGCTTTTTCGAAAATACTAACTCTTTATTTCCCTTTCTTTATGGATTTTGTGGGTGTAATCCGCTGAAAACCCTCACGAGACAACACTCATCCTCTAGGGGAAACCTAGAGGTTTAACGGCTTGTTGCACATGCTCAGTGCAATCGCGTGACCTGCGAAAGTGGTCTAATAATCCTTAGTATAATTTAGTTGTTTTGCTCGAGGACGAGCAAAAGATAGGTATGGGGGTGTGATTGGTTGCTAATGTTGCATATTTAATGTCACATTTCCATACTTATTTTAGAATAAAAAGCCTGCATTGTCCTAATTAATTGTTTAATTTATTTGCAGGCCTAATCTTTAAGGAGTTGAAGAGAAATGAGCCCAAAGCCTACCAAAATTCTGAATTAAATCAGAATTAATTCGCACTCACTAAATCAGGGCAAAATCAAGAGGTTGAAACCGGTTGAGAAGAATCCTCTCAGGATCGATCGGTTAAAGCCAAGAATCCAAGGCCATTTCTTCAAAATCTCGGAGCCAAACTGCAAAACCAACTCCAGATAAAGTCAGAGGGAGAAACCGGGGAGACCCACCAACAGGGTGTGGCCACCTGGCCACACCCTGGCCGTGGAAATGCGGCTTGGACCGCGTTTCCGTGGCAATCTTGGGGAGTTAGGGGGAGTGTTTGCTCCCCCGACCTCCCCGGGATCCTATGGTTAGGGTTTTTGGCCTATAAAAGGGCAATTGTTGTGCTGAAATTGGAGGAATGCAGATGAGGATTTAGCCTAGTTTTAATTCTTTGTAGTTTAGGTTTTTCTTTTCTTGTTATGTAATTTGTATGTAACTTAGGGTAGAAGAAGATTCATGTAAGTAAGAGAGAGAGGCTGAAGTTGAGAGTGACACCGACGATGTACCCTCCTCCTTTCTTCCATTGTCTCTGCAATTAATAAAGGTAAAAGTTCTTTTTATGTTTGTATTTTCTTTTGTTTCGTCTTCCTCTTCTACTTTACCTTGGTTGTTGTTGTTGAGTGTACAAGTGAATTCCAAAGCAAGTATAACTAAGCTACGTGAGAGCCAGCGATAGTTCATGAAGACGTTCTCCTCTTCCAAGATCCGCATCACTTAGTTCTTGCTAGGCTTGACGATATAATGTGCACGGGGACTGAGCTCGAGCTTATGATCTATGCGTTGAACGCCTCCGAAGCAAAGGTAGAACATGCAACGGTTTCCAGGTAAGTCATCACTCAACCTAGGTAAGTATTTCTACACTTTTCTTTCTTGCTTTTCTTTTACTTCTTTAGTATAGATCACCAACCATCTCCTCCAACTCTTTCTTCTCCACTTCATTGTACATAGTCGCTTTTATTGTTTTCTGATTTTCCACCTTCTTCATCTTTCATTCTCTTCTAACATAACATAATTCTTTCACTTTTTCTTAACTTAAAAACAGAGAAGAACTTTTGCTTATTTTCATAACGATTTCAATAAAGAACCGTAAAGCTTCTATCGCAAACCCTCCTTGTGGATCACGACCCGCATAGCCACTTGCTATAGCGGAAGAATTGAGCACTTGCACATCTCCTTTCTTAAGTTCTATAATCTCGTATTTTGTGTGCAGGTTTGGCCTCAATCAGTTTTCAAAAGAGTTTTTCTTGAGTTTTTTACCACAATCAATCCTAACTTTTCTCACACATACTTGAGCTTTCCATTGCTATATCCATCCTATAGGAGAGTTATTGTGAGAGTTATTTTAGGTGATCACAGTGTTGTGATCACTAAAGTGTTCATTCTTGTATTTGAGGAGGCGGACTTGCAGGTTCACGTTGTTTAGAATTCTAGTGAGAGCTCGGTGTAGAGGTGCGGCCTCGACAAGTTAGTGTGCTTACGGTGTGTAGTTCTTGCGGGAACAAGAGAGGGACTAGTGAGTCCAAGGAGTTCTAGTGTGAACTCGTTATAGGTGTTGTGGCACTGAGTGATCCGGTGGGATCGGTTTATAGTGAAAATCCTTCATAGTGTTGAAGGCGAGGACGTAGAGAAAGGGTGCTTGAACCTCGAAACAAATCTCCCGTATTTGTGATTGCTCTCTCTATCTCTCACTTGTATTTATATCTTGCATGCTTACATTGTTTATATCTTTATATGCTTGATATATACTTGTGCTCAAATTGATATATGCTTGGGTTTGTTTGCTCACACTTGTATTCAACCAAGAGAGCCATAGCGGCACCTCAACTCTTATCTAGAGGAATCTTGAGGAGATAGTCCAGAGCCTCTCATCGGGAATTCGGCTACACTCTTAGGTTATACCTTGTGTGTTTAGCTTAATAGTTTTAATTTGCATAAATAGTTTTAATTTCGCATTAATTCAATATTAGAATACTAGTCACCTATTCACCCCCCTCTAAGTGATTTCAATTGGTATCAGAGCTTGGTGCTCTTGATTTGGGTCTAACCACCTTGAGTTAAAGATCCTCATTTATAGCTAATCACAATATTTGTACACACACATGGATTTCATGTCACCTCCCATGTTTGACATTCTTAACATCCAAACTTGGAAAGTTAAGATGTCATGTACCTTAAAGGCCTAGGCATTCATATTTGTCTTGCTACCATTAAGGATTCATACTTTAGTAATAGTAAGTATCTAGAGGCTAATGTAAAAGCCATCCATGCATTAAAGAGTACCCTAAATGATGAATATTTATTTAGGGTTGCTAATTTTGATTCGGCTTTTATAGCATGGAACACTATAGTCTCCCTTGACAAACAAGAGCAATACTATGCGGGGAGCAACTCGGATGATAGAAGTGATGCTTCCAACTTGTGCTATATGGTCCAAGGGGATAACCCCCTTGAGGTAAATTCCAAATCCGAGCTAGAAGAAGATATTGACATGTCTTATGATGAACTTGAATCTTTTTGTCAACAACTTCTTGAAAAATATAATTTGCTTAAAAAGGATAATAATAAATTGAAAAAGAACAACACTTCCTTGTTAAAAGAAAATGATTATCTTAAAAATACATTTGCATATATTTCAAAAGAAAATGATATGTTGAAAAAGGATAATATTTCCTTGACTTCTAAATTAAATGATCTTTGTGAAGGAAATACTTCTTTGAAAAATAAGATTATTTTGGTGAAAAAAGAAAAGGAAATTGCTTTGAAAGAAAACAACTCTTTAAAAATAAAAATTAATTCAAAAGAAAAAGAAAATGTTTCCAAAAAGAAAAAGATTGATGACCATGCTTTTCATGCTACTATCAATAAAATTGAGATTAAATTTTTGAAAAATAGAATAGATTGTTTGAGCTCAACTTTGAGCAATTGGCATTTAATCATAATAGATTAGAAATCTTGTTTCAAAAGAAACAAGCTCCACATGTTCATGCACATCACCCACGACACACATATGCACACTTTGCACATCATGATCACACTCACTCTCCTGTTCATACTAGAGCGTACAAATGTACACATTGCGGCCGCAAAGGCCACTTAACAAAGTTTTGTTATGATAAGATAAATTCTATAACTTTTGCTAATAAAAATGTTTGGGTTCCGAATAAGACTAACCCCCGTGGACCCAAAGAAAATGGGTACCAAAGTCCCCACTTCTTGTGTTTGTTGGAGGTGTGGGTTCTCACATGACGTGAGAAAATTGGTGCCTTGGTGGTGGATGCATGGGCTTGATGGACACTATAAATTGATGCATCACTATCAAGGAAGTTTGGTGGGAAAACCACCATGTTTAGAGACTTAAAGAATGAAAAACACCTAGAGGGGGGGTGAATAGGTGTAATTGCTAATCTAACAATCTTTTTAAAATTAAGATGGATGAATGATGCAACGATCTCTCAAAACAAGACTAAGAGCCGAATACCCCGTGAGAGGTCTGAACTCCTTCCCCCAATTCCCCTTGAATGGGTTAGAGGTGCGCAATGCAACCTTGTTGTATGAGAATTAATCGACAAAATATCAATGAATGAATAATAGGCAATGATGAAGAGCACACAATATATCACAAGTAGAGGAAGCAAAAATACTTGAAATAATAAGCAATAGAGAGCAATTGAAAGTAAAGAGAAATAGAGAGCAAGAGCAAGAAAAATCGCAAACACAAGTATTTGTTTCGAGGTTCGAGCCACCGCTCTACTCCCCGCCTTCACCTCCGTGAAGGGTTTCCACTATCCACCGAGGACGATTACAACGGTCTACCGAAGACCCGAGCACCGAGCTCCACCAAGTACAATAACCACTACGGAAGAGGTGTCTCCACAAGAACAAGAAGAGGAACAAGTAACAAAAGTGATCACAATAAGATCACTAAACTCTTTTACAAACTCTTACTCTTTTACAACTTCCTTATAGAATGAGTAAGGGATTTTTGGCTCTAAGGAGTGTAGTGAGAAAACTCAGTTGTAGAGATGATTTTTGCTGGAAAACACAACTGAAAACAAGCTCAAGAAAGAGTTGGAAATGAAGAGCTTAAAACACTTTTCTTCTCTTTTGAAAACTATGAAAACTTGAGGATTTTTCTTAGTATTTTGTAAGAGACTCTTCTCCTCTATTTATAGGGAGAGAAATAGGTTAAAAATAATTTATTTTAATCTTATTTGACCTGAAAAAGATCTGTAAAACCCTGAAAAAGTCTGCCAAAAAATAGTCTAAAAAACAGATTTCAGAATTGCACAAAAGAGGAAAGAGCCGTTGGGCTTTTGCAGGCTTGGCGGTCGATCGGGCCGGTCGACCGCCAGCTCAGCTGGCAAAGAGCCGTTGGCTCGGGTCGACCGATCCGGTCGACCGTCCTCTAAGAGAAAACATAGTTTTCTTCGGGCGGTCGACCGGGGCGGTCGACCCAGAAAACCCGAGAGCAACTGCTTACAGTCGGTCGACCCGGGTGGTCGGCCGACAGACGTGCACAAACGTGCACGTCCTGGCACTGGCGCCGGTCGACCGTGCCGGTCGGCCGGTCAGCCTGAAACAGGAAAAACAGCAGGATTTTGAGGTTGGAAAATTTTGTAAAAATGTTTTAAAGAAAGGAAAGATAAGTAATATGCTGGAAAGAGTATACATACATGATCTAAACATGATATTTATATTTGTAAAACTTAGGGTCATGTATATATATTTACTAAGGCATAAAACAAAAGTTCTGACCATGAAAACTTGAATACAAAAACGTGTGTGTGTATCCTAGAGCCAATTTCCAAAACTCAAACTTTAACAATCTAATTCTTACATTGGTTCTAAGTACTACAAGTGCTTCAAGAGGGCTTTTCACCATAAGGTCTTCAACACTTGATTCTTGAGCCCAATTTGAGTTGACTTGAGTCCAAAACATTTGCTTATAGGGAATAAACCTTCTAGATGAGTTAGATCCCTGAAACACACTTAAACAACAAACTTTATTAGTATAAATAACTAATATTTTTGTAATCATCAAAACACACTAAACACGGGTGATTGTAACCTTGGGCCAACAATCTCCCCCTTTTTGATGATGACAAAACATATAGGTTATTTAAACAAAAATGGAAGAAGAGCTTGGAAAGCTCCCCCTCAAATAATGCTATGTATCAAAAATGTCAATGAAGAGCTAAATACATAAGGCATTGAAAACACATAGTTTTGTTAAAAACTCAAATGCATCTCAAATACATCAAAATACACAATAAACAACAAACACACTTATACTACTAAAACAAACAAAACAAAAGAGATTTTTCTTTAAGAATCCATAATGCAAACATTCAACTCACCACAAATAAAGGAAAATCTAGCATAATCTAATGGTTTAGTAAAAATATCGGCAATTGAAAATCGGTAGAAACATAATCAATATCAATATCACCTTTCTCATAATGATCTCTAAGAAAGTGATACCTAATGTCAATGTGTTTGGTTTTACTATGTTGATTTGCATTCTTTGTCATGTGAATAGTACTAGTATTATCACAAAATATTTTAACATGATCAAAGTGTAAATCATAGTCGAGGAGAGTATGTTTCATCCAAAGAACTTGTGCACAACAAGCTCCGGCTGCAACATACTCCGCCTCGGCGGTTGATAGGGCTACCGAATTTTGCTTTTTGGAAGACCAAGTACAAGGCAATTACCTAAGAATTGACATGTTCCACTTGTGCTCTTCCTATCTACCCTACACCCGCATAGTCGGCATCCAAAAAACTCTTCATATCAAATAGTCCGGTTTTCGGATACCACAAACCCATTTCAATAGTGCCTTTAAGGTATTTAATAATGCGTTTTACCGCTACTAAATGAGAATCCTTAGGACATGATTGAAAACGAGCACAAAGACAAACGAAAAACATGATATCCGGCCTACTAGCCGTCAAATACAATAAACTACCTATCATGCTACGATAAAGTTTAATGTCTACACTTTTACCTTGTTCATCCTTATCAAGCTTGGTAGTTGTTGCTATGGGAGTTTTGCTCACTCTAGCGCCTTCAAGTCCGAATCTCTTGATGAGTTCCTTTGTGTACTTGGCTTGATTGATGAAGATCCCATCCTTCCTTTGCTTGATTTGGAGTCCAAGGAAATAGTTGAGTTCCCCCATCATAGACATTTCAAATTCATCCTTCATGCATGATTCAAAAGCTTGGCAAAGAGATTCATTAGTAGAACCAAAAATAATATCATCTACATAAATTTGCACAATAAGAATATCATTTTCCACATGTTTTGTAAACAAAGTGGTGTCAATTTTACCTTTCTTAAAACCATTTGAAATCAAAAATGAAGAAAGTCTTTCATACCAAGCCCTAGGGGCTTGTTTTAAACCATAAAGAGCTTTATCTAATTTAAACACAAAATCCTGATGTGTAGGATCAACAAACCCGGGGGGTTGTTCAACATACACCTCCTCTTTAATAAAACCATTTAGAAAAGCACTTTTGACATCCATTTGAAACAATTTAAAATCTTTATATGAGGCAAACGCTAGTGTCATCCATATGGCTTCAAGCCGTGCTACGGGTGCAAAGGTTTCTTCAAAATCGATTCCTTCGATTTGAGTGTAACCTTGGGCAACTAACCTAACTTTATTCCTAATAATGTTTCCCGATTCATCCAACTTATTCTTAAAGATCCACTTAGTACCAATTGTTGGTCTATAGTTGGGGCCTAGGAACAAGGTGCCAAACTTGGTTGCGCTCAAATTGATTGAGTTCCTCTTGCATGGCTAGCAACCAATATGAATCGGCCTCGGCTTCGAGGATGTTCTTGGGTTCAACATGAGAAATAAATGCATAATGACCACAAAAATCATGAAGTTTAGAACGAGTGGTTACCCCTTTTGATACTTCACCTATGACGAGGTCCTTGGGATGATGAGGATTGTATCTCCAATCCTTTGGAAGTTGTTGAGTAGGCTCCACTTCAATTGACTGAATTTCATGTCCTTGAGCCTCTTCTACTTTAGCTTCACTTCCTTCATCATCCTTTGGCTTGTCTCCCATAGTAGGTGTATCCTCCAAAGTCACTTTCTCCAAGCCTTCATCCAAAGCATCTATTTCTACAACATTCTTAACAAACAAGTTAGATTCTTCAAACTTAACATGTATAGATTCCTCAATAGTCAAAGATGATTTATTAAAGATTCTATAAGCTTTACTAGTATTAGAATAACCCACAAAAATTGCCTCATAAGCTTTAGCATCAAATTTTCCTAAATTATCTTTTGTATTTAAAACAAAACATTTACATCCAAAAACCTTAAAATATGAAACATTTGGTTTTCTAGAAAAGTACATTTCAAAAGAAGTCTTTGAAGTATTTTTACACAAGAAAACACGATTTAATATATAGCATGATGTATTTACGGCCTCGGCCTACAAATAATGTGGTAGACCATATTCACTTAGCATTGTCCTAGGCATCTCTTGTAAAGTTCGATTTTTCCGTTCAACTACTCCATTTTGTTGTGGAGTTCTAGGACAAGAAAGTTCATGCTTAATTTCATGTTCTTCACAAAAAGTGGTAAAGGGTAGGTTAATGAATTCACCTCCTCTATCACTTCTTATTCTTAAAATTGAAACATCTTTTTCTTTTTCAACTCTTTTCTTAAAAGATTGGAAATATGAAAGTGCTTGATTTTTGTGTTCAAGAAAGAAAACCCAAGTAAACCGTGAGAAGTCATCAACCAAAATAATGCAAATCTATTCCCACTTAGACTTTTGGTTTGTGTAGGGCCAAATAGATCCATATGAATTAGCTCCAAAGGATGTGATGTCATGATATCCTTAATTGACTTGAAAGAAGACTTAGTTTGTTTCCCAAATTGACATGCGCCACAAACTCGGTCCTTTTCAAAACTCAAACAAGGAATACCTTTCACCATTTCTTTTGTGTTTAATCTAGATATATGGTCAAAAGAAATATGGCCTAATCTTCTATGCCACAACCAAGAATCGTCATCGAGGGCTTTTAAACAAGTAATATTACAAGACATATTAGACATATCTATCATATAAACATTACTTTCACGAAAACCAGAAAACACACAAGTATTAGAAATTCTATCAATTACTTTACAAGCTACATTATCAAAAACTACATCAAAACCTTTATCACAAAGTTGACTAACACTCAAGAGGTTATGCTTGAGGCCATCAACTAAAACAACATTCTCAATTAAAGTGGATGTGCCGAGTTTTACATTACCAATACCGATGATTTTACCCTTGGCATCATCTCCGAAGGTGACGGTGCCACCTTCATGGTATCTTGATAGGGTTGCAAAGTTGTTGATGTCCCAAGTCATGTGCCTTGAGCAACCACTATCAAGATACCACAATCCTCTACGTCTTTGGGCCTTGGATGGTACCCACATCATTTAGCAAAATAGTTGACTTTGGTACCCAAATTTTCTTGGGTCCTTGAAAGTTAGTGTTGTGAACCCAAACATTATGATGAGATGCACTTAATCTATCATAACAAAAATTAGCTAAATGTCCTTTACGGCCACAATAAGAACATGAATACACTTTACCATACATGAATGCATGATGTGAGCGTAAAGTGTGAGCATGTTTTGGGGGTTTGCCATGATGTATAGGTTGTGTGGTATGAGCATGAGCATGATAAGCATTTTTCTTTGGGCTTGTTTCTTAGGAAACATAGCCTCAATCTTCTTCTTGTTAAACTCACAATTTTTTAAAACAATTCCTAATGAGTCTATTCTTTCTTTAAGCATGGTAATCTCATTAGAATCAATTAGTGGAGACTTTCCTTTACAAGAAATCTTATATTTGTCAAAATCTTTTTGGGTGGAAACAAGAGTGGAAAGTAATTCATCTTTTCTTTAGAAAGAGTAAAAACTTGATGATTAAGAGATTCATTTTCCTTTTTCATTTTTAAATACTTTTTCTTAAGAAAATCATAGTTATGTGATAATTTTACAAAAGCTTCTCCTAGTTCATCCATGGAAAGTTCATCATTAGGAGAAGTGGAAGAGGTTACCTTGCTTGTGCTTTCATTGGCCATGAAGCACATGTTGGCGGTGTCGATTTCCTCCTCGGATTCGCTCTCAGAATCCCATGTAGCTTTCATTGCTTTCTTCTTGTAGGGCTTCTTGGAGGTGGAAGGCTGTACTTTATCAGGACACTCCGCCACTATGTGTCCCGGCCTTTGACAATTGAAGCAAATAATCTTCCTTTCTTCTTTACCTCCTTGCCATCTCCTTCTTCCTTGAAATTTAGCCTTGTTGTACATCCTCTGGACGTTCTTCACAAGAAGTGAGAGCTCTTCGTCATCTTCTTCTTCTTCATCGTCTTCGTCGGAGTGTGTGGATTGACTTTTGAAGGCTATTGTCTTCTTCTTGGAAGGAGCCATTTCTTCCCTTACCTTTCTCTCCATCTCATGGGTTTTGAGGTTCCCAATGAGACTAATTAGCTCCATCTCCTCCTTGTCATTGAGTTTCTTCAAGGTAGTTGCTTTTACTTCCCATGAAGGAGGAAGAGCCCGGATGATCTTTCTAACTCTTTGATCGTTGTCGATAGCATCACCTAGAGAAGAAAGTCCATTAGTGATCTTTGTAAATCTTGTAACCATATCATCTATGGTTTCATTTTCTTGCATGCAAAAATTCTCATATTGGGACCGAAGAAGGTCTATTTTAGCCCTCTTCACTTGTGAAGTCCCCTCATGTGTAACTAGTAAATGTGTCTAAATTTCATATGCGGACTTGCAATGAATAACTCTAGCTATAACATCATCATTAAGGGCTTGAAGGAGTGCATAGTGAGCCCTAGCATTGGCATTAAATTCTTTAGTCTCTATTTTGGACTAAGTGGATTCATCACCGGGGGGTGCACTAAAGGGTTTGGTCACGGCCTTTGCAACTCGACTTCCTAGAGATTGCAAAAAACGGTCATCTTAACCTTCCATATGGGAAAGTTAAGTCCATCAAACTTAGGGGGTGTCTTAATACCATCGGCCATCTTTACTAAGTGAGAATGAATGAAATGATTAGCAATATTAGGATCTCTCTAGGGTTGTTAAGCCAAGAGCCTAGTAACCAAGCTTTGATACCAATTGAAAAACACCTAGAGGGGGGGTGAATAGGTGTAATTGCTAATCTAACAATCTTTTTAAAATTAAGATGGATGAATGATGCAACGATCTCTCAAAACAAGACTAAGAGCCGAATACCCCGTGAGAGGTTCTGAACTCCTTCCTCCCAATTCCCCTTGAATGGGTTAGAGGTGCGCAATGCAACCTTGTTGTATGAGAATTAATCGACAAAATATCAATGAATGAATAATAGGCAATGATGAAGAGCACACAATATATCACAAGTAGAGGAAGCAAAAATACTTGAAACAATAAGCAATAGAGAGCAATTGAAAGTAAAGCGAAATAGAGAGCAAGAGCAAGAAACAATCGCAAACACAAGTATTTGTTTCGAGGTTCGAGCCACCGCTCTACTCCCCGCCTTCACCTCCGTGAAGGGTTTCCACTATCCACCGAGGACGATTACAACGGTCTACCGAAGACCCGAGCACCGAGCTCCACCAAGTACAATAACCTCTACCGAAGAGGTGTCTCCACAAGAACAAGAAGAGGAACAAGTAACAAAAGTGATCACAACAAGATCACTAAACTCTTTTACAAACTCTCACTCTTTTACAACTTCCTTATAGAATGAGTAAGGGATTTTTGGCTCTAAGGAGTGTAGTGAGAAAACTCAGTTGTAGAGATGATTTTTGCTGGAAAACACAACTGAAAACAAGCTTAAGAAAGAGTTGAAAATGAAGAGCTTAAAACACTTTTCTTCTCTTTTGAAAACTATGAAAACTTGAGGATTTTTCTTAGTATTTTGTAAGAGACTCTTCTCCTCTATTTATAGGGAGAGAAATAGGTTAAAAATAATTTATTTTAATCTTATTTGACCTGAAAAAGATCTGTAAAACCCTGAAAAAGTCTGCCAAAAAAACAGTCTAAAAAACAGATTTCAGAATTGCACAAAAGAGGAAAGAGCCGTTGGGCTTTTGCAGGCTTGGCGGTCGACCGGGCCGGTCGACTGCCAGCTCAGCTGGCAAAGAGCCGTTGGCTCGGGTCGACCGGTCCGGTCGACCGTCCTCTAAGAGAAAACATAGTTTTCTTCGGGCGGTCGACCGGGGCGGTCGACCCAGAAAACCCGAGAGCAACTGCTTACAGTCGGTCGACCCGGGCGGTCGGCCGACAGACGTGCACAAACATGCACGTCCTGGCCTGGCGCCGGTCGACCGTGCCGGTCGGCCGGTCAGCCTGAAACAGGAAAAACAGCAAGATTTTGAGGTTGGAAAATTTTGTAAAAAATGTTTTAAAGAAAGGAAAGATAAGTAATATGCTGGAAAGAGTATACATACATGATCTAAACATGATATTTATATTTGTAAAACTTAGGGTCATGTATATTGATTGAGAATTTAAGAATTTGTGAATAAAAAGAATGAAGTGTAGATTTCTTAGTCTCAATGCGAATCCGCTTAGCAAGGGCTCAAGCGGGTCGTGATCCTCAGGGAAGGATGCGATGCAAGCTTTTCGACCCGATTCCTCTGTATCTTCAAAATAAGAGAAAAGAGATTAGATTTGAGATATATGATATGAAAGATGTGGTTTTGCTGATCTTCTACCACAACCCTATTGCAAGTTAAGGAGATTGATCATCATATTGAGATGTAAGTAATTCACCCTAGGTTATTATGAATAATTCAAGCAAGAGAAACCAATACAAGATTCTAACTAAGTTACATTATTAAAAACTAAACTATGGTCCAACCTAACATCTAGGTACAGCTTAAGAGAAGAATAATCTTAAATTAGGCTGTCCTAGTTTTTAAGTTTGAAGTCATGAAGAGTCTTTTAAATATGCAACCTAGATTAAGAAGTCTAGTTATCTGTTTAATCTTCAAGAAAAGTAATTATTAAACCTAGGGTTTCTAGAGATGGTCATCAATCCGATCAAAGCTTAACTGCTCTAGGGTTGCTTTAAGAATCTCAGCAAACCACTAAAGGAAATTAGTTCATTATTTTTTTTTATCTTTTCAATTTATTTTTTTTTATGTTGTTTAATAAGAAAGATTGCAAAGAAGCAAAGAAAAAGAAAACCAGAACAGATCACAGAGAATAAAAATAACTCAAAAGATAATGAAAGAAATGGGAAAAAGGTAACTTTTATTGCAGAATAATCCTCCAATTACAAAGCTCCTTCTTCTCCACAACGTGCATGAAATGAAAATTACAATCTTGCAGAAATTTAAAGAACAATGGCTAAAAGAAAACCCTAATAGTCTCTGGATGCCCTGTACGTTGCACTGCAGGGGGTATTTATAGGTGCAGAAGGGAGAAGAGTCCTGGATAAACCTGTACACGAAATCTGGTACGTGATCTCATCTAAACTGCCGCAGAAACGCGGCTTGGGCCGCGTTTCCGCGGCTTTCTGGTGTCGGTTGGCCACGCGCTTTGGCGCGTGGCCTCTCCTGATCCGTCCATCTGGGCGTTTGTTTCTGGAAGGTTGATCCTGGCTCTTTATCGTGGGATTTGGATATAACTTGGGAATCAAGTTATCTAGATTTCAAATCTCCCAATATCTTTATCCACGAATTTCCTTATTTTTGCACTCTTATCTTTAGCTTTTATTCTCATCTGCAAGTGTTTAGGGTTAGATAGAAGTCTATCCTTCCCTCATCTTTGATATTTGCAACTTTAGCCCTTGTGTATTTGCATTTTTGCACCTGGGCTTGGACTTGGGCTTGGATATGGGCTTTTGGGCTTCATTAAGCTTTATTTCTTTATTTAATTCAACACTCAAGGCCTGCACACATTAAATAACAAAATATTAGTAAATGTGCAGAATTATATGAATAAATATGAAAATGTGATGGTAAATATGATGACAATTATGCATTTTTCACTACCAATCACACCCCCACACTTATCTTTTTGCTCGTCCTCGAGTAAAAACAAAGAAAAAGAAAAAGAAAATAAAAATTAATCTAACCTAACTCACTTTCGTAGGAATCACGGTTGCACTTAGCACGTGCAACAAGCCGTTAAACCTCTAGGTTACCCTAGAGGACGAGTGTTATCTCGTGAGGGTTTTCAGCGGATTACACCCACAAAATCCATAAAAAGGAAAGTATTTGACTTATATTTGAAGAGACTAAGTAGTCTATAAGTTTTAGGATTATCATTTTTATTCATTCTTAAACTTAGTCTTAATAAAGTTAATTGTTATTCATTTTAGGTAAGGATTAAAATTGAATTTCTAATATAGTCTTTTTCGTTACCAAAGATCATATGCATCCTTATGAATTTATACTAGGAATTCCTTAACTTGGACTCTCATGCCTCTATATATATATTTTTTTCTTTTTTTCTTTTTAATATGTATAACGCATCTAATTTTCTTTCGTATAAGCATTAAGGCTTCTTGAGGCCCTCATACCTAACTAATTGACTATTAGATGTGTTAATACATATATAAGTAATTTTTCCTTAATTTCCTTAGGCTTTCTAATCCACCCATGTAACGAACTTAAAGTCGATGACTCCCAAACCGGTTGGCTTTAGGGCACCAGGTGAGAAAACACCCCGCGGACTCAAATTCGAGTGAACTAGGCCCCAAAACTAAGGACTTTATTTTATTTACTCACCTTTAGGCATGAATATTTATGCTTCTTGAGGCACATGTATCAGCTTAATTGGTGATTTTTTTTTTCTTTTTTTTTTATAAGGCACAAGGTCTTTGTCTTAGAATCCTAGATATGCATTTGGTATGCACATTTCATTAAGGTAAAAATTAAGACTAACTACTTATTCAATTTCTCCTCCTATACTTAAAAATTCAATAATTTATTTATTTTGACCAAGTTTTTAGAAATCCTAATCATGATTTTCCTAATCCTTAAAACTAACTTAGGTTTCTTTCAAAAAAATAAGTCAAAATACTGTCCTTTTTATAAAAAAATATTTTTTTTAAATTTTTAAAATTTTTTTTTTTGAAATGTTAGAACAAATAAAGAGAAAAATATTTTTTTAATTTTATTAATTAATCTTTTTTATGTTAGTAAACCCTCCCCCACACTTATCTCATGCATTGTCCTCAATGTATGAAATGCATGAATGCATGAAGAAAAATGTAAAGAGAGGCAAAAAATAATATTATACCATAATATGTACAACACATGTATCACTCTCACCTAGAGCTGCTTAGGATTCATCCCTCTAGCTCGTTTCCCATCATTCCAATGGGTTCTCTTTATAAGGCACAATGGGGAGACCAACATTTTTGTTTTAACTTTCTCTCCCCCCAGTTTCATCTTCTTTAGGCTCTTCCTCATCATATGTCCACCTCCATTATTCAAAAATTCATCACACCTTTCAGTTGGAACTTCCTTGCCGAGAAATTCTAGCTCAGTTCCGTACATCTCCTCAAAACTTAAATCAACACTTTTTCCTGGAAGTGAATAATTAACCAACATCTCCTTAATCGGTGTATCTAAACACAGGAGTTCTTCTTCAAAGAGACTTTCGAAAGTTAAGTCAATCGGAGTTTCTTGAACTATATTCTCATGCGATATTTCAGTGCTTGGCTCTTTGAAGATACTTAGATCAAATCTTCATTTTTTAAAGGGAACTTTAAAATTATAATCCTCAACATGTGTCATCTTATCACTAAAATCGCACTTATCCTCAAATAACTTGTCAAGAAATAGAGACTCATTTTCACTTTCTTTTTCACAAATGTTCTCAATGAAGTTCACCTCAAATGTTTGGTCTTTTATCTTACGAGATTGGTTTTCCAGGTTGAAGACATTGACCTCTTTAGTCATGTTTCCAAAGGTCAACCTCATGGATCCATTCCTACAATTTATGATCGCATTTGCAGTTGCAAGGAACGGACGCCCTAGGATAACGGGAGTTTGAGACCGAAGAGTGGATACAGGTTCGGTCTCCAGAACAACAAAATCTACTGGCTAGATAAACTTCCCAACTCGGATGAGCACATCGGTAATTTCTCCTTTGGGAATTTTTATGGATCGGTCAGCTAATTGGATTGTAACCTTAGTCGGACTAAGTTCGCCCAACCCAAGTTGTTGGTAGACTGAGAAGGGGAGTAAGTTGATACTTGCTCCCAAATCAAGAAGTGCATGCTTAATTGCAGTTTGACCTATTGTGCAAGAGATGGTGGGGCAACCAGGGTCCTTATACTTGACAGGGATCTGGTTGGACAATAGCTCACTAATGTTAGTGGCTAGAAAAACCTTCTTGGGCACATTAGTCTTTCTCTTCTTTGTGCACATGTCCTTAATAAACTTAGCATAACTAGGGACTTGTTGAATTGCATCAAGAAGAGGTATATTGATCTTGACTTGATTAAAAATCTCGCGTACCTTATCCATTTGTGCACATTGCTTATCTTTAAGCCTATTTGGGTAGGGTGCGATGGGCTTGTGCATATCTTCGGCTGACTTGTCTTTTTTCGTGTTGTTGGCATCAAGTTGAGATGGAGTGGGATCAGGCAAGCTGAATGCTTGTTTAGAACTTGATGGTGTTGATACTTGGTTATCAACTTGTTTTCCCGACTGCAATGTATGAATCGCATTGCACTGACTCATGTGATTCTCTTCAGCCAAGTGAGCTTGACTAGAGTTCCTAGGGTTTGGGAATGGTTGACTAGGTAGAGTACCCTTTTGCCTTTCTTGCTGATTCATTTGCATCTCTATCCTAATCAAGACTTGAGCCAGCGTGTCATTGCTTTTAACGAGAGTGTCCACCTTTCTTTCCATATTGGAGAGCCTTGTTTCCATTTGTGAATATTGGAAAGAGGGTGGAGGATTTTGATAGGGCGGATTTTGGAAATTGTTGGAGAATTTGGGCCTAGTTTGATCATTGTTACTTTGGCCCCATGACAAATTGGGATGGTTTCTCCAACCGGGATTGTAGGTGGGCGAATATGGATTGTTGGCGGGCGGATTGTTGGTGGGCCTTGTGAAGGCCGCACTCATATGTTCGGGCAAGCTTTGATGCGCGATAAAGACGGGACATTCCTTGAACACATGGTTCATATCTTGACAATAAGTACAGCCCACCGAAGATGTTGGGCTGACTTGGTTCACAGAGACTGGTTCTTTAGTTTCAAGAGCCTCAAGTCTTCGCATAACAGCAGCTAACTTAGCATCGGTTGCTATGTTGGCCTCAATGGAATGGATACCTCCTTTAGAAGAAGTAGGGTCATTAGTCCTAAGTTTTTCCAGAGTAGGTTCCCATTGGATGGTATTTTCAGCTAATTGCTCATACAATAACCATCCATCAGTTTCGTCCTTTTTCAGAAATCCTCCTTGGCACATGGATTCTAACAATGTCTTAGTTTGATATTCTAATCCATCATATAGAACTTGGCAAAGTCGCCATTTCTCTATCCCATGGTGAGGGCATTGGGCAAGGAGGTCCTTGAAACGTTCGAAATATTTCCAAAAAGGTTCATTGGCTGTTTGCTTAAACTGTAAGATGTTCTTCCTAATCAGTGCAGTCTTGTGGACGGGATAAAATTTTTTTAAGAATGCCTTAACAAAATTATCCCACGAAGATATTGAACCGGCCTCTAGACTGTAGAGCCATTTCTTTGCTAAATCCTTCAAAGCAAAGGGGACAAACCTAAGTTTGATGTCATCTTTTCCTAACTTAGGAATATTCATCATGAGACATACTTCCTCAAATTCCCTTATGAAGAAGTATGCATCCTCGGAGTCAAGTCCATGAAATTTTGGAAGGGTGTTGATGTATTGTGGCTTAAGTTCAAATGGGTCAACACCTTCATCGTTAAGCTTGATGCAAGAAGGAAGAGAGGTCCTAATAGGATAGAACCTATCTTGGAGTGATATTGGTTGTGCCATGTGTGGGTCGGGCTTTTGCTCGGGTGGTGAACTAGTTCTACTTAGCCTGGATGTAAGTGGGTCTCTCGACCAAGCGGACATGCACAATTAGCAAACAAGTTC
This sequence comes from Agave tequilana, assembly GCA_038442645.1. NCBI lineage: Eukaryota > Viridiplantae > Streptophyta > Magnoliopsida > Asparagales > Asparagaceae > Agave > Agave tequilana. The sequence goes on from JAVJIF010001208.1 coordinate 192,300, forward strand.
ACCCAATCAATCAATAAAAAAAAAACAATCAAAAATTCTAATCTAGGGTAAGCCTTGACCTAGACGACTCCTAACTTTAGACTGTCCTTAGGAGGTCTACTGTCGACGTTAACCACAAGCTAATCGGCCAGGTAGGTGGCAAGACCGGTGGGAGGTTTTCCGTCAGAGACGTTCCTTAATTAAATAACCACCGTTCTTCGGGCTTTCGGCCTCAATCCCCTGTCTAGACACCGATTTGACAAGAGTTAATTTCGAACAATTTTCCTCCTTCGGTCAATCTCCTATTGAGTCCGAGTTAACCTAGGGCCAACGTCTAGTCAAATTTTACTTAAGGTTAGGGTTGTGAGTGTGACGGATATGATTTGTGGGCCAAGGAAGGGTGATGAAATCCCTACCTTATCTTGCTTATGGGTTATGCCCTTAAGATATTTTTATGTACGTGTAAAGCTGTAGAAAAGTAATCACTCAGAAAGCAGTAAACAACCAAGAGTGTTTCCTAATCTATATGCTATGCAAACGTACCTTGTCGCCAGCACTCTTCAACAGAATTAAAAAAATTAAAATTAGACACGTGCCCTAAATGCAAGAGTCTAATATTTTTTTTATATCAACAAATGGGTTAATGTTATTAATTAGCAGTTGTAGAGTGATCACAGAGAAATTTAATCACAGCAATAAGCAATTTTTGCAATTATGAGCAACCTGCAGAAATTTTGATCAGTAGTGAACTACTATTGCCGCGAAAATGCGGCTCTTGCCGCGGAAATGCGGGGCTCTGATGCTCTGCCTTCGAGGGCAGAGGCACAGAGTTGCTATGTGTCCTCGCTGCTGCTTTGTTTTCCTGTTCTCTGTATCTGCAAACAGAAAGAATAAAAAATGATTAGATTGAGGAAATCGTGCCGTTCCTTCCCCGACAACGGTGCCAAATTTTGATTGAGAATTTAAGAATTTGTGAATAAAAAGAATGAAGTGTAGCTTAGTCTCAATGCGAATCCGCTGTAGCAAGGGCTCAAGCGGGTCGTGATCATCAGGGAAGGATGCGATGCAAGCTTTTCGACCCGATTCCTCTGTATCTTCAAAATAAGAGAAAAGAGATTAGATTTGAGATATATGATATGAAAGATGTGGTTTTGCTGATCTTCTACCACAACCCTATTGCAAGTTAAGGAGATTGATCATCATATTGAGATGTAAGTAATTCACCCTAGGTTATTATGAATAATTCAAGCAAGAGAAACCAATACAAGATTCTAACTAAGTTACATTATTAAAAACTAAACTATGGTCCAACCTAACATCTAGGTACAGCTTAAGAGAAGAATAATCTTAAATTAGGCTGTCCTAGTTTTTAAGTTTGAAGTCATGAAGAGTCTTTTAAATATGCAACCTAGATTAAGAAGTCTAGTTATCTGTTTAATCTTCAAGAAAAGTAATTATTAAACCTAGGGTTTCTAGAGATGGTCATCAATCCGATCAAAGCTTAACTGCTCTAGGGTTGCTTTAAGAATCTCAGCAAACCACTAAAGGAAATTAGTTCATCATTTTTTTCTTTTCAATTTATTTATTTTTTTTATGTTGTTTAATAAGAAAGATTGCAAAGAAGCAAAGAAAAAGAAAACCAGAACAGATCACAGAGAATAAAAATAACTCAAAAGATAATGAAAGAAATGGGAAAAAGGTAACCTTTATTGCAGAATAATCCTCCAATTACAAAGCTCCTTCTTCTCCACAACGTGCATGAAATGAAAATTACAATCTTGCAGAAATTTAAAGAACAATGGCTAAAAAAAAACCCTAATAGTCTCTGGATGCCCTGTACGTTGCACTGCAGGGGGTATTTATAGGTGCAGAAGGGAGAAGAGTCCTGGATAAACCTGTACACGAAATCTGGTACGTGATCTCATCTAAACTGCCGCAGAAACGCGGCTTGGGCCGCGTTTCCGCGGCTCTCTAGTGTCGGTTGGCCACGCGCTTTGGCGCGTGGCCTCTCCTGATCCGTCCATCTGGGCGTTTGTTTCTGGAAGGTTGATCCTGGCTCTTTATCGTGGGATTTGGATATAACTTGGGAATCAAGTTATCTAGATTTCAAATCTCCCAATATCTTTATCCATGAATTTCCTTATTTTTGCACTCTTATCTTTAGCTTTTATTCTCATCTGCAAGTGTTTAGGGTTAGATAGAAGTCTATCCTTCCCTCATCTTTGATATTTGCAACTTTACCCCTTGTGTATTTGCATTTTTGCACCTGGGCTTGGACTTGGGCTTGGATATGGGCTTTTGGGCTTCATTAAGCTTTATTTCTTTATTTAATTCAACACTCATGGCCTGCACACATTAAATAACAAATATTAGTAAATGTGCAGAATTATATGAATAAATATGAAAATGTGATGGTAAATATGATGACAATTATGCATTTTTCACTACCAATCATATATATATTTACTAAGGCATAAAACAAAAGTTTTGACCATGAAAACTTGAATACAAAAACGTGTGTGTGTATCCTAGAGCCAATTTCCAAAACTCAAACTTTAACAATCTAATTCTTACATTGGTTCTAAGTACTACAAGTGCTTCAAGAGGGCTTTTCACCATAAGGTCTTCAACACTTGATTCTTGAGCCCAATTTGAGTTGATTTTGAGTCCAAAACATTTGCTTATAGGGAATAAACCTTCTAGATGAGTTAGATCCCTGAAACACACTTAAACAACAAACTTTATTAGTACAAATAACTAATATGTTTTGTAATCATCAAAACACACTAAACACGGGTGATTGTAACCTTGGGCCAACAAAGAATAGTGCATTTGGTTTGGTAACTATCTCTAAACTCTATTTAGTTTACATGCTTTTATATTTGATGATTTTTAGCATGTTATAGTTTTTATTAAAATAATCATGTTTTGTATTTCATGAGGTGAATACTTGTTTAGATGTAGTTTTTACCAAAACCTATGTATATACTTGTACAAGTAGTGAGCAACATTTAATTCCTATATATTTGTACTTAATTGCTCATTTGTACTCATTACATGTACATGTTAAGCTAGTTTTGATGATTCTTTCATTTATACTTATTTTGCCTATCTTTGTGCATGTTTTGCTTCATATATATGTAATTTTTGTTCAAACTAATAAATATACATGTATACCTTGAGTCACTTGCCTTCATGCAAATACCATTATGAACTTTTTTTATGTTTGGTGTATGTATGCATATTTCTAGTTTTGATAAAATCTTACATATACTAGAAGTTTGTTTAAATGAAAAATACTTTTTTATGCTTTTGATAAAAGATATTCATGTTTATTTTGAGTCTCATTGATTATTTTCATGAAAATGCTAATTACATGATTCTTGTGCACTCACACTTCATTTTGTTTACTCATGACATTGTTTGCATGAAAATTTTTGAGCTTTATAGAGTTTGAGTGTCAACTTTTATATATTTAGTATAATTCATGAGATATATATGATTTGTTTTCAAGTTTGAAGGATCTTTAATTAGTTTTTCAAAAATTACTTTAAACTAGTTATTTATTCTTCATTTGGTAGAGTTTTCAAACTATACTAAAATATTTTCAAATTCCTATTTTGAAAACCCTACCAACCAAGGGCGGATGGTTGGGCGACCATGCCTTGTATGCTCAAATTAAATATTTTTTATCATGTGCATAAAAAGGGTGGATAATTATGAGTTATACACTTGATTCTCATCATATTTTCAATTGGTATCACAAATATTTTACCTCTTATTTGGTATCAAAATTTATCATGTATTTCAATTGGTATCAAAATATAAAATACTTTACTTTCATTGGTATCAAAATTTACAAATGTTTCAAATTTCAATTGGTATCACAAATTTCCAATTTCAATGATATCTAAATCTTGTGATATCTTAAAATTTTGTTTATTTACAAATGGTATCTCAAAATTTGTTTTATTACTTTGAGTAATTATCAAAATTTGTGTTAAAAATATTTTAATATGCATTGCCTATATGCAAGGGGAGCTTAACATCTCTTCTACATATAGATTCATGTTGAGTGTATCTTATATTGAGGAGCTTGACATCTGTTCTTTATGTGATACACGTGTGTAGGGGAAGCTTCACATCTCCACTTATGCATTGTATATTATATTTTATGTGAGTTAGGGTTTGTCATCTCTTCTTCATGTAATGCATGTATGCAGGGAAGCTAACTTAGCGTCTTCCTCTTCATGAATGTATATCGCATATATATCCTTATTATTGATTTATTTTTCACCCCTTTGTTGATGATTGACAAAAAGGGGGAGAATGATTTTGAGTTTATAGAGTTTATATATGCATATTTGAGTTTTTGCATATATTGAGTTTATGTATTTTATATTTTTACAAAATGTGGAGAAGGATTTTGAAAGTTTATCCAAAAAAGGGGAGAAGGTTTTTGATATGCATGTTTCTCTCACCTTGTTTATGCATATATATTTGTTTAGCCTTATGCACTTCATTGCAATATCTATTTGTTTATTGTTATGCATGAGTAAGGGGGAGCTTCTATGAAGCTTAACTTTAATCCATGCATATATAACTCAATGAGTTTTGTCATCATCAAAAGGGAGAGATTGTTGGCCCAAAGGCCTATCGCTCTAGTTTTGATGATGATTAACTCATGTAGTTATAGTACTAATGATCTTGTGTTTAATTAGTCTCAGATATGTGATCAAGATCTTAGTTGGTGTTTAGCTTCAACAAAGGATTAAAGTCAAGTTTTGGAGCTAGCACATGTTGATTCAAGAGCTTGTGCATCAAGATCACATCAAGTACTCAAGAGGAGTCTAACTCATTGGATCAAGCTTTGGACCAAGTCAAGAAGGAGAAGAAGACCTTCAAGAGAAGATTTCCTAGAAGACTTGTGTCATGTTTGTAAGTGTCAAGATTTTATTTTAGATAAAATGTAAAGGATAGATTAGTTGGTGGATTGCTCAAGTTCATATACACTCACACACAAGATTTATATAATTGTTTTCATAATAGAGTTTTCGTTTTGAAAAATACCAGTTTGATTTTTAAGTTTCAAAATATACATGTGTTTTATCAAACCCTTATTTTAGAGCTTAATGTCAAAAACATAGATATTTCATCATATATGTGTAGTGGATCATATCCATACACACTAAGCTTTAAAAGTGTTTAAAATATCTTGTTTTCGTATTTGGAGAAGTTTTGAAAAAATTAATTTTGAAAAATATAAATTTTTGTTTAAAGCAAAACTTCTATATTACAAAAATAGTTCAAAATGCTTGTAACATATTTTGATTTTTACTCAAACATGTTTGTATATCAAAGTATATTACTGAATTTATTTTTGTAGATTTTTAGAGAATTTATAAGATTTTATTGAAGGTAAAAAGACAAGTTTTTAATCCCGAAAAATAGCTGGACTGGCCTTCTGCCGGTCGACCGGCCGGTCGACCGCGACAGAAGTCGGTCGATCGGGCGGTCGACCGATGTGCACTAACGTGCACAGCCAAGGATCGGTCGACCGCACGGTCGACCGTCAGAGAGCCTCTGCTCTCTAGAAATGGCCCGGTCGACCGGGCCGTCAACTGCTGGGTCATTTGCCAGTTTACGGTCGACTGGCTGGTCGACCGCTGGCACAACGGTCAGAAATCTGACCGTTAGCCGGTCGACCTGGTGGTCGACCGCCAGTAGTCCAGACTGCTAATTTGGACCCCAACGGCTAGATTTTGGAGGCCTATAAATTGGGGTTCTCTTAAACTGTTTTATATAAGATTTGAAGTGGGTTTTCAAGATAATTTTTCATACATCTTTTAGTGTTTATCTCCACTTGTTTAAGAGCCAATATTTTCATATCAAAAGGAGAGTTTATCAAGAGTGTTTTCAAAAGAGTTTTTCTTGAGTTTTTCACCACAATCAATCCTAGCTTTCTCACACATACTTGAGCTTTCCATTGCTATATCCTTCCTATAGGAGAGTTATTGTGAGAGTTGTTTTAGATGATCAAAGTGTTGTGATTACCAAAGTGTTCACTCTTGTATTTGAGGAGGCAGACTTGCGGGTTCGCGTTATTTCAAGTTCTAGTGAGAGCTCAATGTAGAGGTACGGCCTCGGCAAGCTAGTGTGCTTGCGGTGTGCAGTTCTTGCGGGAACAAGAGAGGGACTAGTGAGTCCAAGGAGTTCTAGTGTGAACTCGTTGTAGGTGTGGCGGCACCGAGTGATCTGGTGGGATTGGTTTATAGTGAAAATCCTTCATAGTGTTGAAGCCGGGACGTAGAGCAAGGGTGCTCGAACCTCAAAACAAATCTCCCGTATTTGCGATTGCTCTCTCTATCTCTCACTTGTATTTATATCTTACATGCTTACATTGTTTATATCTTTATATGCTTGATATATACTTATGCTCAAATTGATATATACTTGGGTTTGTTTGCTCACACTTGTATTCAATCAAGAGAGCCATAGCAGCACCTCAACTTTTATCTAGAGGAATCTTGAGGAGATAGTCTAGAGCCCCTCGTCGGGAATTCGGCTACACTCTTAGGTTATACCTTGTGTGTTTAGCTTAATAGTTTTTATTTGCATAAATAATTTTAATTTCGCATTAATTCACCATTAGATTAGCTAGTCACCTATTTACCCCCCTCTAGGTGATTTCATTTTATCCCCAACCAATTCTCTCATCTTTTACATCCTATTGGTGCAATTATTGTAATAATCCATCTCATTCTTCGAACAACCTATTATTTGGTGCAATTATTGTAATAATCCATCTCATTCTTCGAAACAACCTCCCTCGGTAGGGTATTCAATAGGACTAGGTCTAAATCAGTTTCACACATTTCAAGGACCTACGAGCAAACCCTCTCCATACATCAATTTTAATTTCGCATTAATTCACCATTAGATTAGCTAGTCACCTATTTTACCCCCTCTAGGTGATTTCATTTTTATCCCCAACCATTCTCTCACCTTTTACATCCTATTGGTGCAATTATTTTAATAATCCATCTCATTCTTCGAAACAACCTATTATTTGGTGCAATTATTGTAATAATCCATCTCATTCTTCGAAACAACCTCCCTCGATAGGGTATTCAATAGGACTAGGTCTAAATCAGTTTCACACATTTCAAGGACCTACGAGCAAACCCTCTCCATCACATCAATTTGAATTCAATAACAATCATAAGAAGGACACACAAACTTCACACAAAATGCTAAGAAATAATGTTTCACACTGGGCCTACCTAAAGATGATGGCTAATGAGTTAACGATTGAGCAAGAGGAGGATTCATTTTCTACTCAACCTATTCTTGATCCAAAACCAAATAGACCTATGTCAATTCAGGAACACATCAACTGAGATAGAATGAAAAAAGTTTAAAGTCAAAAACCCATGTCAATTCTAGATTAGCTTCGTCTTCATGAATAAAATAAGTTCAATAATGAATCCGATGAGGAAATATGCGAATAAAACGACTATCGTCGATATCGCGACAAACTGATTAGAGAGCAGTTGGTCGAATATTCACCTCGTAGGGAACAAGTTGAGTTATATAGTAAGGATAAATGTGATGATGAATTTTTGTGTTGGATAAAGTGTTTCAAGATAATTTGGATACACATACACCTCCCAAGAAAACAGTTGAATTATATTGTGAGGATGTTTGTGAAGATGTCATGCCTTTATTTCTTGATATATTGTTTAAGGATAAGTGAGATCATAGTGGTGAGAAAACATATCTTAAGAATGTTACGTCTAGAGTTCCCTTTGAGAGAAAGAAACTTGATTTAAGTATCTTATCATTCAATGAACCAACTAATGACCAATCATTTGAAAACATAACTCAAGAACCTCAAATTGATAAACTTTAAAAACCTCTTCGAAAATGAACTTAATCATTTGGATGAATCGATTAGGGTTGCTTTGGTTAGTTATTATACCTCTGAAAGATATGGTTAATCCAAGTTTCATATTGTTTGTGCCCAGCTATAATGTATAACGAGGATGAATTTGTGAAGAGTAGTGGAGGGAATAAGAGTAGGTGAAAGTTGAGGAAAGTGATGAACAAGTTGGAGAGAATGAACACAAAACTGACAAAAAGATTGACCTCTCCAATTTTACTACTAAAAGGACACATTGGAATGATGGAAAACGAGCTCGAGGGAAGAAACCGCGCAAGTTGGTAACATCACCTCTCTTACACTTTATTTCATATATTCATACATTTCATTAATACATTGAGGATAATGCATGAGATAAGTGTGGCGGAAGATTCACTAACATACTAACATAGGTAGGTTTACAAACAAAATTTTTTTCTTTAAAACTTTTGAAAAAGAAAATAATATTTTGATTTACTTTTGTAAGTAATTAAGTTAATTTAAGGAATAGAAAAATCACAATTAGGATTTTTAATATTCGGTCAAAATAAGATTATTTGTTTGATTTTTTGGTTTAGGAGAAAAAATTAGAAAAATAATTTAGCCTTGATTTTTACCTTATGAAATATGTATACTTTATACACTTAAACACTTAGAATTCAAAGCAAAGACTTTTGTGCCTTAGAAATATATATATATATATATATATATATATATATATATATATATATATATATATATATATATATATATATATATATATATATATATATATATAAAATAAGAAAATAAAATAAATCTAATTATTGATTAGCTAGGTGCTTTGGCTTAAGAAAGCCTTAGTATTTACGCGAAAAGTAATTAGGTAAGTTTGAAAAAAAGAAATATGTAAATATAATATATGTATTAACACATCTAATAATCAATTAGTTATGTATGAGGGCCTCAAGAAGCCTTGATACTTACACGAAAGAAAATTAAATGAGTTATATATATTAAAAAAGGAAGTGCTTAAAGGATAACAAGTGGTAATACTTCGAACTTATTTAAAAAAAAGTTATATATATATATATATATATATATATATATATATATATATATATATATATATATATATTAATATATAAGGCATAAGAGTTAAAGTTGAAGAATCCCGAGTCAAAAAACTCACGGTCACAAAGGTGCATATAATTTAGGGTAAAATAATAGACTAAGTGAGAAATTCAGTTTTAATCCTAACCTAAATTGATAATAAATATTTGCATTGAGACTAAGTAAAGGAATGAATAATTAAGTAATCCTAAGACTTATAGATTACTTGATTTTTGTAAAAATCTCTCAAAATTTTTTCTCTTTCAAAATGAATTTTCAAAATATTAACACTTTATTTCTCTTTCTTTTATGGATTTTGTTGGTGTAATTCACTGAAAATCCTCACGAGCCAACACTCGTCCTCTAGGAGTAACTTAGAGATTTAACAACTTGGTGCACATGGTAAGTGCAACCGTGATTCCTACGAAAGTGAGTTAGTTTAGCTTAGATTAGTTTTTTCTCTTCTTCTTGTTTCACTCGAGGTCGAGTAAAAGATTGGTGTGGGGTTGTGATTGTTCATTAAAATTGCATATTTTTAGTCACATTTTCATGTTTATTTTTTATAAAGCACTGCTATTCAATCGTTTTATTGTTTAGTAAGGTGCATGCCTCATTAATTAAAAAGAAAAAAGAATAGAGCTCAAAAAAGCTCACAAGTTAAAGAGAAGCTCAAGAGCCCATCAAGCCCAGGTTAATTCAAAAATTATCCTATCATAAATCAGAAATAAAGGAGAAAGTTAAATTAAATTAAGTTGCTTAATCCCTAAGTCAAAGATAAAGGAGAGAATTCAAGTTTAAACTTCAGATTTATAGATAACCTGTTTGCTAAGTTATCTAGGAAATAAGGTTTATTTTAAATTCCAGAATCAAACAAAGATTCTAAGGATAGATCTTCTGATGGATGGACGAGATGAAGCCACAAGCCAAAGCGCGTACCCAGACTCCCGTGACCACTCCTTTTCTGCCAGGAAAACTGGGTATTCCTATATCCGAGCGCATGGAGGCTTGAGGGGAGTATTCTACTAGAACTCTACACTGTAATCCCCTATAAATGCCCCTGAAGAGCAACAGAAGAGAGACATCTCAGAGAATCAAGATTAAGATTTTCTTTAGATCATCTTTTCTTTCTGAATTTTCATTGTATTTTTTAGTTTTTCTACTTTGAAGAAGATTTGTAAAGAGGAGAAGGCTTTTGAATTGGATTGGTGACAGATTCAATAAAGATTCTTGTTTTCTTTCATATCTCTTTTTACTATTTTTTTGTGTTTTTCAATTCTACTTTAATTTTTTTATGCAACTTTTAATACCATGCTTAATTTCATCATGAAATTCTCTCGTACCTTGCTAATCTCTCCACCAACTAAAGCCTAATTCTATAAGATAAATTGATTGAACTCTCTACCTATTTAAACCTTAGGATCCGTTAATAATTCTTGAAGATTGATGAATTAAGTTAAGCTAGCTTTAGGGTATACTATTTAATGGTTATTCTTAGTTTATACTTAGATACTTTGATAGCTTAATGTTAAGTCTAAAATAAGTTTTCTTATGCTATACTTTGAGACTTTGATAAACTAATATTTAATTTTATTTAGTGTACTTTAATTAGGATTTACTCTCTATCTTACTTTTCTTACTTGAGTTTGAAGCAACACTCTAGGGTTAATCTTTATAGGTTAAATATGATATTTATTCTTAATAGACTAATGCTTGATTATGGTAGATGATTAGTGGGCTATGGTCCCTCTTTCTATTTAAATTAACTCTTTTATAACCATCATCTTTTCTTTTCAAGTTTTACACAGAGAGAACGTATTGAAAAGCTTGCATCGCATCTCTCCCTGCAGATCGACTCGTTTAGCTCTTGCTATAGTGGATTAATTGCGAAAAAATAAAGAAATCTCTTAACCTTAACTTTTACTCTTTACTCTCTTTTTCTCTGTCAATCAATATTTTGGCGTCATTGTCGGGGAGGAAACGGTATAGTTCTCTTTGTTTACTAAACTCTAATTTTTCTGTTTTTGTTAGGGATGAGAATGGGCATGCCCATGAGCCCCCATTGGACATACCCAATAAAAAAATTCTATAAAAATATGAGAAAATTCATATTCCTATAGAAAATTTCTATTGGGCATGTCCAATGGGGGCCCATGGGTATGCCCATTCTTATCCCTAGTTTTTGTATGCAGGTTTGGAGAACAAGAAAATAAATTGCACTAAAGAACATATAAGTGATTGTGGGACTCTGTATTTTTAGCAGAGCCCCTAAACCCTCAAAAAGGCCTTGTAAACACGGCCTGTTGAGTTGACTACTGACATGTTTTTGTGCAAGGATGCTTGGAATTACTTATATTATTTACTACAATTGATAGTTTCTCTGTTTGATAACCCTGCATATTTCTAATAAATTAACAGTAACCTATTAGTAGATTAACTTAAAAAAATTTAGACTCTTGGATCATAGGCACACGTCCATTTAAATTTTTTAATTTTTGTTAAGAGCTTTGGAGACCAGGTACATTCACATTGCATATAGAATAGGAAGCACCCTTGACTGTTTTAGTGCTTTTGAGTGATTTCTTTTCTATTTGTTTGTATACGTGCACTAATACAACTTAAGGGCAAAACCCCTAAATAACATAAGGTGGGGACATCATTACCATTCCTTGACCCATAAACATCTTCCTTACACTCACAACCTAACCCTCATTTAAAATTAACTAGACGTTAGCCCTAAGATTAATCAGACTCACTAGGGATTGACTAAAGGAGGAAGTTATTAGAAACAACTCTTGCCAAATCAGTGACTAGGCAGGGGATTGAGAGGCGAAACCTCGAACGTTGGTGGTTTGGCATAATTAGGCCCGTCTTGACGGATATCTCCCACCAATCTTGCCACCTACTTGGCCGATTAACTTGTGGTTAAGATCTACAATATACCTCCCGCAGATAATCTAAAGTTAGAAGTCGTCTAGATCTAAGCTTACCTTATAATAGGATTGATTGATTTTTGTTTTCTTTTTTGGTGAATTGGTTTGAATTGATTGTGCATGTAAGCGTGGTCAAGAGACCCATTATATCTAGATTGATTAGGACTAAGTCACCACCTTAACCTAACCAAAAAAATCACCACTAAATAAAAAATATTCCTATGGCCTATCCAAATTCATTTGGGTACAATTCATTTTATTGGCCAAATCCATCTTTTCATCTACCAACCTATTTTTTGAATTTTCATCCCAACCAACCAACCCTCTCATCTTTTATATCCTCTCCTATTATTTGGTACAATTATTGTAATAATTCATCTCATTTTTCGAAATAGTGTCCCTCGATAGGGTATTCATTAGGTCCAAATCAGTTTCACACATTTCAAGGACATATGAGCGAACCTATCCATCACATCAATTAGAATTCAATAACAATCATAAGGAGAACACATAAATTTCACACCAAATGTTAAAAAATAATGTTTCATACTGCGCCCACCTAGAGATGATGGCTAATGAGTTAGCAGTTGAGCAGAGGAGGATTCATTTTCTACTCAACCTGTTCTTGATCCAAAACCAAATAGACTTATGTCAATTCAGGAACACATCAATCAAGATAGAATTAAAAAAGTCTAAAGTGGAAAACCCATGTCAATTCTATATTATATTCGTCTTCATGAAGAAAATGAGTTCAATAATGCACCCGATGAGGAAGTATGCGAATAAACGACTATCATCGATATCGAGACAAACTGATTAGAGACACTTGGCCGAATGTTCACCTCGTAGGAAGCAAGTTGAATCATATAGTGAGGATGTATGTGATGAGAATCTTTATATTTGGATGAAGTATTTCAAGATAATTTGGATGCACATACACCTCCCAAGGAAACAGCTGAATTATATTGTGAGGATATTTAAGGTTGAGTGCGATCATAGTGGTGAGAAAACATATCTTAAGGATGTTAAGTCTAGAGTTCCCTTTGAAAGAAAGAAGCTTGATTTAAGTATTTTCATATTCAATGAACCAACTAATGATCAATCGTTGGAAAATATAACTCAAGAACCTCAAATTGACAAAAGCTTTAAAAACCTCTTCGAAGATGAACTTAACCATTTAGATGAATTGATTAGGGATGCTTTGATTAGTTATATACCACCGAAAGATATGGTTACTATATGTTTTGAGAAGAAATATTAGAAAGAGCTCAAAATTCTAGGTATTCTTATTGTTTGTGCGCTAACTACAATGTATAACGAGGATGAATTTGTGAAGAGTAGTAGATAAAAGAAGAGTAGGAGAAAGTTGAGAAAAGTGATGAATAAGTTGGAGAGGATGAACACAAAACTAACAAAAAGATTGACGTCTCCAATTTCACCACTAAAGAGGATACATTGGAATGATGGAGAGCGAGCTTGAGGGAAGAAACTGTGCAAATTGGTAACATCACCTCTCTTACACTTTATTTCATACATTCATACCTTTCATTAATACGTTGAGGACAATGCATGAGATATGAGTAGGGAGAATTCACTAACATACTAACATATACTAACATAGGTAGGTTTACAAACAATTTTTTTTCTTTTAAAACTTTTTGAAAAAGAAAATAATATTTTAATTTATTTTTATAAGTAATTAAGTTAATTTTAAGGCATAGGAATATCATAATTATGATTTTTTAATACTTGGTCAAAATATGATTATTTATTTGATTTTTAGGTTTAGAAGAAAAAAATTGAAAAAGTAATTTAGCCTTGATTTTTATCTTGATGAAATTTGTATACTTTATATGCTTACACACTTAGGATTCAAACAAAGACCCTTGTTCCTTAGAATATATATATATAAAATAAAAAATAAAAAAAAACCAAATATAATTATTGATTAGCTAGGTGCTTTAGCCTAAGGAAGCCTTGGCATTTACGTGAAAAGTAATAATGTAAGTTTGAAAAAAAAGAAATATATGAAAATAATATATGAAAATAATATATGTATTAACACATCTAATAATCAATTAGTTATATATGAGAGCCTCAAGAAGCTTTGATACTTATACGAAAGAAAATTAGATCAGTTATATATACTAAAAAAAGTGCTTAAAGGACAACGAAGTGGTAATACTTCGTACTGCTTTAAAAAAGGTTATATATATATATATATATATATATATATATATATATATATATATATATATATATATATATATATATATATATATATTAATATATAAGGCATAAGAGTTAAAGTTGAAGAATCCCGAGTCAAAAACTCACGTTCACAAAGGTGCATATGATTTAGGATAAAATAATAGACTAAGTGAGAAATTCAGTTTTAATCCTAACCTAAATTGATAATAAATATTTGCATCGAGAATAAGTATAGGAATGAATAATTAAGTGATCCTAAGACTTATAGATTATTTGGTTTTTGCTAAAATCTCTCAAATATTTTTTCTTTCAAAATGAATTTTTCAAAAATACTAACACTTTATTTTGCTTTCTTTATGAATTTTGTGGATGTAATTCACTGAAAACCCTCATGAGATAATACTCGTCCTCTAGGGGTAACCTAGAGTTTAACGGCTTGTTGCACATGCTAAGTGCAATCGTGTTTCCTATGAATTAGTTTAGGTTAGATTAATTTTTTCTCATCTTGTTTCACTCGAGGTCGAGTAAAAGATAGGTGAGGGGGTTTGATTGTTCATCAAAGTGCATATTTTTTGAAAAACACCTAGAGGGGGGAGAATAGGTGTTAATACTAATCTAAAGATCTTTTTAAACAAGTATGAGTATATGATGCAAACGGTCACTCAAAACAAGAAATTGAAGCCGAATTCCCCGTGAAGGGCTCTAGAACTTCTCCTCTTTGATTCCTCTAGATTATGAGTTGAGGCGCGTAATTGCTTTCTTGTTGTGATGAGTAAAGACCAGAAAATGCAAATAATGAAATGGATGCAATAATGAAGTGCACACAAGATATATCACAAGATAGAAATGAAGAGCAATAAGAGCAATAAGAAAATCAATCGCAAACACAAAGGATTTGTTTCGAGGCTCGAGCCACCGCTCTATGTCCCTGCCTTCACCACCGTGAAGGGTTTCCACTATATCCACCGAGGAAATTACAAAAGGTCTACCGAAGACCGGAGTACCGAACTCCACCAATCCAATCCTCTCCACAAGAGGGATCTCAACACAAAGAACAAAAAGTAACAAGGTGATCTACAAAGGACCACACACTTCTCTTTTACAACTTCTAATAGAATGAGGAAGTATTTTGGCTCAAGAAGTGTAGAGAAAAATTCATTTGTAAAGTAGTACTAAATAGCTTGAAAAACAACTGAAAACAAATTTCCAAGAATGCACTTAGAGAATTGAAAGCTTTTGAAAACTTTTTCTTTTTTTTGGAAACTTGAAAACTAGGGATTTTTCTTGTTTTTTTGCAAGTGACCAATCCCCTCTATTTATAGGGATTAGAGGAAATCTAATCATCATTAAAACTAGCTTATTACGTCAGGAAGTAGCCCCCAAAAATTCAGAGTGATCAGATCAAAACATCTCACTCAAATCAAATGATGAAATCTCTGAAAACTAGCTGTTATGGCTGCTGGCGGCTGTCGGTCGACCGGCCCGGTCGACCGATAGTCCATTGGCAAACTAGCCATTGGACTCGGTCGACCGTTCGGTCGACCGGCAGCCAAAGAAAAAATTTCTCTTGTTCTGTCGGTCGACCGGCCCGGTCGACCGACAAAACCCGAGAGCAAAGGGCTTTCAGTCGGTCGACCGGTCGACCGACAGACGTGCACAAACGTGCACGCCCTGACCACAAGGCTCGGTCGACTGGTCCGGTCGACCGATAAAGCCTGAAATGGATCCGGTCGACCGGCCGGTCGACCGACAGGCCTGAAACAGGATTTTTTTTCTAGGAAATTTTTTGAACTTTGAAAATTTTTAAATAATTTTGTAAGGCTATATGACTAAGTATCATGCTATAAAGGTTGGTATACATGATATAAAAAGATGTAAAATTGTGAAATAATTTGAGTCATGTAAAACCAACAAGACTTGAACCTAAATAAAAAACCCAAACCAAAACCGTATTTTGAAAAAAGATGGTGTGTGTGTGTTTTCTTGAGCCAACTTAACATAACCTCATTCTTTAACAAACTAAGTCTTACAAAGGTTCTAGGTGACTACAAGGTCTTCAAATTAGGTCTTCTCCATGAAATGTTGCATAGTTTGAAATCTTGAACCCGAATTGAGGCATCTTGAGTCAAATGATCCCGAAATAAGTCATCTTTAGGGAAACACACTTAGAACCTTGAACATACTTAAACACTAGAAAAATGATTAGTACAAATAACTATATATGTTTTGTAATCATCAAAACTCAAAAACCGGGTGATTGTAACCTTGGGCCAACAATCTCCCCCTTTTTGATGATGACAAAACTTATGAGTTATTTAACAAAATTAGGAAAGGAGCTTGGAAGCTCCCCCTCAAATCATGCTATATAAATGAATGGCTATATACATAAAAGGTAGAAACTAAGAATTTTGGCATAAGAAAAAAACATAGGAATACAAAGCATATTGCTCAAAACTCTTAACTCAAAAACTAACCTTTTATAACTCAAAATCCAAAACTCAAAAACTTGTTATAACTTAAAACTCAAAACTCAAAACTAACTTGTTATAACTTTAAAATTCAAAACTCAAAACTAACTTACTCAAAACTAACTTGTTATAACTTAAAATTCAAAACTCAGAACTAACTTACTCAAAACTAACTTGTTATAACTTAAAATTCAAAACTCAGAACTAACTTACTCAAAACTAACTTGTTATAACTTAAAACTCAAATGCATAACTCCAAAGTAAAAAATAAATAACTTTTCTCCCCCTTTTTGTCATACATCAAAAAGGGTAAACATAGTTAAAAAAATTTCTTCATAATTCTATAACACAAACATTCAATCACCACAAATAAAGGAAAATCTAGCATAGTCTAGTGGTTTTGTAAAAATATCGGCAAGTTAAAAATCGGTAGAAACATAATCAATATCAATATCACCTTTCTCATAATGATCTCTAAGAAAGTAATACCGAATGTCAATGTGCTTAGTCTTACTATGTTGATTTGCATTTTTAGTCATATGAATAGTATTAGTATTATCACAAAATATTTTAATATGGTCAAAATGCAAATCATAGTCAAGGAGAGTATGTTTCATCCAAAGAACTTGTGCACAACAAGCTCCGCCGCAACATACTCCGCCTCGGCGGTTGAGAGGGCTACCGAATTTTGCTTTTTGGAAGACCAAGAAACAAGACAATTACCAAGAAATTGACATGTTCCACTTGTACTCTTCCTATCCACTCTACGACCCGCATAGTCGGCATCCGAAAAACTCGTCATGGAAAATTGTTCGGTCTTCGGATATGACAAACCCATTTCAATTGTGCCCTTAAGGTATCTAATAATGCGTTTTACCGCAATCAAATGGGACTCTTTAGGACACGATTAAAATCGAGCACAAAGACATACACAAAACATAATATCCGACCTACTAGCCATTAAATACAACAAGCTACCAATCATGCTACGATAAAGCTTAATGTCTACACTTGTACCTTGTTCATCCTTGTCAAGCTTTGTGGAGTTGCTTGATCGGGGAGGAACTAGCACTCAAAAACGTGTGTTATGTGAAATCAATATAAAAGCTCGCATGTGCTAATGTACCCTCGATACTTCAGTTATAGCATTGGCTCAACGGGTCGAATCCACAGGGAAGGGAGGCGATAGAAGCATTGATAGTTTTTATTCACGTTTTATGTTAACAGTTCTTCTTTGTTAAAAGAATGAAAAGAAAAGAAAGAAAAGAAAAGAAAATCCAGAATGTGGTAGGTGAGGAGAGCGATGAAAACGTCGATGTGAAAAACAAAAGAGAAGTGGTTTGGAAAACAAATAGAAAAGAGGATGGAACAAAGATGAACTAAGAAGGCGGTGAAAACATTGATAGAAAAATGATAAAAGAGTTTTAAAAATAGTTTCTAAAACAAGATAAAAGAAAACTCATGGCTACTAACTACTAATTGATCCACTAACCATGCTAACCTCTTAGTGATAGTTGCCTCACATTTGATCCTCGGCCATCACTAATTCTTGGCTTCAAGAGACGATACAAAGCATGGCAAATGAGATGGTTCTTCACATTCAAACTTGCATCAAGAGCAAGCTAATACAAATATTAGATCATCAAACCATTGAAAGCAAGCATGAAATAAGAGAGAGTTAGCTTGGTTAGCAAGTTGGCAAGTTAGATGTTAGAACCCATCATCATGAGCCATCAATGGCTCTTGCAAGAGCAAGGCCTTATAGAGGCTACTAGATTCATGTGGATTATCAAGTAAGTGGTTAGATGGTTAGTGGTTAGTAGTTAGATTGCCATGAGAAGAAAAGTTAGCAAAGCAACATGTAGAAGATGGAGGAGATTACATTGGAGAAGAAAGGAGGCACCTTTACATAGATTGTCACCATCTATTACATCAATCCCTCTCTATCTCTCTCTCTGAATCTCTCAGTCCTAATACATGATCTAAAAATGAAATAACATAACAAAATACAAGAAATGAAGAACACCTACCTACACTACACTAAAACATAGAAACCCTAGCCTAAAAATGAAAACTCCCCGTTTTGGCCAAATACAGGGATATATTTAGGAATAGGCACCTTCTAGAAGACGAGACGGGGCCACGCGTCGAAAATCGACGCGTGGCTCCACTCTAGTGCCGCGGAAACGCGGCAATTGCCGCGTTTTCGCAGCAATACCAGGGACTTAGGTCCCTGGTTTTTGCGAGGATATTCTTCTAGCTTCCAGGGTTTTCTTGGTATATTCCTTTTCTGGTAATTTCGCCCGAATATTCGTCTGACATGCGCATGAGTCTAGGTTCGATGTATCTTCTAGATAATCCCTTGCTTGGCCTCCACGAAATTCGGGATTAATTACCCTAAAAGGGTTTAATTAAGCTCTTATTACTCCTTTACCCTTGAACTCTTGATTTACCTGCAATAGAGACCAAAACATGGTTTAGACCGACAAATTATTCATAAATCGGTGGGAAAATGCGATATAATAATGCATAATCGTAGACTAATCACACCCCCACACTTATCTTTTGCTCGTCCCGAGCAAAACAAGAAAAAGAAAACTATACTACAGAGGTTATTACACCACTTTCGCAGGTGACGCGATTGCACTGAGCGTGTGCAACAAGCCGTTAAACCTCTAGGTTACCCTAGAGGAGGAGTGTTGTCTCCTGAGGGTTTTCAGCGGATTGCACCTACAAAATCCATAAAGAAAGAAGACAAATGTTAATATTTTGAAAACGCATTTTAAAAGAGAGACAAGTTTACGAAATATTTTTGCAAAAATAAGTGATCTAAGGTCATAAGTCTACCAAAAATCATTCTTCCTTAAACTTAGTCTCTATGTAAGATCTTATCTTCAATTAGGTAAGAATTCAAAATTGGATTGAATATTTTATCTTTCATAAAATCTAGATAATATGCATATTGTGATAGTGAAAATTTCTGGGATTTCAACTCCAACCATCAAGCCATTTATATATATATTTTTATTTATTGTTTTCTTTTTTTTCGTCCCTTAGTTTTCTTAGGCTTTCTAGTTCACCCATGTAGTAGCCTATAACCGATGACTCTCAAACCAGACGGTTTTAGGGCACCAGATGAGAAAACATCCCTCGGGTTTAAGGACTCGAGTAAACAAGGCCACAAAAACTAAGGGGGATTATTTGTTTCTTTTGACCACCGTTAGGCGTGAATAATCATGCTTCTTGAGGCATAATTATCTAGCTTAATAAATGACCATATATATTTTTTTCTTTTTAGTTATTTTTGCTTTATGGCATTTTAGGTCTTTGTTTTCATCCCAAAAAATGTGTAAGTGTGAAGTGCATACTATCTAAGGCAGAAAATTTAAGATAAAATTATCTCCGCAATTTATCTTACATAGCCTATAATTTTAAACAAGATCCATTATTTCGACTAGGTTTAAGATGTCATAATTAAGGCTTCCTTAATTTCTAAGATCATCTTAATTTTCTTAAAAATAGATCAAAACTTTGTCTCTTATTTCAAAAAGTTTTTAAAGAAAGAGAAAATTCCTATACAAAAGGGAAGATTTCTAAAGCTATTCTAAAAGAAGTGTAAAAGAAAGAAAATCTAAAAACTCTACATTAGTAAACCCTCCCCCACACTTATCTCATGCATTGTCCTCAATGCATTGTGATGTATGTATGCATGAAACAAATAGAGAGGAAAGAAAAATCACCTCAAGGTGGTGGTTCCGGTGGCGGTCTGATTGGTCCACGGAATGTGGCCCAATCCAACTTGCGTGGAGACCGGAGGAACCCACCAGAGACCTTAAGAATACAACCACTAGAATGATGTATATATGTATAATTTTTATTAAAATTTTTACCCCATCTAATTTTCAAATCTTCAAAATAATTTCAGAGTCAAATTTATCAAGGCCCTTTTCCCAGAATGGAATGATAGATTTGGACTCAGGAAATACAGGAACTAATACCGACTCAGATCCAAATCAAGAAGATGAAGCTCAAGTCCACATTTATTTCCCCATGATGGAATGTGACTTTCTAAGATTGGTGATTCAGGTTCAAGAATGACAGGTATAGGAATCAAAACTGACTCTAAAATGTTGCTCAAATTGGGTAACATAACAAGAGTCAATATTGATTCAGGAATTTGAACTGGATCACAAATTTGAGGATCAAAGTCACATTCCTCATTGAGTTCAATTCCATAAAAATGAGAACTTGCCAATTTATCAATGGGACTTTCAAAAGTATGAATTGGTCAAGTTCAATATGATCATCATAAAAGATTGGTGATTCAATTTCACAATAGATTGGTACAGGATCCAATACTGACTCGATAAAAAGCCTGAATTCAGGCAAAAACACCTCAGTCAATATTGAATCAGGAAGTGAAATTGAATTATCAAGTGGAAGTTCAGGATCATATTCATGCTCAAGTTCAATTTCAGGAAAAGAATAACTAGCCAAAATGTCAATGGGATCTTTAACATTTGAAGTTTGGACAAGTTCAGATGGGTGTGCTAAAATTGAATCTTGGTTCTCAAATGACAAGAGTCCTGGGTCAGATCAGTAGCGTTTGGCATAGCTGAATTGGTCAAAGGTTGATAAGATAGAGTTTTCCTCATTCCTATAAATGCTAACCAATTGACTCAATTGTGTTTCTAACCTATTGACAGACTCAGAAGAAGATTTTTGAAATTGTAACATAGACTCCTGCAAGATTTCTATACTCTTTTCTAGACTTGATTATTCTACAAGTGGATGCTCTAGAATGGGAGTATAAGAATCTTGGTTTTGAAAATTTTGTGAAGAATGTGAGTCAGAAATGTTTTGAGATTGAAGCTTGAACTCACACAATAGTTCCTTATGAAAATCACCTAGCGGGGGGGGGGGGGTGAATAGGTGATAATGCTAATCAAAGGGCAATTTAAAAATTTAAAGCTATAACAATCACAATATGAATGCAAGCAGTAAGTATGATGAGCAAGTAATAAGTGCAAGCAAAGTAGAGTAATAATTGCAAGAATGTAAACCAATCGCAAACACAAGGATATGTTATCGAGTTCGAGCACCCAGCTCTACTCCCCGCCTTCCCCAGAAGGATTCCGACCACTTCCACTATCACAAAGATCTCAAATACAATGGAGTACCCAACTCCTACAATCTCAGAACAAGTGATTTCCTTGGTAGTCAAAAGACCACAAACTCTCTCTTTCAAAAATCTCTTCCCTTACAAAGGTCCTTAGAGAATAATGAGTAGAATTGAAGCTCTTTTGTGTAAGGAAAAGAAATTGAAATCAGAGAAAAACTTTTGAAAACCCTTCAGAAAATTGAGAGAATTTAGCACAAAAACCAAGAACTTTGAAAGCCTTAAACTTTTGAATTTTAGCAATAATAGTTGTTGTAACCAATCTCTCCCCAAACACCCCTATTTATAGGAGGGGCTAGGGTTTAGGGATAAAACATATTTACTGATGTTTAGGAGGTAATTAGATCAAAATATATCCTTAAACGAATTTTTAAATACAAAAGACAAAAAGAAACAGCTCTTAAATCTGCCCGTTACTGTTCAAACGGTCGGATCGGTCGACCGGGCCGGTCGACCGGTAGTATAAAAATTTGACCGTTAAAGACTAGCGGTCGACCGACCCGGTCGACCGATAAACCTGTGAGCAAAAAATAATAGTCCGGTCGACCGCCCCGTCGACCGACAGACGTGCACACGGATACGTGCATCTGCCAGACTTCGGTCGACTGGTCCGGTCGACCGGAATCAGACTGACACAGACTCGGTTGACCGACCCGGTCGACCGGATCAGGTCAAAAAGTCAATTTTAAAAAGAAAACAAAGAGGATTTTGATTTAAACAAAATACTTTTGGAACAGGGATTAGTATAAAACATAAATATATATCTGTAGGCAAAATCTTGTATGCAAAATA